>PTEX01000030.1:2607892-3043518 GCA_003342815.1 Eudromia elegans
AAATTTTGGTTCAGTTTCTGGATCACTCTTTCTGAAAAAAAAAAAAAAAAAAAAAAAAAAAACAGAAAAAAGAAAAAAAAAAAAGAAGTAAAAAACACATTTTTTTTTTACCATTGCTTTAAACTCCCAAAAGCTGGCTGGGAAGTGGAGCTGTCCACAAAGCAAAGGTTTTGCAGAGCACAAGACATTCATAGACTTTCAGAGCACAAATTGCTATCACCTTTTAAGGAGGACTGTGCAGCTGTACACATCTGGCAGTACTATATCCCAGGTAGTTTATAAAGGACTAGGAATGATTTATATTAACRAGATGCATCTGTTGTACCACGCCAAGAGCAGCCCAGTAAGGTACAGGCACTAAACCCCAAAGGAACATGACTACAGCATGCAAGTGCCTGCAGAATCAGACAGTAGTAGCACATCATGAACTACATTTACTACCCAAGCAAAGAGAGGCATTTAAATCGTTAACAAACATCTGTTCAGAATAAATGACTTCTTGTCCATTGAATGGCCAGCTTTATGACTCTAGGGCATGTTCACATCACATGTGATATACCTGGACCAGAATGTAGGGTTTAAAAACTTACCRCAGTTTGTCCTGAAATTTTAAGTCCTAAAACCAAGCTTCATTTAATCCAAACCTAGTTTTCAAGCAACTTGCTTCCTAATCCTTAGGCACACACCTAAACCAGCTCAAGCCCAAAACCATCTCCAGAGTGCATCTGGATTAAAGTGCATGTTGTATTTACTTTTTGGATTTATAAGTTATCCTAGCAAAACTCTGATGACAGCAACAGAGCTTGAACAAAAACGAAGCAGGCTATTACTCCTTAAATAAGCCAAGAAAAAAGATGAGCATTTCCTGAGATAACATCACATAAAATCTGTATTTGTATAGTAACAAAGCCAGGCTTTGGTCCAAATAAGCAATCTTTTCTTGAGACAGTTTGCCATATGCACACTGGGCCACTCTCTCTACATCACTCTCAAGTATGCCCCAGAAGTTCTAGGCAGCTTACTACTAAAAGCAGAGATCCAAACAAGTATACGAAAGAATGAAAACTTGTAGACAAGTTATTGACAATAGCTGTGTATATTTTGTATATTCATTCTCTACATGTTTCTTTCTTTTTTTTCCCCTCCTCTTCTTTCAGTGATGAATAATTTCCAGTTTTAATATATCCACTCTTTTGAGTGTTAGGTTATTAGGGAGAGGTGGTTGCAAAACTACAAAAAAAACCTCAGTCCTCCTTAGCATGCAGTTGCTGAAAATATTGTGTTTTTACAGCCATATCAAATACAAAAGCTCAAGAGGAACTGTACACTGGTGCTCACTACTTAATTTAGTTTGGTTTAAATAAATCCTTATTCCTTCTTGAAGATTAATGAAAAAATGTCAGAAAAAAAGAACATTCCAATAATTTTACAGCATTTTTTCTTGTTCTTCGTTTTTGTCTGCTCGAGTTATTTCAGTGAATGCTACCCAGATATGATTAGATGTTCCCTGACTATCATTCATCACAGTACGAGATTTATCTGCCTCTTTTATTTTTTTAACATTCTTAATGGTTCTTTCAATACTCTTGGCTTGTACACTTCATTTCTGGCTTCTGATCACTTGAATAGGTGCCTTTGGTCCAATATCAATTTGGCAGTAAGTCTCAGAGACATTTTATTTATATTTTTAATATATCTCTGTTAAGTTTACATTTTTTTCTATGAATGCTAGAATGAACTATAAATATATTTCTTCCAAGAGCARGAATAAATACCACCTGCTTCCAAAGATCCATCTGCTGAGCTCAGAGCAGCAGGGATGGTGACACAAAGCTAGGCTGTACATGGAGAAAGCATGGGAAGCAAATTATATCCCTCTAAGAACTTAGCATATTAATAGCTAAGACTGACTGTTATAAAGAGCACCTCATCACTCAAACTGGAGCAACAGATACTGATGGATATGCTGCAAACTAGACACACTAACGGCTTATAGAAATGAAGGGAGAGACATCATCCAGGCCATTTTCTGCCCCAAATGTGATTCAACAACTCTCCTCCTGGGGAATTAAGTTTGAGATTCAAATACTGCAGGGGCAGCTAAACCTATTTAAAAAACGTCAATGACAAGACAGCAAAGTGAAGAAAGGAGCCAAACACATCACATCATCCTCTTTCCCATTGTGATGGTTGAGCACTGTGGTCAGGGAAACGGCAGAGGCAGAACCACGTGTGACACCCTCTGTACATGGACTGGTTTAATACATGACATGTAAGTGCAAATGCAGCTAGCAAACATAGTATCTACTACAACCTAGGATCTTAGATCAGATTTATGGAGGATTTGGGCAAAAAATGGGAGAACAGAAGAAAGTCAGCATGAGAAGAGCACAGAGCAAGAGCATGGACCGCGATTACAGCTACGAGCCTTCCAATAGACGTGCCGAGAGCATCAGGAGATGTTCAACCAATATTGCTGGCTGGTAAACTGAAAAAAAAAATGGTCCCAGTGATAATTGCTTCAAAATTAATTCCAATATCAGCTGAGACCAAAGAATTACAACTTACTAAAGCTGATCTTTTATCAGCTTAAAACTTTTCCTGGCTTTGGTTTTCAACATCTCTGTCTTTCCTGACATACTGTAACTGGAGTAGTGACCTGAGCTCTACACAAGGCTTCAAAAGGGGTGAGTATGTGTGTGAAATGGCGATATGGATCCTGGTTCCCATTATAGATGTATTTCCTAGACAAGCCAAAACTTGGTTTGAAACCATAACATATTAGAATAGTTTGTAAGGGAGCTTGAGAAGGCACGTGGTCCATGGCTAGGCACGTGGCTATGACCATTGCATGATTTATTTACAACCTTAACAAAACGTGTTTGCTGCAAATCTCCACATGAAGGCTGATCTGACTGCCGCTGAGGGTAAGAAACAGGTTTTAGAGAGAAAAATTCGTGTGCCCTCCTTTATGCCTGTTCTCAAACCACTAGCATAGATGCACTTTATTTTTCTAAAAAGGAGGACACATCTAAGTACTCTTGCCTATTTCACCAATATCTGCATAACGCTAATTGAACAGCTGGACCTTCAGCTGGGGAACAGATAGGCCTCAAAAGTGTCTGCACTCATCTCACAATCTGAGAGATGCAACTAACTAAACTGAAGATGAAACTTCTTGGAATAGCAACCTCCTAATTTATAGTCTTCAAGAGTCTCCCCTATGAAAATAATTAGCTTTCAGAATTAGTTTTGGTCCTTAACTGAGCCTCATTGACTTTATCTGCTTCATTTGCAGAATTAAGCATGATGTGCAAAAATAATTCAGTAATAGAAACCATTCTTCATGTATCATTTTTTCATCAAAGGACACATAATGAATAATAATGACAGACAATTTGTGAGAAAAAAAAAATCTAATTTAAAACCAGAACAAAACAAAAATTAATTTGGCTTCTTTTAGCATTTTGTCAGAATTAGGACTGTGAAAGAATCTTGTGCTCTAAGAAACAAAATATCACCCAGAAGGGCATTTCCCCATATCTTTATTGAATTTTGAAACTGCTGGTGTAAATTGGTTTGGACTAATTGAATGTGATTCAACTATGCCTGCGTGTACCAGCTAAGAATCTAGATTAACTTTATAGATACTGTGTAGGGATCTCAGCTAATGAATGCTACCCTTCTATTCAACTCATTGGATAAATCRATAAACAACTAAGGAAAGAATTATGCACATTGATTGGAAGGAAGCAACTTGAACTAGTATTGCAAAAGTGATGTAGGAGCTGGGGCAACTGTGAGTTTCTTTATTCTACTCACTTTACACAACCTCGGTTACTTCACATGAAGCTTCTGAACCTCACTTGACTTAACATTGAAAATAACATAACCCCTCTACCCTCAACTGACTTATAGGGTCTGTCAGCAATTTCTTGTGATTCTTTCATGAAAGATGCTACGCAAATTCAAATTGCCACAGGTATCCAGAGATATCTGGGTAAAATCATGCTCTTGTTGCTAAACATTCTCGTGATGGGCAAATCTGCAATACATCAGAGAAAAAGGCAAAAGAAAGTAAATGTGCTAAAAACACTAACAGACAGGTGAGAAAAAGATAATAATGATAAAAGATGTAAGTGAATAAAGAGGATGGATTGAACTAAATTTGTAAATGCCTGCCTCCACAGTGCTGAATTGGCACGAGGTGTTTCTTCTCCTCAGTTCAGCACTGCTCGTTTTTATATTCATTCGTCCATATTATTTCCCTTTTCTTTGGCTAGATACAGGTACAGACCACAGCTATAACATGTTGATCAACTGGCTATGAACCAACTGGTGCTGCCACTTGCCAAGGACTCCATCATGCTTGCTACACTGCTGATAGCTCTCTCAAAGGAAAAGATTAATGGTCTCAAATATAATTAGTTAGTTGCTACTGCAGCTATTCTGCATTCTGCTTTTACACGGTTATTTTGAATAGCCCAGATGAAAGGATGCCAGTGGAGAAATTAAGATGAAAACACTGAAAACTTTACTTGATATGAACACATCTCTAGATTTTTGTATCTTCTGCTTATATCTCATTTGATTCAACTCCTAGGCATTATTCCTACATTTGACAAAACAATCAAAAAAACAAAAATAAAAAGAGATGCAAATTTGTGAAATGCACAGATAAGAATCGCTTTAAGGATCCTCCTTCTCACACAAAAGATTTGAGTGTGAAATATTTGATTTGTAACTGCATGTTTGTTCCACTGCCCTCTGCTGAATTTGAACGAGAACAGCTTCCCACTGCGCGTTCAGAATGAATTGGATTAGTGCTAAAAATGACTCAAAAATTACTTTTAATGTCACTAATTAGAGGTTTGTCTTTCATCAAAGAGAAAAAATTCAGTGCTTTTGAAGTGGGCAGATCAAAACGCTATAACCATTGCACCCATCAAATGTGTCCATCAGGATGGTCTAATACCACTGCCAAGTGGCAGTGCCAGTTCTGGGGGGCTGTTTTTGCAAAACTGGGGTTGCTTCAGCGGTGGTGCAGTGGCAACACGTAAAGTGAACAGCAACATTTTTACGACTGCCCATTATTTCTATATTTTAAGCAGGCTGGTGGCCTACCCTAAGTTGCTGTGAAATGAAGCAGTGGAATCAAGTGGGGGAAAAAAAAAAAAGAAAAAAAAAAAGCCACATTCTGGTCATGAATAAAAGATTTTTTTTGCATATGCAAAATGTTTTGGGATTCTGCAAGACAAAAAGGCCTTTTCATTTTTATGAGGCTGTGAATAATAAACCACAGAAAGCAGACTGGACAAAGCAACCCGAGGTCAAGAGCACTATGTTAATAAATTGTACCATGCTGTATATTGAATATATTGAAGAAGTCCCCAGCCTCATACTACCTTTTTTATTTTTTTTTTTTAGTTGTCAAGAGCAGTTAGACTGATTTAAAAGGACATTCACTTCCCACGGGAAGCATTAGGAATGCAGAGTTCACATTTGTAAATGTAATCTGCAAACAGAGATGACAACTATTAGTACTGAATATACACTAAAAAAAAAAAAAAGTGTTGGGGGCAGTTGAATGAGAGCAGTAGAGCAGCTCAAGGAGAAAGTGACATTAATCATCTGACCACCCACTCTCAACAAGAGCATGAGACACAAAGGCACGGTGTCCTAGCAGAAAGGTGAATGAAAAAACATATTTGTCAAGTTTAATAAAGTCCATATGGCAACTAAAGCACTTCCACACCTCCACAATTCTGTATCCAAAGAATAACTTACTAGTATCACAGGACAGTATAATTATCGTCAACAAATAAGAAACTAAGACCCCGAGTCGGCACAGATGCTGGACATCTTGCTCCCTCTTAAGTCAATGGAAATTACACACCTAAAAACCACAGAGGAGCTAGGAAAAACTGCTTGAAGAAACTTCAGAGGTGTCATATAGGGTGATGTAGTTTGCAGCATATCTGCAACTGTTTCTATGAGTTTTTCTTTCCTTCCACTTCACCAGCCTCCCCCAGTCTTCCTGCACTAGCAAAGAAAAGCCCATGGCCTTTGTTTTTCCCATGTAATTTACTTGGCTTCTCTCTTTCAAACCCCACAGGGTGTCCGTAACTTCTGTTCCTGTACCTGGATGTCAATACGGAGGCTGCAGGGCTCTACCACCAAATCTACATCATAAAACCCCAGGTAAACACAGTGATTTTTGGAAGCTCTAGTGAAAGAGAAGGTGACAGCACACTTCATTCTCCCAGTTAACTGAGGTCTACAGCACGCAAGCTTGGTGCCAATCTCTGCTGTGCTGTTTGGCCGAGCTTTGCTTTTGAGAATTAGTTATTTTATCTTATTTATCCCCTGATACTGAAACAGGGTCTTCTGCAGATTAGGAACATTAATTTTTCTAATCTCCATCTGATTTATTCCAACTATAAGTTTTCCAGGGCAGAAATTGTTCGACACAGTATCTCTGCACGGACAAGCTTTACGTTTTGAGGACAGCTTCCCTGTGTGATATACCATGGAAAAACGAAGCTGTACAATTAAGCACCTCCTTGAGAAATCCTGTTCCTTTTCAGCATTTTGTGCTTTGGCTTTGCTCTTGTGCAATTGCAAATTCCACTCCCAATTGCACAACTCGCACAAAACTATCACCCCCCTGGGTGTGCACCTGCAAACACACCAGCTCACTCACGTGCCTTTGAATAGCTCATTGCTTGTTCACAAACAAAGCAGATTTGTGTTCCCACCAGGAGCGAACACTATATGAAGCAACTTAAGGTATCATCAGCAAACACATCTGCTCCCCGTACTCATCACAGTGACTTTAGGCACGGAGCGAGGGCTGTTCCATGGGCTCCGAAACACTTTGGGAAGGGACTACTGAAGGATTACAGCCCAAATGGACAGCAAAACAGAAACAGTAACAGAATGGGATCCAGAGCTGAGGGCAAAAACACCTCTTGGGAGGCCTTTCTTAGGTTAGTTCCCCCAAAAAACAATGCCATTTTCTCCTGTAATAATGAGGAAGAGAAATGTGTTGCCCAGAGACTAACGAGAAGAAAACTTGTTGATTATCTTCATGGAAGCAGGGAAGATCCTTGTCCATAAGAAACTGCAGGCTGCAAATGGGTAAATCATTTTTCTCTCTTCAAAGATCACCACGCAGACCCTGCAGGATGCTGTGGAAATTGCTGGAATGTCACTGAAAATAACATTTCTTCTCAGCCCTAAGAAGGGGTTTGACAGTTCTGTCAGGCCTTCCTTTCTTCACCATCACAGACTCTCTATTTTTATGGGGGAAGAAAGAGAGGGGTGAGGAGAGAGGGAGGAATTGGCAGAATACAGTAAGCAGTTGAGCGCCAGGGGAAGCAGGTCAGCTGTAAATTCAATAGTTTATGGACTGCCGCCTTTGCCAATTTGTGAGGGAGAAAGGAAGGAGGAGAGAGGAGGAGAAAGGGGAGGAAAGGTTTTGCAGAGCAGTAAATTTCCATCATTTTTGTTTATTACATGGGTGGATGAAAATTGCAGAGACAAGTCATTTGTCAAGAAAAGATGATGGCTGAGGATGCTGAGCAAGGGAAAGCACAAATATATGGGTGACCTAGTGGTTTGAGGCCCATCGAGTTTGCTAACAAGGCTTTAGACTCCAGCAAGATGCAATTGAAACAGCCAATTACAGGTCAAGCTGAGGAAAAGGATATTAAAAAATAAGCACGCAAGGAATGGGAAAATAATTTTGACAAATTTACTGATGAGGAGACTCTACTCACCCATAAATCGAGGGGCAAATCAAAATATAGAACCTAAACCCCTTCTGCCATCCAGTGGAGGAACTAGAAATGCTGAGGACTTGGACATATCACTGAGGCCAAGATTTGTGAACCACTGACATCTTCAGCACCACGCTCATGTAGGTTATACCCATGCACAGTATCTCTGCTTGGGCCACTAACACACTGTACAGTGAGGCAGAGATGCAGTACTAGCCCCTCAGGGCTAATAATTTCTTCCCCTGGAAACTAGAGTTATAAGAACTTAAGAGGTAAATCTCATATATACATATATATATACATATATCTGGGTGTGTGTRTATATATATATATTTTCTTTTTCCAGCACAGTGTTTTGCAATCTAATCATAATCATGATAGTCCTACCTTGCAGGCAGGACCCTTCCAGGGTTCAGGGAGATACAGCCCTCCTCTTTCCCATAGATTGCTCCAGCCTCACCAGAGCAGCTCAACACTATGAAGAGGACAGGCAAGATCACCCAACCATTGCCTTAAAGTCAACAGTTCTCCTCTGCACCCAGGCTCTTTCGGTTTCTTTTCGGACTTGACAGGCTCATATACTTCACCTCATGAGGCTACTCCAGAATACATTGGCAGGAATCATCTCCCAGGTTCTTCCCACTCTCCTCTTACTTCCACAAAGTAGAATAAAGCTTGTAAAGGAAGAGGACATCAAATCATAGAAATTTATTCCAACTTACCATTACTGAGGGATTTCAAATGTGAGTTTCTACTCCTAACTACAGCTCCAAATCCTGTTAGTGGTTTTAACCTGTCTTGGAAATCACATATACATACATAGATACATAGATATATATTTCTACAAGAAATAGACATAGTACCTGTTCTAAGTCTTCTGCTTTTCTTTTATTTTCGCCCGTGGCATCTTTATATGGTAAAATGAAGAGCTCTGCAGATGTAGGCAAACCAGGAAGCAGTGCAACCAGAATGTGTTTGACTGAAATACCTGTTGCCTGATACACAGACAATTAATAGACACATAAATAGTGGAAAAAATGGGACTGAATGCCAACTTCTTTGCTAAGGCACATCACAGTATTTTACAAATTATGTAGGGTATAACTTGTACTACAAGAAAAGTCTTGTTAAAATCCACTGCAGGTGAAAAGTCAGAGACTAATGATTTCCCAGAATAAGCTATATTACAATGTTCTCCAGCAAAATAYGCAAGGTCCTAATGGTAAAAAGCATGTCATCATGCTAAAAGACATGATAAAAGAAGCTCCTAAATAAGAGCCATATCTGGCAGGTTTATCTAAATTTAGTCATGTAAAAGTTATCTGTCTAGTGTAAGCTAGCCCTGAAGTTGTTCAGTTGATGGTAAGAAAAAGCACGTTAAAGGACACGGCATGAGGGCTGAATTTTACTCCACAATTGTGATTAGCTAAAACAGAACTTAAAAGCCTTCTGGAGAAGGACTCAGGGAAAAAGAAAATGAATCAGATTTGAATCCCCCAAACCAAAGAAATCCCTATACTTCATGTCCAAGCTAATGGGGATTTGTTTTTATTATTATTATTTTAAGGTAGCTTCAGATTATTAGCAATCTTCATTTTTTTTTTTTTTTCCAATCTGTCGTTTTGGCTCAAAGTCTTAAGCAACAAGCAACCAGATTGTTTGAAGCCAGGAGTAGCATTATTTGCGTACGAGTATCTGGTCTGATTAGTTAAAAACAAACAAACAAACAAACCAACCCCCATAGAATTACAGATAAGAGAAGGTCTTCATTTTCTGAGGCAGTGAATGATAAGTATATCTGGAAGTTTTTTGGCCAATCTGTACATTTTATTCTTGTCTTCCTCAGTGGAAGTGGGAGACAGGACTCAAAAAATCAATGATGCAAGGAAATGATTATGATTGTAATACAAAATATTCTATTTTGTGATAATCTGAAATTATCCCTACTTAAAGAAAAGATCAGATTTTAGTAGAGAACTATAATTTCTTATGCAGAATTTTTACCCTAGCCTATGGAACTCCAGTAAGAACATAATCCTTTAATAAAAGTTCATAAAAATTCTATAGTACAGTTATAATTTTCTATTGAATTATTTAGTTATAAAACTTATTTTTATGCACTGTATTTAATTGCTGTAGAAATATATTGGTTTCCTCTTTAGTTTTTATATGAACTTCCCACAAAGGCTTGTTTAAGGTGATTCATTTAGGTATATAAAGAGGGGTGATTAGCTATCAAAAATACATTTTTTTTTTAAACTCTACTTAAATAATAAAAAACTACTTTGTGTTTTCAATACTCTGCTATGGAATATGGCCTTGGTACTGTGGTTTTTATAATCCTTATTTCATGGCTTGATTTTGCTTTATTGAGTTGTTTATACTCYGAAATTTCATCTGGAAGATAAATGCATCCTTGAATACTTGATTTGGACATAAACAAGTCAAAAGATTACAGAAAAAGCCCCAGAAAAATGTTATTTTCTTTCCTTTTCTTTCTTACCCCATGTCTTTTGAGGAATTTGAAGAAAAAAATCTCAGAAATAACTCAGATAGTTTTGTTTTTCTTTTTTTGGGGTGTGGATGCCCTTTTTTTTTTTCTCCCCTTTTTTTAATGAATATTCCTCAAATTCTAGATGAACACAAAGTTTGGGGATGTTATTAGCAAGGTTATATGTTCATCGTAGCACTGCCCGTGTAAAAGGACTGGAAAGGCCATGTGCACTAATCAAGTGCCCATAAACCCAATTCAAACATTTCCTGCTAAACATTATGGAACATTGTAGTACCTGCTGAGAAACCACAGCCATCTCTTCAACCCTTACTCAGCTTCTCAGTTTGAAACTGAAGCCTGTAGCTACATAACTATTTTTACGACATTCTGTTTCACCATTAAAGAAGGAATTTCAGGGCTTCATCGTGTTGATGGTCCAAATGTCATCCAGTCCTGATCCATGATCCACAAGCTATAAGCCCTTACTGTGGAGTTCTTTTCTGTACTGAAAATTGTCTGTGTTTTGGTCCCCTAAGTCTCTTCCACCAAATTTGTTATTCCTTTAAAATAGCCTTACTTTCCACTGTTGTATAGGAACAGTAGCAAAATTAGTAAGAACTGCTATGCAGTAGTGAAAACAGTGAAAACTCCTAGACATCTACAGATAGATATAAGTTGTTTGTTCACTATATGCCTTTTTCAAAAATATTCTATATAATTCCTTGTTATTAAAAATGCAAACTGAAGGCTGACTCTGAGCATGGGACAGGGATAATTTCACCTGTCTAAAATGTATGCATCTGTCTCAAACATTTGCCTAGCTTACTTCTATAGTTAATGAAGATGCAAAGAGACCTCAAGAGAGTGATTGAATCAGTCCTGAAGTAAATGAAAAGTGGAAACTAGGACCACAGTAATGCAGATGATGCACATTGCTTACCTCCACCAGAGCTCTCTTGACTACTCTACTGATGTCCTTTCTCCACTCTGGAATATCCGGGTTATAGTCATCCAAGTTTGGAGAGAACGATAACCGGAGGGACTGAAATTGCTCTGCAGATAGAATGGTGAGACAAGTAAAAACTGTGAAATGCCTCAGYGTCAAAGAAGTTGCAATGTCCCCATGGTGTGGGCATAACCTAGTGAAACCTGCTGCAATTTGTGTTCTGCTTTACCGATCTGCAGGTGATGCATAGACCATCTGTGAGATTCACTGCTAGAGTGTCAGGGAACAGAAAATCTTTACTTTAATGGATGAGCAGCACTGGAAAGGGAGTTATGTCGGGAACATGATTGAAACGTTACCCAAATCTTGACTTCTGAAAGCCCTGTTAAGAAGGCTGTATTTGTCCACTCATGGACGTGCCCCAGACACATGAAATCTCAGTTCAAAGGGGACTAGGATAAAGAATGAGCAAGAACTTGCCTTAGAAAATGTAGTTCTTCATTTTTCTTGCTGTTAGCAGAGACAGAGATACCTACATAGCTATGACCACATGCTTAGCATAACCTGCTAAAACTGGGATTTCTAGTGTTTTTTAGATTATACCTCACATTAATGTGCCCTCTTCCTAAAGCCTGAGAGCAACACTGAACCAGTGCAGATTTCTGCAAGGACAACAGCACGCAGTATTCCTTTCAAACCAAGCAGCTTTTTCGTGAGTTAAGAGGCCTCTACTGGCCAAGAGGGGGTAAACCAGCTAGCGAGATGACAACATTTCAACAACCATGCTGGATATTACATATAGTGACAGGCCAGGCATAGGAAGCCTCTGGGAAGGAGGTCAGGATTTTGAGATCATCCACGGCCAACAGTACAGACTAATGACAGCCAGTTGCTTTCAGTGTTGTTATGCCAATAACCTGATACCACTGCAACCAACCTCAGCATCTCACTCAAAGCACTCTGGAATAAAGACCGCATGTTGTCATCAGGTATCCTGGTTCTCTGGCTGTTACAAAGAATCCTACATGAAATAAAGGGGGAAGGGCTCACCATACACAGCAATAGTCTTTGTATCCTGCAGAATGGTGTTTCCTGCCGAGACCTGAACAGTGATGGCATTCATCCCTTCCACAGAGAATGTGAATGTGATGCTGCCTTCCAGTGTGATCAGTGGCTGCAAATACAGGAGAAAAGGAGATACAAAATTAATTAGACTGGAAAGGAAAAGCAAGAATGGTTTTATCTCTTTTGCCTGATCAGATGCTTTGAAATGCAGACATTTAAAGAGAAGGGGTCCTTTGACACAGAAATCAATTTCTGGAGAGGACCCACGAATCCAGATGGAGATCTTCCTCCTGGGGCTCTAAGTAGGATACCCATGATTTCCAAAGGGGTTAAGTTGCAAGACACCATTTCCTAATAACTATATCCAGGATGCTTCTCCTTTAGCATGATGGCTGTTGTTGACCTCACCAAAACACGTCTTGCCCCAGAGATCCTAAAAGGAATACATACAAGACTCACTGCTCTGGCAGCAAACTTCCTTTCTAAGTCTAGCTGTAAGTAACCTGCTTAAGGTCACACAAGGAAGCTGTGATAGAACCAGGATCCAAATCAAGACTCCTTGGTTGTTTTTACATGCATTCCTTAGAGAAGACAGGTCCCCTCCGTATGCTTTGCTGCAAAAACCAGTTTATCAGTGAGCTGTACCCTCTACCAGCAATCTCTGCCTTAACCTCTGTTTTTCTTCATTAATGAACTCTGGGTGAGATCTTCAAAGCATCCAGTATCAAGTCGAATTCTGTTCCCATTGTAGTCTGTAGTAAAACTCCCACTTCAACGAGAACAGAGCTAGACCAACTCTGATCACTTATGAGCTTAGTAGATCAGAGGGAAGGCTAAAAGGTGACAATCACAGCCTGTAAGTACCTCTGGGGGGGTGATTTCTGATACTACAGAGAACTCTTTAATCTACACAGGAAGGCGTAACAAGATCCAACAGCTTAAAAGTGAAGCTAGATAAATTCAGACTACAAACACAGTGCATGTGTTTAATACTCAAGATAATTAGCTGTGGGGAAATAGGAAAGAAAGAAAGAGAAGCATTGAATTCTCTATTATCTGAATGAAATTATTAATGTAAAACAAAACAAAGGTCAGATTCTGTCTTGATTACAAGGGGCTAAACAAAGCGGGAAGTGCTGCCAAGAGCCTCTGAACTGTGGTATGCAGAAGATAACCATGTGCTGCTGAAGATCTCTTTGGACTTTGCAAAATCCATGAGAATCTCTCCCCTGAGAGACTAATTAGGGTCTCCAGGTACTTCAGCCTTGAAGACACAAACTAACAGCTGCATAATGGCCATACAGATTTAGCAACACTGCCAGTAACGAGGTAGCTGAACGTGGTGCATGTCGTTTTCACAGCTTAGCAAAGTGCAGGAAGGTGTACTGGGAATCTTTGAACACACCAAGGTCCTCATGTATATACAGCTTAGCAGTGTACGAGCTCTGCACTGGGCTTATGGAGAGGCACAAAACTGCTGGTACTCTCTTGTAAATCACCAGAGGAATGAGGCATAAATCTTAAGGCCAGGCAAAGTCAGTTCCAAACATAAAAACAGTTTAGTTTTGAAAGCCACACTAGAAACTCTTTGAGATTTTGGTTCCTTACGTCCACCTTTCAATGTAAAGGCAAGGAGAAAGGTCCTGCCAATTTGCACGAATGCCAATATGCCCTACAGCTAAGTCACAGCAACAAGCACAAAGCAGCTGGTTTGCCAACTACTGCATGGGAACAAATTGCTGCTTTTCCACTAACATCTCAGGTCTTCTGAGAGCCTGAGTGTTGGCTGTTTGCAGAGACAGTACAGCAGATCAGAGGCCAGAAGGATCTACTGCATCAGGCAGCTCCTAAATTTCCATGTTGACACACTGAAGAGCAGAGAAACAGTCTCTCCCTCAGTCTTACAATTATTTTTACTGTTTAAAAGTATTCCCAGACCCTCTCTTCCTCCCTTCTCGGTCACAGAATTCCTGCAGGATTATTTTGATCTTAGTGTGTACGGAATACAAACCTCAGTGTTGTTCCCAAACCACCAGACATAAGTCAGTGTTCCAACTTGGCTTGGCCAAAGGACTGCCGTGGCATTGACCTCTTTGTTCTTTGTGGTGACAAATGGGAGAGACAAGTGAACATGTTCCAAGGGGCCTGCAGAGACAGAAATAATGGGTGAGTTTTCCCTCCCCGTGAAATATTAACCTGGGGGAGAAAAAGGTTTGATAGGAGATCCATTGGTCTTGGGAAGGGCTTTACTCCAAGACACTAGATACATGGTAGTTAATGTTTTAGCTTTCTGCCATTTGTAGGGAGAGAAACTTAAGATCTGTACTTTAGAAAAAGGAAACACCCTTGCGTTGAGTTGAAAAAAAAAAATCAAACTCTTTATGGTAGGAATGTCACATACTCAGGGACATCATCTATGACTTCAACAACGAGGGCAGAGACATATTACCTGAATATAGACTTCTCTGGGAGGACATCACACTGTAAAGGACAGACAGCTTCAATGGACATAGCACATTTGAGATACAGAAGATTCATTCATCCACTGATTACCATGGTTTGGTAAACTCCAGCAGTGCTCTATTCGTACCAGCCAAAACTCTACTTCGAGGCAGCTACTCAGCGTTTGCCTTCATTTTAATGTTACCTTATACTCCCTTTTTTCCTCTATATACTCTTCTATTTCTTTAGCATAAACAGAACATAATTCATTCGACAAGTGACATTATGCCCAGGGTTGCACATTTCACATCTTCTGGAGACAGATGGGCCTTTGTTGCTACATCTTGTCCTATGGATTATTTTTTAAAATGTCTTCTGACTGTTTACTTACAGAAAAGGGTTTACTTGTCCTGAGAGTGAAAGAGAAAGACAGAATCCCCAGGTGATCTGGGGACATGGGTTTCTAAAACAAATTAAGGCCACATCCTACATCTGCAGACTCCCCAGGGATAAATGCAGACTATGGCCCAGGAGGATGGATTTCATTCCCCATATGGAATTGAGATACACTGCCAGAGGATCCTTTGGGACGAGGGTTTTGTTTTTCATGAAATGTCCCCAAAATATATCACCATTTAGACTTTGATCTTTAACCCAAGGATCACCAGACATTTCAGGCCAACCACCCTTTACAGTACACACATGTAGAGAAGCACTGAAAAATTCACCCAAATGGGACTGTAGCTGCAACGCAAGGACCAGTGTTCCTAACTCATTGCTGAAATGCAGCTTTCTGGAGGGTGCAGAAACAGCCACTCCACTACTTAGCTTGACAGCTCAATTAAGAGTCACCCATGGTCCAACTCACCAAGCCAGCTACAGACCAAACGGGGCTCCTTTTTCCTTTGATGATCAGAAGTTAACACTCTACTTGTAAATGTACGAAAAAACCCACTGTGCTGCTAAATTGTTGCCACTCAAGCACTAGAGAATTTCACCCCTTTGCTGTTAATCGGATTCTCCTGCACAGACACAGCTCTGCGACCCAGCTGTGCCTCCTCTCAGCGAGACCCTGAGAACTGGGAGGAAAAAAAAAAAAAAANAAAAAAAAAAAAAAAAAAAAAAAAAAAAAAAAAAAAAAAAAAAAAAAAAAAATATTAGCACCTTCCCAGGCTAAATATTCTGCAACTCTCATATCATCCTCTGGGATGTTTGCCAAATGCCCAGGGTCAGCACGGATTACAAAAGAAGCAGATTTCCAGACACCTGATGTGGTGACAGGAGTGACAGTCAAACACCTTGTTCTCCAGCATAATTGTGCGCAGCTCCTCTGCACACACCCCTGGTGACCCTGCACTGCAGAGGATACCCAGTCCCTCCGCAAGCCTCCATCCTACACTCACCAGGAAAGAACATGAAAGAATGCCTCGAGTTGGCCAATTCTGAATTAATATTTCCGTGCAAACAGCTCACGGTCCTGGCGGCTGAAACGCTGAGCTGTTGTGTGGCCAGCAGATGGGGATAGCTCACTCTGGATATGCCCTTGGTTTTATAGGAGTGGGCTTTTTCATGGTTAATTTTGGAGACAACTTCCATTTCTGAGCTTCCTGTAGGGCTCCTAAGTCATTGAGCCTACAACTCTTCACCTGCCTCAGGAAAAATGGGGTAGAGGTCCCTGAGAACAGTAAGAGGGAAGGAAAGAGGTTCACTTTGACAAGTGATGCTATTTTAATGCATTCAGACAAATGCGTGAATAACTTTGCTGGGAAACTTTTCAGTCTGTTGGGGCAGTTCACAGACATGTTGGCACTAGAAATGGTTTCTATATAATTTTCTGTCCATGCAAAAATGGACTAAATCCTCCTACCTCAAAACTACCTGTATTTCTGGATCTGGGGACTTCCTAGCAGATGACACAACTACAGCAAACGTGTTAATCCTGTGCACTTGGCCCAGCAGCCACTGCAGGAGCTCACAAGCACTTGGCTTCAATGCCTGCAAATTTATTGTCTGCAAGGCCTTTGACTTTGCTACTTGATGGGAGGAACTTGGAAGGACCCAGTTATGCAGCACACACATCATGGCTCTAACAAGGGGTGACCCAACAAACAGCCCTTTCAGAAACTCCCTAGGAGCTTAGGCTACACAAGGTTTTACCATACCTCTAAGTCCTCAACAAGTCTATTGCTAATCTGCATGGTACCACACTGAGTGTGTGACCTGTTCTGCACACATTTCCTCAGTTCTGCTCATTTAGAGGAAGCTTAGATGCCTCGCACAGACATGGGTGCTCTGGGATCAAGCATGGACATGCTAGACCTGGCTGCAGCGGCCATCTCAGTACTTAGGTCTCATGCTGGTTTTATCTATACACAGCACAGAAGCAGGCATTTCATTAGCTTCTTAAGCAACACAAACACATCTAAATATTGTTATTTTTCTTGTACCGCTAAAACAATCAAAGAGGATTTTTAACCATTCACAGCAGCTGTGGAAAAATAGATTAGATCAGCTATAAGGCATTACCCATCAGGATGAGGGTTGGACACCTGCCTTCTCCTATTATGGGGTTGTGTAAGAAAGCAGCCGCTGCCTCACGTGGCCTCATTACTTTGCAGATAGGCTAAGCGCGTGCAACGGTCCCCGTGGAATCACCCCTTGTCAAACAGCAAGCAAATACAGACCCTGCGCTCACGAGCCTGTCAGACCCTCCTGTGAAATATCAACTGCCAAAGCACTTCTCCATTTGTTTCCAGTGACCTTTACAAAGAGTTGGGGAAAAAAAAAAAGAAAAAAGAAGAAAAAGAGAAAAAAAAAGCCCCACGGCTCCTGCTTAACCAACTTTAGTAACCAGCAGCAGAGACAGGGGGATTTCTGCATTCGGAGACCACAGCTGCTCCCTCACTACTTAGACAAACTGGGATTTGAATCCAGTTTGTTTGAATCCAGCCTTTTGTTGCTACAAGCGTGGGCCTCTTCTACCGAGCCAAATCTGTACTCCCCTAATTGCTGAAGAGATTATATAAAAGTGTATAAATGTCAGCTCCTGAGCAGAGATCCTTCTCTCTACTCAGCACTGCATGTATCTAGGATCATAGCTAAAGAAGACAAAAAAAACCAGTATCTTTCTAAAGGTTGAGAATTTACCTTGATTCATCAACACAGAAATTATATGGGCTAAGCTCTAAATTTGAAAACTCAAGCTTCCCAGTCAGCTAGTTTGAGTACTGCTATTTTTGCAAGATACAGTTAGGCAGTTTTTTAAATCTGTTGAAAGATTATGTGACATAAAACTTTGCCACAAGCCACTGTCTATCACATTAGGGAATCATACATGGCCCACTGTGATCATGAGCTGATGGTCTTTTTGCAGTGAGGAGTTCAGGGAGATATTTGCTCCTGTTCCCTTGTACTCCCTCATAAACTTCCAATCTCTTGCAACGGTACCTCCCACTGCTCTCAACTGTTGATATGACTGTGCACCATAAAAAGCTGCTCTCCCACTGAAGAAGCAGCTGTTTCCATGCTAAGAAAATCAAGTTAAAGCATAAAGAATATACTAAGTTATTTAAACAACACGTGGAGCTACTTTGGTTGAGGCTAAGAGGTATTAATTAGTTTCTGTGGTCATAACTTTTTGGTTGGACTTTCCTTTTTGTTTCCAGTAATTCTGCCACACTGGCACACAGTCCAAAACATAAATAACCAATGCAAAACTCCCTGAATAAAGCAAATGATGGTCCCAGCCAAAATCCATTAAGAATATTACAAATTTTCAATAATAGGCCAGCTCTTTAGGTCCATAACTGCATGCTGGAATAAATATAAAAGAATAAATTGCTGGTTTTAAAGAAAGGTCTAAGATACATTTCAGTTGAAAATCAGATGCAGCTGAAGTATAAAAAAGTTAAAAATAACAGCAGAAGAGCAATGTGGAGATAATATTTTTTCTTGTTACACTATTTAACATCAGGATTTTGGTTCCTATGACAACGGAGAGAATGAAATCTACTGGTTTCCATTTCAGATACAGTTGCATTTCATTAGAGGACATAATATGTGCAAAGTATAAGTCAAGGCTTTTAAAAACGATTAAAGATCCCACATATCTTCATTTTTCTAGAAGTATAAACATATATTAATGAAGGTGCTTTTCAAAAAGGGCTAGGCACTCCTTTGAGGTGTTTCGAAAATAGACCACCAGAAATTAGAGGTTAAGCATGGCTTGAAAAGCAAATGCCACCAGTGCTTACAGCTCCTTGGTTTGGGGACAGACTGAATGACAGCAAAACACTAGTCCCCCACCAACCTCTACTCAGTTCAAACTGCCAAACATCATTCCTAAGGGTAAATAATAGTCTTTTAAGGCATGTTAGAAGATAGCAGATATCAACATACACGTTACATGCAAGTAGAGGACAGCATTGTCAGATCCCAGGCTGTTTTCCACTAGCACGGTCACTCGGAATATGCCCACATTCTGATAAATATGCTTGATCCCATCTTCTGTCGAGCTGAGATTGGCGTACGACACAGCAATGCCATCTCCAAAGTCCACTTGGATGATGGATCTCTGGAGGTCTCCCTGTGGTGACAGAAAAGAAACAGGGTCAGAATAGATGCTGCTTATTCTTTTTTTTTTTTTTAAGAGAATTGCAAGCACCTCAGTTGACCATCTCAGACATCAGCAGGCAGTTTGGTGGGAGCAACAGGAAATGATTTAGATGAGACTTAACATTCCCAGGATCATCCAGAATCATCTGATTACAGTTGCAAGATCTCATGCTAGCTGGGGAGAGAAAGTCACTTCATCAACTTGCTCAATAGTAGAGAGAAGGTGACACTTCCCGAGATTTGACTCAAGCTTGAGTCTGACTGTGAAGGTTTCGTTCAAGGTATTGCTGCAGCATGACTTTCCTAAATGTAAGGATGACTGAGGGTCCTATGGAAAATAAATTAGTGTCTTCTCTCTGGGTTTCCTTCCAGGGAAGAGCAGGATGTAGGAAGGAGAATGTTTACTTACACCTCATTTCAAGAGTCACCTACACAGGTAGCTCTTGAGATTACCTGTTTATCTTTGGAGCTAATCTCACAATTTCAGCTTTTACATATCAAATCATAAATATGACAAGACATAGAAGAGATTTTGAGAAGTCCTCTA
Organism: Eudromia elegans; assembly: GCA_003342815.1. NCBI lineage: Eukaryota > Metazoa > Chordata > Aves > Tinamiformes > Tinamidae > Eudromia > Eudromia elegans. The sequence continues at coordinate 2,627,782 of PTEX01000030.1, forward strand.
GGTCATCCCACCCTCCTCCAAGGGAGCAGCCAACTATCCAAAGCAGTGGGGTGTCGAAAGAACCCCTTCAGTCTCACATGGTAAAGGTGAGAGCGTATAAGAATTTACAACTTGTTGACTTGTTCAATGCTCTGATTTACAATGAGCTGAATTTGTATCTACATCACAACGGCCACCAACACTGCTGACCTAAGGTGAGACCCTTCCTGTCTGCTTCAGAAGAGAAGGGCTAAGGAATTAGCTGTGCCCATGAAACTCCCTTCCTTCTTGTCTATAGAAAATCCTACAGCCTAGAAGGATAGGTGTGTGATATAACTCAGACTGTGAGCTTGTGACATTCTAGTCTACTGTGCTGACAATCGAGCACATTTCAGAATTGAAAGTAAAAAATGAACAAAAAAAAAAAAGAAACAAGAAAAAAAAAGAAATATACAACTGTAAACAATACAAAAGCAGCACAGACCAAAAGCTGAGGTTATCAGCGATAGCTATTTCTTATGCCAGAGCAGGGCCCCTCTTCTCATGTAGGCCTACAAGAGGCTTTGATCTCTTGTAGGAGAGGGAATTCCAGCCTGCCTCATATGGCTTCAACATCAGAGACATTCAGCACTAAAAAAAAAAAATTACAACAGAATGAGGGGAGAGATGCCACCTATTCTGTTTCACCAATTAAAAAAAAAAAAAAAAAAAAAAAATCACATTTTTTTCACTTCTTGATTACCAGCATTTTTGGTCCAAAACACAGACAAGTGAGCGAGTGCACCCAGCGATGCAGACGGCGTGTGCCTTGAGCACCACAGACACGGGTGGGAGGCGCTCTCATCCCCGGGCAGTGACATGCCTGGTGACGTGCCTGCAGCAAGGGCACACAGCTGGATGGTTACTCAGCCTGTGCTGACCTGTGCCACAGCAGCGGCTGTCACGGACCCTCTCTCTCTTTCTCAGGTAAGACATGGCACCTTGTCTTAATTTTGAGCATTCTTGCTCCTTCTGAATGGACCCCTCGGTGGCTGGCTCCGAGTGATCCTAGTGCAGGATACGCTCTGCTCGCAGGCTGTTGCCATGGAGCAGCTTCCTCCAGCCTGGTGCGCTGAGGCAGCCGCGCTGCCTGGAAGGATGCTGTTAAATTAATAGTGGAAGGCAGTTCACAAAATTGGCCCAAAGGACATTTAATTTGCTGTGCATTGGTTTCTCCTTCTTCCCTCTGCTCTTGAGGCAGACGCAGTCCTCTGGATACCCACTTGGAAGGAGAGGTATCAGTGAATATGTTTGGTATTGGGCAGGTTTCCACACTGGAAAGGCAAAGGCATCAGTATGTAAAGGGTGAGGAGCTATAACATACTCTTTACCTTGCCCAAGGTTCTCTCTTTTTTTAATCATTTGTTGTCACGGCAGAAACAGCAGAAGTTTGCCTGAAGGATGAGCTAGGGAGGCCAGAGCTACACCTGGGGATGGGCGACAGAGAAGCATCACCCATACGCTGCCATGGAACCCATCCAGAGGGCGGGTCTAAGGATCAGTTTTTGTCCCTGGTCCAACTGCTCAAAACACAGTTGCTTCCAAAGGGAAGGCAGAAAATAGTCCTGTTGCTGTTTCAGAGGATTCCATTTTGAAGGGACCTGGGAAAAGTACAGTCTATGAGTAGAGAGCGCACGCCTGGGATTCCTCTAGGTATCCCACATCATTTCCCCTCCTGGTGTCTCTAAATCACAGAGAGGAACATCCCCATTTCTCCCCTTGAGAGGACCATGAGGATTCTGTACATGAAATCATAGAATCATAATGGTTAGAAGACGCCTTCAAATTCACAGAGTCCAACTGTAAATGACAGAGATACTAGAGAAAGATGACTTATTACCCTGTTTGAAGGAAATTGTGTGTGTTAACCCAGTTTCAGGTTGCCCTTAGGTAGATCCTAAATGAGTTGCTCTTAGCAATTTAATATCATAACACCTGCAACTTTCAATGATCTATGGACATATCTAAAGACAGATACTAAGAAAGCTACTTGGGCCTCCATTCAGCAATGCTCTTGGCAAATTCTTCACTTCAAGTATTGCTGCAAGTTTAAACATCCGCTCACATGTTTTTTCCTCAAAGGCACAAATCACTGAGGCAGGGTCTCCTACCTGTGCTACCTGGGGAATCAAACTAGGAGGATCATAGTGGTTCTTACAAAGAGCAGTTAGGAGCACAGGAGAAGGGCTTAAGCACATTGGTGAGTGCTTTGGTGAGCTAAGTTAAATGAAAGAGGATGGCAGAGTGTGAAGTTTGAAACATGATGAGAAGTGCCTTTGGGCACTTTTAATGTGGTGCCCTCTCTGACAGGGACGACAGGAGGCACCGAATGGATGATGCTTCTACAGACAGATGTGGGCACGTATGAGCTCCTCACATCTGAACCCTCCCCAGAGGAGAGATACATTCACAATGCTGGGCTTGGACCAAAGGCAGAGAGGGCTCTGCTCTCAAGTATCTGGCCATGCCCTTAGGTGCTCTCCCAGTTCCTCCAGGCACATCATCATTAGGGATTTAGTCATCATTTGTTACTAAAAATGGCTGATGCCTTTCATCATCACTCAGTAAAGCTACTAAAGCACTCAGTACTGCTGGGACATTAGCTGTCCCCGTGGTCCAAACGGCAGCACCATAGTGACCCTACTGGCTTTATCATCCCTGAGTATATTTAAGGTCAAGTAATAATACTGCATTTGAGGTAGTGGAAGAAGATGAAAAGGATGACAGCATTTAGAACAGCCCTGTTTCTGCAGGAGTCAGAGTTAATGCCCTCACAAGTGATTTTTCTCTTGTCTTCATTTTCTCCCTAGCCATGAAACCCATGGTGCCTGCAAGTGCTGCTGGGGAAGGGAGCCATTTCTTAGTCATGCAGGATTTACATTTCAATTTTTCTTCCAAATTCTCCAGGGAGAGGAAATGCTGACAGAGACATCTCCTGCAAATCTAATTGGAGAAGAACTTCAGCTGCCATTCTCCCAGCCTTTTTCATTTGTCTCAGGCTATCCCATTTTGTTTTAAAACTCTTTGAACTGGAAATATATTTTCCATTCAGTAAAATCCAGGCTATAGCACCCTTTTTGAAAATGCCACGTTTTGAAAAGCTGACATTTACAATTTTTAGCTTAGGAAGGAGGAAGAAAAAGTCAGGAAAATGAACAGTCAGTGGTTTTGACTTGTTAGAAAGCTTTATCTAATGCCAGGTGAGAGCACAGGCAAAGACAGAGAGAGAACAAAAGTGAGCCAAGATCAAAACATTCCCTGCACAGCTTATAACTGCTCTGCATCAATCCCAGCTGCCTGAGTCCCAGACAGCTCCAGAGAGCCACTTAAATGTGGCTGTTTTACCAAGGGATGTTGTGCTTGGCAATAATTTTATACATATACATCCGTCTTGCTAAAAACTCTCTGGGTGCTTTCTGCAGCCTCTCCTCATCATACTGACAAACCCAGTGCTACATGCTGGGGTTTTCTGGAGCTCTGAGCCCGAGCAAGATGGCCACTGAGCTCCAAACATCACTTCTGCAGCCTCAGAGAAGCCTCCTTGGAGTCACAGGAGATGTATTTCTGATTCAGTACCTGTATTTGAATCACACTGAGCTGGCCAACAACCTATCACGATAGTTTGAAAAATAAAACTAGTTTTTTGGGTAGATTATACTCACAAATTTTGAGTGCATTTAGATTTAAATGAATCTTGGGTATATTTCAACAATCTTGATAAAGGCTTTAGTGCAACTAAAGACTTAGGCATATGCTGGATTTGAAGCACACAAGTGCTCCTCTTAGCCTGATGAGAAGCCCCGGGAAAAAGAAAGCAAATTGCTGGAGACCCCATCTAATGCTCTCTACTGATGCAACAGCTAATACTAAAAGGAAAAATACTAACAATAATTCAAAAGATAACTGTTTTCTAAGTGATTTTCCTCAATAAATGCCTAGATTTCCAGAAAGGAACAAAAATTTTTTTTCCCCCCAAACCAATATACCTCTTTTCCGTCTCTTGTCAAAAAGAATGAAAATCCAGCACGTATACAAGACCTTCCAACAAGCTCTCTGAAGCTTCATGCCTCAGGGTATGCTAGAAAATGCCTACATTGCTTGCAACAATATTGCTAGATTTTGATTACTTCTATGCAGACATTAGTATTTCGGTATATGTGAGATTAGGGCTCTTTCCAATCAATCTAAAGAAAATTATGTCTCCAATGTTCTGTCTGAATTGTACCCAGCAGGTTGTAATCATGTATTTTCCCTATTAAGTTCTAGTCTTTATATGTAAATTTGAGTATTAAAACAATGAAACAACAGTTTGAAGTTTTTAATTTTGTTTCCATGCTTCAGATTTAATTTTGAAGCCTTCAATTATGCATTGACTTGTGTCTCTTCCTTACAGATGTTGAAAATGGATTTAATTACCCCTCCGCAAGAGACAGACACTGCAACTGTTGAGTTGCCTTCCTGTCTGAAGGTCTCAGGAGTCTTTGTGCTTCTTCAGATTAACCCCTTCCCTCTGTGTGATATTTTTCCTTCAACATGAGCTTACATTCACCAAAATATTTTCACTGTAACTGAGTATCTACCTATGCAATGGATGCCTTTAATCCAGGTCCATTTTTAGTATGTGCTTGATTTTAAACACTAATTTAAACATCCAAGTACAACCTGATCAAGTACTGAAAATCATGTTTTCCTCTGTATGTTCCTGCTCACAAAAAGACACTCTTAACTTTGTCAAAAGCAGAAAATGAATGGAAACGTAACTCATTTCAGAACAAATAGCACGATATTTTTCACATGTGCTTCTTTGTTTTCTAACCTGATCAGTTAACTGTACTAATCAGATCTTTCATCATAATTGCCAGTCCTACCAGCACAACCCAGCTACGATCTTTATTTTTCTTCATCTTTTATAAGCCTAAATCTCCTATGTGCCACAGAAATCAATAATAGCCTCTCGGAGTGATTCACAATAATTTGACTTCTGTGACTGGAGGTCTGTTCTGAGACTGTAGTGCTGTGTGTCTTCATGAAGGAGGAGTTAACTTTTCTTTTCCCCCCCTCATACATTTTAATAGAATTGCAGCAGTGAATCTAAAAACGCACAAAATGCTCTGATTTCTCCTTGTCTACTTGTCATACATATATATATAATATTCAATTATATATCAGATGACCAGGGTGCAGAGGACAGCACTGATTTGGCTGGGTATTTTTAACAGCAAGGTGTTGGTGCTGCTAGGATAAACAGCCATGACTCAGCATGTACATTAGAAGTTAGAATGAAGGCTTCAGATTTTCATAAGCATTACTAACTAACTAGTGATATCACGGGAAGGCTCACAGCAGGATGCCACAGGCACCTACGTCCTGCCTTTCCACGTACCACCAGCTTTGCATCTTTAATTTGGGCACATCAACAGTCAAAACAGTACTAATGCTAAGCTCATCTCCAGAGACTTCAGCTGTCTGGAACTCAAAATTGCACTGAATCCCAGTGAGGTGGGAAGCTCTAATAGCATCGTCCCACCAGCGGTGTCCTCTGAGACACTATGTCCCTAAGGCAATCATTTAATAACACTATCATGACAGAAACCATAGCGGTCTGAAGGAATTGCAGGACTCCATCTGTATATTCACATGGTATGAGAGAGTGCTCCAGCCTTAGGAGCATTCAGTACGAAAAGGAAAGGCATGGAGGGCATGAGAGGGAAAGGAAAGCTCTATTTTCAAACCAGGGAATAAAGACATGGAAAGATGGAAGTTTCTTACTCAAGGTCACACAGGAACAGCTCAGAGTTCAGTTCAGGAATGGGTTCAGATTGCCTCATGTTTGCTCAGAGTTAAACTGTAAGAACAAATGAGTGTTCCCCACAGGTTTTTGAGGGGAAGATCACCTTAGTCTAATGCTAAACAGCAGAAAGCAGTCCAAAGCGAGCCAACATCAACACCCAGTGGAGTGACTTTGGCAAGAGAGAAGCAAAGCAGACCTGCAATGTCAATGATTTTTGACTGTCGTTTTATCAAGATAAAAAATAAATTAGAGGCGGCAGTTTCTCTCTGAATGATCTGTAATGAAACAGCCAAAGCCCTGAACCCTTCTGCCCTGCATGTCGTTACCATCCATTTCCCCAGCAAAGATGTATGAGCGATCAGAGGAAACGCGCTGGGAAGCCGTCGTGCTGCAAAGCGTTGTTGGGAGTCCGCTGCTCTCGGCGTCCCTGCTGCAGCAGTACAGCCAACGCCACCGGTGCCTCCTGTCCCCCTCACAAATAACAGCCACGCTTGTGACAGGCGAGGGACCTACGTGACCGTGTGACGAGGGCCACGGGGATGAAAAACTGCAGCAGGAAAAACGACTTTGTAGGGTTTGTTTCACTTTATTTCTGCTGCTGTTCAAAAACCAAACGAGGGAAATCTGTTCAGGCTGAACAACACTCATCTGCTGAGTGTCCCGGTGTGCCAGGGGCCAGCCCTAGGACTGTGCATATGGTCCAGGAGAGAAACAAGGGATTAACCTTTGAGCTAGCAGCACCTTGGTGCAATGTGAACACTTGCTGCTAAACACAACTAGTTTGTCTCCTGGGCTGCCACTCAGTGACACGCTGTTGCTATTCTATTTAGCTCAGAGGAAATTTAAAAGCAAAATTGCCTGTAAAAGTTCTTGTTCTCCTTACTAAAAACTTGTATAAATAGTACAATGGACCCATGTGAATCATAAAAGGAAATACTAATCATTACTGCCTGTTTTCATCTATTCAGAAAACCATGATGATTGCACCCAGATTAATAAAAGAATGTACCTGGACAAATCCTTTCAATAGCAGGGGACCAAAAGCATTGATTGGTTGGTGACTTTATAAACAAGTTTTAAGAACTCTTTCATACATCCTAAAAAGTGACAGGAAAGATAAGCTGCTCCAATTTTAATATGAGGTGTTGGTATTTGTGGCTTTACATGATAATTATATGATGCCAAATGTAATTGGTTTACAGGGAAATTGCATGTGACACAAGGGTAGTAAAACTGGGCCAGAATCCCTGTTCTTAGCAATCAGCAGTGCTCTGTGCACTGCTGGTTCTGGTGTCTGCCCCCTCTTCACTCACACAATTCCAGAGATTACTTTCCCCTTGTGTTTTTACAATAGCAAAATAGTTCTGAACGCACTGGTCTTGTTTCTCTTCAGAAGACAACTTCTTTTACCGGCACTGTGTCGGTGTCAGAACAACAGAGCCCACAGTTCAAGCCTTGAGAATCACTATAAAACCCCCTGCGCTGTGGCCCCTGCCCTGACTCTCACAACTATGTGCAAACACCAGCTTTCTACTGCCAGCACGTGCCTCTTCCTCCCCTCTTAGTAATTGTCTGCACTACAGAAATGCAGTGATTTTTCAGGGCCTCTGGTGAGTTTGCATCTACAGTTCTTCCTCCTTTTCAGAACCGAGTCCCTTAGATGAAGCAGAAAGGCCTGGAAAGATAACAGCTGTACAAACCTCAAACAAACCCTATCTCTTTGCTCACCTGCTTCTTATCTTCCTCCTTCCTGTCTTTCGGGTCAAGCAGAACATAAGCCTGAACAAAAAGAGCTGGGAGGCTGCAGTATAAGGATCAACTGTGTCAACCTGAGGGCTTCAAACAAACTGTCCCAGAGGGACAGAGATCTTAAGATTCAAAGGAACTATGATATGAGCAAAGGCCGCTATTTTTTACATTCTAAAAGACGTTAAACATGACGTGAGCTAAATGAAGAGTTCCCAAAAAGCCTTAAGTTCATAAAATATTGGTCATCATGCCAGGAAGCAAGGGTTGAATAGGATACGTGTTCTTCATATGCCCTTGGGGAAAATTATGCATGCCCACACAGGCCTGTTCAGCCTTTTCTGACATGGGTGATGTTCTTCTCTACAGCAAAAATAGAGCGGCACAGATTTTTGCTGAGCATCCTGGACTGTGTACTCTGCATATCTGCACAGCACAGAACTAAATAGAAAAACAGCAACTTTTGCGATACCTCCTCCTTGTTTAGAAAGGAATTAAATACCTGTTCTATGAAGTGGTAGCTATTCTTTCACTGGTTTAACTTTTCTAGTGAGTGGTGTGATTTTGTGTTACTGAAATAAATCAGTAAATGGTCTAGTGTATTTATAACTTACACTGCTATTATCATACCCTATAGATCTACAAATTACATATAGCTGCAAAAAAATTTGTTCTTTGTTAAATATCTTTTAGTGTAATGTGTCAATTTAAAAGTCATTGTCAGATTGGGTCAAATTCACCCCAAAGTTTTGCTGTTTGCACTGCAGTCTCTTTACATCTACAAATCTAGAAGTAGGAACTTGGGATTCATCCAGCACAGAGAGCAATGCCCACGGCTGGAGGTAGATCAATATTGTTTCGGCTCTCGGAGCAGTTCCTAAAACCTGCCCCATTAGGGATCTCAAAATAAGGGATCCATTTAGACTTCCTCAGAAGCAGACTCACATTCCTGAGCATGTCCTGATAAACAGTACGAGAAAGATCCTATCTGCTAACAGAGATGTTGCTTCCAAATTCTGGAAAATACTGCAGTAATGCTAACAAAACCAAAACCAACAGAAAATATGGAAAAGAAAACAGAGCAGATTCCTGTTGAAAAGAGTGGTTAGGGCACTCATATGGGATATGCAAGTTGAAACATCCACATGAGGAAGAATAGGAAATATGTTTCAAAATATGTTTGCCACTCTCTGGAAAACTCTCCCCCTGACTTATTGATGTAATTCCTGGCAAGTTTTGTGACTGATGTCTCAGATAACCCATCTCATTTACCTCAATCTGTTTTTTTCTGAGAAAAAAAGGTAATGCAAGTAGTAGTTTTAATTTGGTATAAACTACACTTATTTTGGTATACAACTACACTTTTTTTTTTAGCCATTTGCTCGGCCAGAAACATGACGACTTTGCATCTCATTATGGACTTCATTTCCGTGGATCAAAGGCTAGAAATCAGTAATTTATCTAGGTCAGATTATATTCACCTAAATATATGACTAAGAGTTGCACCAAAATAAACATGCCAACACTGTTACGACTGCATGTGCAGTAGTTGTGTTGTATGTTTGTCACTACGGAGATACAGTGACCATATTTTGGAGAAAACGAACATTCTAGTTGAATAACTGCTTCGGGTTAGATATGGTTTTTATAGTACACGTTATTGCTTTTACAAATCAGGATACCTGTTTGCTGAGGAAAGCATCAACAATAGAGATGTAAAAACCCTAACCCACACCTACAAACTGAACTCCAGAGGTTATCTTCATCCCTCCTTCCTCACTATGTATGACCAACACTACACAGAGGGTCAGAAGTAATTTCTATGGATATTCTAGGTAATAAAGGCATATACATTTTCCCTTAGCATAAAAAAGCATAGCTGTTAGGATTACTTGGCAGCTATATAGGAGAAAAAGGTAGACGTTTAAAAAAATCTGATTAGGGGAAAAAAAGGAAAAAAGCTACTTTATAAATGCCATCATTTGGAACCTATAATAAATCATATATACAGAAGTGCTGATCAGCTGAAACAGGAGAAAAGATTCCATACATTTTCTGTAAAGATTTCACAAAAAGGAGAAGAGTGGAATACTAAGTAAAGTTAGAGCTATAAGAGTAAACAAGTGTTCTGATTAGATTGACTCAGGTTCACATCTGCAATCAATTTCAGACTTAATACTGATGACATCTTGAGATTTTAGCTCCCAACACCTAAACAGCATGCAGATCCCTGCAAACCCGTGCAAAGGCAACTGTTGTCCGGCAAGAATCAGACTGAAATATACCCCCAAGGCCAGCGATGCACATAAACCGAGACCCTACCTCTTCCAGTTGGACCAGGAAAGTGACGTTGTGCCCTAGATCAGCTGTCAGTTTGCCATCGGACGTGACGATGCGAAGTCCCTGGGGGGCTTTGCCAGGACATTGCTGCCGTTTCGCTGTGTACTGTTCTCTCACACCATCCGTGCAGTTATTAGAAACAACTTTCCGATACCTGCAAAGAAAGAAAGCAGGAAAGGTGTTGACGTGAAGAATAATGGGGTTTAGTAGAACAGGTAACGTTTTCCAGGTCTCTTTAGACTGGTGAGATTAGAAGAAAACAGGTTCCCAAATATATTTTAGGATTTACCTCAGCCAGACACGGCATAAGAGCCCAATATACAAGTATTGCAGTATTCTTGTTAAGAGCATTTAGTATTTTCCTGCATAGCACATCTACATGCTACATGCTACATAAATTGTATACAACATACTATTACATTAACTGTAGTTTTAAATAAATGTTACATGTTCAGAGTATATACATGAATACTCTGTTATTTGCTCTTGTTATTACTATTATTTTCTGTTAGATTTTTGCACATAGTTAAACAGCTTTTCTCATATGCCATGGAACACCAAATTTGAAGCAGCAAATGGAACAGCCTTTGAAATGACAGAGTTGAAGAAAAAAGCCAATTTGGTCTATCTTTTGAGTGTACAAAATGCCAGACACCTTGCATTCCAATGTTTTAATCACTGCATCAGAAATGCTATCCGAGGTCATTATCTTGCCTTCAGCTAAATCTTCCATTGACATCCAAGAAGGCCAAAGAGCGATCAAATATTCCGGATAGCTGCCCATTGATTACTTGTGCTCACATATACACCAGTTTCAGGAAAAGGTCTGGACCATTCCTGATGGTGATCTGACAGGCTAGACTGCAAGCTCTAACAAATTTAATGAGAAAGGGCTTTAGAAAGCTTTGATTCACCTTTAGAAAATCCAATCTTTAGCTGTCATCCTTTAAGGCCTGTATGGCTGCTCTTACTAAAATACCCTCTATTGTGCCACTTACCCAGTGCTGTTGAGATAACTCTGTCCAAGGCTACAGTCTTTTGACAAGGAAGATGGGTTATACCAAAACGCCGGCAAACACTGTCCGTTGCTGTGACGTTCATATCCATAATCACTGTTTCATTATTCAGAGGAGCAAACACAGGAAAAACAATCAAGCACACACACAAAAAGCAAATATTAGCTTCTGCTCCCTAAAACTGGTTTAATTGTCCCCAGCTCTTTAAATATTCTTCATCTTGCTTTGATTTTTTGATTTGCGTAGTTACCCTAGGTATATCCTAGCATAAACAAGAGCAGAACAATCTGTTAAACTCTAGTCCTGGTAGTTCATGAACATGAACATTACCTGCTCTCCCTCCACAGCTGAGCAGGCACAGCAATTGCCTCAAATAAAATAAAAGCTAGAGATCTAAGCCAACTCCAAACATTGCCGTCTCATTCACTTCTTAATAAACTGAAAAAATCTGAAGACTTTATTGTATCTGAAAACAATATCACATGAGCTGTAGAGAAAAATTCATAATTCTGAGACACCTATATATTTTCTACTAACGGGCTACCTACTAATGCACATCTTGATCAGATAGATGGGAAGAGGACGATGCCATAGGTGCTGTTTGTGTGAGCCCCGCAGTTTGTATTCGTGCTGATCTCTGTGGCTGGCCACATACCTACGTACTGTGTGTATGTGCACATGCATGCATATGGGGAACACATCCTCCTCAGGCCCTGGCTGGGAACACAGCACTGCAGCAATCTTGCCTCTGCCGGGCTGCCAGATTCAGCAGCTCCTAGCAGGCAGCAGAGTCAATCACATCAATGATATTTGTAGAATAACAGAAAAAAAANAAAAAAAAAAAAAAAAAAATCTTCTGAATCAAGAAAAGAAATGTATTGAGGTAATCTATAAAAGGAGAAATTAAAAAGATGGCATTAAACAAAAGAAAATTAAAGCTGCATATCACTGGGGAGAATTTCAAAACATGCAATAGATTGTGAATAGCTGCTCCAAAGGAACATTTTGGCAGCTATGCTGCTCAGGGTATCTATAACAAAGTAATTAAGAGCACACTGTAGAAAATAGCAATGAATTTGATGTCCTGAATAGTTTCTTCCATAGTTTTTGTGCCTGAATTTTCATCAAACTTTTTACTCAGATACTAGTAATTGAATATTGCTTAATTGTTTTGGAAATATCAGTCAGTCTTTTCTCCCACTGCCATGTGTTGTTCTAATCATTTTTTTTTTTTTTTGGAAGAACACAATGGCTATGGAAAACATTTTATAATGAGGAATAACATTCTGATTTGCTTAGAGAAAACAAATATTTATGCACAAGTGGGACCCTTGTATTTTTGTAATTCAATTGTCAATTCTGCTGCACTATATCCTAAGTTACCACTTGTCACTCTAATTAAAAACACTGGATGCACAGTGTGTTCTGTAGTCAGGTGAAAACTAAACAATATAGTGAAATCTGCCTCAGAGGGGATCAGAATCCACAGTCCAATTTAATACTACTGCCTTAGCCTGTGATTTCCTATTACACACATGTCCAGATTCGTGCTGTAACTTTGGTTCCTATTAGTGCTACTTAGGTATTGTACTTGCACATCTGGGCAAGCAGGGTTTGAATTAACTAGGTCTCGCTATGGTTGGGCCATATTCCTCAAAGTCTAGAGAATCAAATTACAGCATCTTCGAGGGCAGAAATAGTTCTACGCGCAGAAGTTTCACAGTGTCATTTATAGACTTGCAAATCGGCTGGCTCATTAAGGCCATACTGAAATATCATCCCAGCAGATGACATGAGCTGCTGTTCCACATCGCTCTACAGATGCGCCAGGCCCCCGTTCACCTCTGCAGTCTTGGAGTCTAATGAATTCCCTGGCTACAGGCTGATGCACACACAACGCTGATGCTGACGACAAATTGCTGCCTACAGTTTGGCACAACAGGCTTTGTTGCAATCAACAGGCATTAGCATCGATTGGATTGCTGTAGCACGAGCCAGTACAGCGAAATCTAGAGACCGGGAAGGCAGCAGCTTTAGACTGCAATCAGCGAGCTGAGTCATTGCCAGGTATCTGGGAACTGGAATTTGCATATATTGACTACATTTTGCATCTGCTTGAGAAGAAGCCAGGTGAAATAGATAATGCACTTATCAAAAAAGAGCAGAGCATTTATCAACATGGATTGCTTTATCAGTACGAAGCAGCCTTCCATTTGGCTTAGACTAATACTGGTTTTACATCAGGCCCTTCTACTGGTTCAGTCTGTAGTTCTGGTTAAGTAGGATGGCAAGCTCTTCTCTGCAACTAGAAATGGATAACAATTCATTCCTTAAGTTCCACATCTGTGCTTAAAGCTGTGGGTAAAACTGCTAATTAAGGTTTTTTCTTTTTCTTTTTTCTGCATAGGTAGTAATGCTATAAAGAAAATTAAATTCCCTAAGAAATCTTGTATTTTGAATTCGGACTTGACACGAACATGGACTCATGCAAGAGCGGCAAATCTATAAAAAATTTTCATCATTATTGTCCATATAAAATTATTATCATCATGTTCTAACAGATCAATAGCATTGATAATTAGTTAAGTCGTATGAGTGATTGCCATGAATTAACATCTAACGACAGGACAAACTTAACATTGAACATCTTCACCTGAAGCACATAAATCAGCCATGCCAGAAGCTGAAAATGTCACTTATGGTGTATTAATGGGAAACTTAAAATCCTCAGTCTTCCTAGGAAATGCACGCCTGGTAGATATGCAAGCTCTCCAAAAATGTACCAGGATGCACAGTCCCATCTTGCACCTACTGTGAATCTATGCCCTTCACAACCATTCAGAACTACTTTTCATCAGGTAACCAAGGCCACCTCAATGGTGAGGCAAAACAAATGGAGCTCTCCAAGTGCATGGGTCTTATTTCAGAACAGGCAGGGCCATCTGCACTGATGAGTGGCAGCACACAAAGCCAGCTCAGTCTATTCGTCTGCCTTCTGCCATCCCACAGTTTATCAGAGCGGTTTCTCATGACACAGAGCTCATATTTTAGCATAAGAACTGAAATTAGCAGGCAGGCGTGTGCACTACGCGCCAGACAACACAGAGCCAGATCCTTGCTGATACCATCAATGCCATGAAACAAACAGAACGGATTCTCAGTTGCCTTTGCCTGCCCCTGGGTGTTGAGACTTGCCGCCACCAGCGTACACAGCGTCATACTCACCACGACGGTGCGAGACACAGGAATACTTGTTGGAGAAGCCCTCCCTATTATTGGCAGTGGGTTCAAGGGAAGGACCAATAGTAACATTTAACTTGGAGTTTCTACTAAGGGACCTAAAAGACATTCACTGAAGAATGAACACCACCACAGATTTCCATCTCTGTCCAAGGCGCGTTTCAGCTGAAGAGATATTGCTGTAATAAGGCTCAAACGGTCGGAAGGAACACAATGTAAGGAAAACGAGTAAATTAATGCCTTAATAACACGCCAGTAGCAGTGTCATCCATTTACTCAAATCAATTAAATGAAGAGGCACAGTCTTGTTTCTAGGCCGTTGCTAGGATAGATTTGCCTAGGGCTCCTGCAGGTTTCAGTAACACCCTATTCCTGAAGCACCATTGCCCTCTGGCTGCCAACAGAGCCCATGCACAGAGCCCACGCACAGACACTCCGCCGTGTCCCTGGCTTGCCTGGGATGGAGCCTGTGACAAGGGATGGCTGCTGTCAGAAGAGCTCAGGTTCCCAAGGCTGGAGAAGCTACAGTCCGTTCTAATGTCACTCGGCTTTGTTGCTGTGTAAAACAAGAAACAAACGTGCCCTTTTCTCTGGAAAAGAACTGCTGTGAGCTGAATACAGATTCGAAATGCCCTCTGGGACATCAGGAAAAAAATGCTGTAAATTGACTGTTTTTTCCCTGCACTGATAAGAAGACCCACACACAGGATTAACAGTGCTAACCACCCCCTCCTCTGTCTTTTTTTTAATTTTTTTTTAACCTTAGGAGATCATATGGGCAGATTTTTTTTTTTCCAAGCTCTGCTAAGCTTGGTTAATATAGTCTGGATTTTCTCCATAAAAATCCATTGACCAAACAGGAGAGCACACGTCTGAACTCCTGTTTCGCTAAAAAAAAATATGCCGAAAAAAACAAAAAAAAAAAAAAAAAACACAACTCTTACACAGCAGCATGGATTCTTCACCTCTTTAAATCTGTGTATAAGTCTGGATCCTACAACCATTAAATCAGTATAAAACACAGCCAAATTTATTTCAAGAGTGTAAAATCAAGGAGGGCCAGCAGAATGACTTCTCCCTGCGAGGGATACATACACCCTTCAACACCCTTCACCTAAGCAGCTCTCTCCAGCATAAAGTCTAAAGACAAAGACTAAGAGGAGAAAAGGAGAGTTAAAAGCACTACCAAAATGTTGTGAATGAGGATGTCAAATGCACTCCTTGCTTTTGTAGGAAGGGCTCTGCAGATAACTTCTTGCCACAGCGAAAGATAATGCCCTGATGTTCCTCCATGCCCCTTTGGACTGGCTTAAGCAGGATGCATTGGAAGTGAAGCCTCATGCAGAGGTCAACAAGGTGGTCACTGAATGCTGTGGCACAGCAGCAGGTTTGCTGTTATTAGCACAATATGGCTGAGAGATTCAGAACCAGCAGAATTGCTGGGATTCTGCTCTCTCTTTTCTCCTTCCTTGAAAAACTTCCATCTTCTCTTCCCAGCGGCTTCTCTGTCCTCTCACAAACCTATGCAAAACTATGTTCCTGACCATATTCAGTAGATAAACAGCAGCAACAGTGCAGAAAGAAGCTGGAACGGATAAAGTCAAAATACAGATCCGAGGACAAGATGAATAACAAGAGCTCAGAAAGAACTGGAGAGGTTGAAAAGATTCTGCTCTAAAACAAAACTAGTTCCATTGGAGGTAGGAAATCCTTTTTATCAGTCAGCTCAGAAAAGAGACCTGGAGTACCTCTAAAGCTGTTCTTCTCAGGCTGTTTTTAACAAGGTAACTTACAAAAAGCTCAAATTTTGCCAGTTCGAACAGATTTGAAGAGTCTCATGGGTGCATGTGAACTGTGAACGTCTCTCATATGACCCCAATCATTCCATTTCTCTGAGAGATTCTCTCATGAGCCAGGAGCCCTTTCAGAGAAAGTTTCCTCTAAGAGGATGCAAAAGAGATAAAAGAATGCTTCCATCAGCAAATCATCACTATGCTACTCCTGTTTTATACCTAGCATCTCTGTTTTTAATAGCAACTCACATAATCAATCTTAATAAAAACATACAATAAGTCTCCTCTCCCTGCAGGATTGTATCAGAAGCGTTTCCCTAGTGTGTTTTGTTTATTGCCTTAAGACATTTAAGCACTAATGGATCAACCACCTACCTTGAGTTATCCCACCAGTAATATATATACACACTCTATAATTTTTTAACACACGTATGCAGATCTATGCTTTTTGTATGTTTAATTTTTATATACCCTTTACACTAACATATGTGCCCCACATACTACTCACACAGTTACTTCTGATCACTGCTGTAGCCAGATAGCCTAAGTAGACTTTTATCTTAATGTGAGGCTGCAAATGTGACCTGGGAAAGGAGTGCCCAATATCAGCTGAGGGAAACCTTAATATCTACTCCACTTTTTTATGACGCACTTAGTTTCTCAAGGAGTCACCTGCACATGCTTATTAATTTCAGCATGTTTCTAGTGAGCTCAGTATAGGTGGGTGACATTGTTTTACGTAGGTCTCAGACATTTCTTGTGCCTGTTGCTTACCAGTCAAAGTCTGCCTCTGTGCACACACATGGCTCGGAGGTCATAGCCCCAGCAAACTTCCCTTGCATGCACTTCTTCTCTGACTTGCGCTTCCTGTAGATCCTTTTGGCTCCCATGATGCAAGCTTCTCCCTGGAAACAAACCCAAAATTATATTTCTCTGACATCCACCAGGATATTTGTATCACTACATTTTTTTTTCCAGGCCTGTGCAATAGAAGTTGTCCTCCTCTCTTGAGTTGCCACAAGTTGAAGGTCATGTCACTACAGTGGAATTAAAGCTATTGAGGCTTTAATTGAAGTCAGAGCAGCTTTCCTAATATACATCATCAAACTATCCTGGGGTTTCTTATATTTCTCTGAATCTGTTCCAAAGCCAGAGGATATTTGATTCAGGACCCTTTCTCATTTATAGATACGGGTTCACAGCAACAGAAAACACAGCCTGAGCTCTGCTACTTGAGATACAGAGCAAGGGCACTAGTTTGGTCATCTATTTATTGCTAATCTCCACAGTGGAAACTAGTAATGTGTATATATGGAAATAGTTTCCACAGACTCTGAGTTCAGGTTTTACAGGGCACAGCCTGTTATGTGCTAGATGTTAATAGTTCTTTGTCTTTTCTCTCCCATCTTGAACACTCTTCTAAATATTTCTACCTAGGGAGGGAGCCTCCCAGTCTTGTAGTCTTAATGGAAAGCAAATCAAAAGGCAAGAGTCCACAAAGCCTCCCTAAAAATAGTTCTACAAGCTCCTAAGCTAACAATCTTAAATACACACTGCAAAATCCTTCACATTTTTGCTTATGTAAGCAGAGGAAGAACAAAAGAACAAAATAGAGCAGGGTCTCACTTGTTACCTTTTATCCTTGTAAAGATGCTGGAGGAAAGAAAAACTTTTCATGGCTTTGATTTGTCCATGAAAAGGATGGGCCAGAAGCAATTGGGGCAAAATGTTGTGCCTCCTTGAACTTATAGGAAGCAGTACTGATTTTCCTTATCTGAGGTTTTAAGTCATAACTAGTATTTTTAGTGTGGCCATGAGTCTTGTGCGAGCAGCTAGCCCGAGTCAAGCTACTTTCATTTTATATTCACTATTAAATTCTTGTGCAGCAAGACACATAAAGAAAACCTTTGATGATATGGACCAAGTGCATCTCCTCAGACTTCAGCGGAGCCTGGGGTGTTTATAATAACCACAGAATTTGAGCCCTATTCATTACCCCAGATCGTGTCCCAGCCTTCTTGTTTCTCACCTGGCTGTGGAGCTGCCAAGGCCTGTAGTCTTCTTCTGCACATCTCCGATCAAAAATGGATTTGTAGTCCACTTTCACCAGCTGCCATTCTGAGCGGTGGCTGAAATGTCCAAACACTCTACAGAACGCAGCAAAGAGCACACACAGTAAAAGAGAGGGCCAGATGGAGTCTGGTAGTTACTCGATTAACTACTACTTTCCAACAGATTGATTCCTCTAAGGTGCCCAGTCTCAGTGATTTTCACCGAACTGACATACTAAAAATGAAACTTAGAGACTCTTAAACACATACAAACCTATTGAAAACTGGACATGGATTTTATTCTGTGGATCAAGATCCTCCAACTTACGTCGACTCCCAGAATGACAAAATAGAGAAGATTTGACATAGGATTGGACATAATGCTTCTTCATAGTCCTTTCTAGACTAGAGTTGCTGTATCTCCATGGTTTTTGTCCCTGTAGATTAACTGGTTCTGGTTGACCATTCTAGGATTCCTCTGTACTGTATATTATGCATTGTACAGTGTGGTTTTATCATCAATTACATGGTCTTCATAAAGACATCTCCTTTCTGATACTGTGATCTGGCATTGCATACCACCTCTTGCCAATGAAGCAATTAAATATGAATGCTCCAAACAGGCTTGAAAAGCATTACAAAGGTTTATTTCAGGATGAGGCTATATTTGTTCAACTTTGACTAGATAAGACGGAGGAAATGCAAATTGATATTTCAATTGATATTTCAAATTATTAATAAAAAATTGGAGACAACATGGGCTTGGCCCTGAAATACTCTTACTATTATAGATAATGCAGATGCCTGGGAAGAAAGGTTCACTATGTTTAGTGGTTTGTATGTGTCTGTGTGTGAGGGTACGTGTGTGTTCTAAAACTGATTTTAAAACAAAGACAATCTATTCAACTCCAGCTCCTTTTGCCTAATGTCTTTTTAGCAGAATCAATCAAATATCATCAGTTAACTGTTTACATCTTCTGATTGTCAGATTTAAAGAGTTAGCCAAAGGATTTTGATATCTCAAGCACAAGCTCTGGACAGGATTTCCAAAAGACTTACAATCAAAACCCAAATGAATCACTCTCCAGATATCTCTTAACTCAGGTTTGTCTTTTCAAGATACATATTCTGTTTATTACAGGTCTTTTTTTTGTTCCCCTGAAGCAGAAACTGAATTTTCCTCACGTTTTCCAAATCTGATCTCAGGTAAAATGTCATAATTTCTCGCAGAGTGAATCAGTTTTACGCACCATGCAAATCCTAGCATATCAGATTGAAACTAATCGCAATTGTTCATGAGTCAGCCTCCAGGCAACATTTTGCCATTTATTCTTGCACAAGAATGTCTTCATTTTCCTTTGTCTCAGTTAAAAAGCATTCATCTGTCAAGGATAACTCTGCTTTAAATCACACTCAATTTACGGAGTCAGATTTCATGCTGATAAACTCAGTGATAATGTTTTTTCAGTTTGCAATAAACTATATTGTCATTCCCTCAATCACATCACACATAAGCATTGATGATTTTTCAACAGAAGACTCTGCACTCCTGGCTTTAGATAGAATGTGCTTTGGTCTCCAACCAGAACTGCTATTATGTTATGAACAACTTTTATAAGATATTTATGGTGTAGTTCCCATCAACATTAGCACAATGACATGCTTACTTACGTCATGATGAGAGTTTCCTCTCCAGGTTCCCCTAACACTCCATCAACGAACAGCGGGAGTGATGTGAAGCTGTATTTGCTCCAAGAGTTCCCTTCATCAAAACTTAACCTGGTGGAGAATGCAGAATTAGTATCTTTCCTTACCACCTTCCTATATTTTTTGAGAAGACTATCCAGCCAACTACTGCTGATAAGTAGTAAACAGCATCTGTTCTTGACTACTGCAATTTTAGTCCTTGAAATAATCACACTTTTTTGGAAGTATCATAAATCATAGCATTAACCAAGCTTGTCTGGCACTACAATACTAAGCCATGGCCAATATTTAAGTGGTAGAAACTAATAAACTTATGTTAGAGATTGAGATTTGCTTTAAGAGTAAAATGTAGCCTAGGACTACTACTTTTTTTTTTTTTTTTTTTTTTTTTGTAGTAGATGGGTGTTTTGTGTCATCCTAGTTTTGAATCCTCACAATAAGATATTTTGAGGTTATTTGATTTTCAAAGAAAGCTTTGCCTCTTCTGACCAATTGTCTTTTTCTGTGGTTGATCTAAATGGAAACTTGAAATTATATCTTGCGTCTGTTGTGTTTTAGATATTTTGGTGCTTATTATAGTGGTATGCAAAATAGTACTGAACTGTATTTTGCCTTCTACTAAAACTCAAGAGTGCTACCTAGTGGGGACACTTTTGCTCTATTGATTATATAATCTTGAAGCTCTTCAATAAAATTCTGGCCTGTGATTGCCGCCTTCCATATAGAAGACAATTTCATCAATAACTTTGAAAATGGAGTACTTTGGCAATGTAGTAAGAGACAATGTCACATGTCAAGCTATCTGTTATATAAATAACTGAATTCAGGAAGCCAACTCTTGGTAAAGCAGGAAAGGTTTTTTGTTTTTGTGGAATTACATTGATAATTTCTAAGACCAGGCCAAGCTGAAACTGTGTAAACTGGAGTTGCCAGGATTTCTTAACCTCATCTAAAGGAATGTTTGCCAGTTTCTTAACTGATACTTTCTAGACTTCTAGCTAAAAAAGCATTGCAGATGCAGCCAATCTCCTGGCATTTGAAAGAAGGGATATCAGACTATCACCTTTATCACAGTTGAAATTATTACCAGAGATGTCTGATAGGCAGGGACGTGTGCTTCATAGCGACAAGGACTCCACCTTGATCCAGGTACAGAACACTGTGCTCATCTTCAAAAATCTGGAAGAAAGAAGCATATATTTAAATCTGTTTCCTTCCTATCAAGAAACAGTCATAATTATACCATAGCTCATGATAGAGGATGGGAAATATTATTCAAACTATCAAGAAAAGAATTTTGTATTGAAAGAGTTACTTATGTTTTTAGGTCCTTGCAAAATGCATTATGCTTGTCAGTTACAAATATGAATTTGTGCATGGATAAACAACTTTCCTCTTTTCAATGACAGATTTTTGAAGAAGAACTTAACATGTTTGCATATATCTAGACCTAGCCCATAAAACTGACGTAGAGGGTAAAAATGAGAGCTGGGCAAACATTGCAAAGTAATTAAATTCCTGGAATATCAAATATTTAAACAAATTTCTTTTCCTGTGTATCTTTTATATCTGCTTTCTGCGAACATCTGCTCTTCAGTTTATATAACAGCACTCATGAGGCTCGGAAAGTCATTTCTCTCTCTGACTTCATATTCCAGCTGGAAAATGGGAATCACTGTCCCTTTACTGAATATAAGCACATTAAAGGAAAGCTTTGGCAACAAGTAGGAGTCAACTAATCAGACATTCAATTTAAAATCATCATCTATTCTTTCTCCATTATCAATGGAGAGGGACACAGCTTCAGAATATATTGAACTATGTTCTGTCTTTTTCTCAATTAACTTCAGAGCAAGGCAAGATACTTAGCTTAAAAGCTCATTGAGCTTTGGACAACTCAGCTCAGGTGAGATGAATCCCACACTCACTGGGGGGGAAGTAGACTAGAATAATTGCTATTCTTCTGGAGAGAATGATCATGGAGGAAGAGGAAGTGGTTTGACAAGCATGAGGTGCGCACAAAAGAAAGAAGAAACATTATCTCTTCTTAAATATATTTTCTTTTACTTTGCTACAGGGTTAAATTGAAGTCGATCTCTGAGTAGCATTAGAAAAACAATTTTCAGTTAAATCAAGTCTAACAATGCACTCAAGCATTATTCACTGGGCACATCTCTAGCTCTCAACAGGAAAAGCATCTTTCCCCTCTGTGTCAAGTAGCCAAAAAGCACTCTGAACCAAAACAAAAAACAAACAAACAAAAACAAACAAACAAAAACAAACAAAAAGAAGCATCTTTTCAAATCTAATTCCATTATAATTCCCTCCATTTACTATTTCAGCCTGTGATCTGGTGCACATACCTGTTTCCATGTGTTCCCAGCATCAGAAGAAACAAACATGCTGATATCATTCTCTGATAGTTCAGTACCTATATTACCTGTAAGAAAAATACTCATCAGCAAAGCAACATTAAAGAAACAGCACAATAAGCCAATTAGGGAAATAAAGATTTTTGATTTACCATTTATATTTATAAAGCCATTTGTCTCAGGAGTTGAGAACAAGGGGAAAGAGAGGTTATCAACAACACATACTGCTCTAAACACCTCTATACAAAAAGAAATGCACTGATTTGAATCTAATATTCATGCGAGTACAACGCTAGAACTGATGTCTTGAAGGCCAGCTTCCATCAAAAGGATCACAACCTGAAGGTCCATGAGGACTTCCATTTGGTCATCTTCTTTCCTTCCTTCCTTCCCAATACAAGTGGTGTTACATCACGAGTCACTCAGCATCCTCCCAACACCCATCACACACTCAGGATGTTTCTCCACAGTTGTACATCATAAATAGGCAATCATTAACAGCTCCATACCTGAAGCCACGATAATGCTGGGAGCAGTGTCTCGGCTGGCGATATTTCCTGAGGTGTAGGGATTTTCTGAGACCTTCAGATGAAGATGAAGGGAACAATAGGGCTACAGGGAAAAGAGAAAAGTACAACATGAAGCATTTCTCCTATTTCTACACGTTTTATGCCTTGTAGGGCACAGAAGCCCAATTAACAGTTGCTCTTGAGATTAAGGACACTTCTTACAGCTGCACCCAGCCATTCCTAGAAAGATGCAGACAGTGCTCTAGTGACACTACATCAGATTGATCCCATGTGTGCCCAGTGAAGCTGCAAGGCCAGGCATCAGAACTTGCTCTTACCTTGCAATAAGGGAGAGACTCCAGAAAAAAAGAAATTATCAACTTCTCCTGCTCCATTAGGAGAACTGTTCTGTAATTTTCCAGTGTAACCCTTCCAGGTTGGGAAACCAATTCACTAGGCTGAAAATCTTTCACAAGAACAAGACAATATCTTTGAGGTTGCATGCAGGAAGGAGGCAACCTGGCTTGCAAGGACAGATAATGGGTAAGGACTACTTAGCTCCCCTGACTGCTAGCTCTCTTGAGCAGCAAACAAGGGTACAAATGATTTGCATTATTATTTGCAAATAATGCTGTGATTCACAGAGCAGCACTGTCCTCACTAACTCTGGAGTACAAAGCTATATAACCATACCATTGCTGTTTATTAGCCATGAGAGACAAATTAATTCAGAGAGTGTCCTACCATTTTTTGACTCGGAACTATTCTGAAATTCGAATGTTCTACACTGCATTAGGCATAAATACCAGGACTAAAAATTATCAGTTCAAGAGTTGTTTAATACAACACTTGATCATTCCATCTGGATTTGACCTTTGACAAGTCAATGCAACAGCAACCTTACCTATATCATTTTATATATCAGGTACTCAAGTAGGACAGGAATGGTACAGAACAACTTGAGTAAGTAGGTAAGGAGATAGACAGGCAGGCAGATGTTTAAATTCAGCATTATCATTCTATCTCTGTCTCTGCAAATCTGTAGTCTGATAATTTCTGGCCATTTTTGATGTTTTCTGCCTCCCCTCACCCCCAAAAAACCTGGAATGGCAACAACAACAGGATTTTTGTTTCTTTTCTTGACAAGGATGGATGGGGATGGTGAGGAGGGACATGAGCTCTCACTTCTCCGAGACAGGTTAAAGGGACACTGCCAAGCAGAATGTGCCGAGCACCCTAACTCCAAGTGACAGCATGGCGAGGTGAGCTGCGGGAGCAGCCTCGGGTGGCAGGGAGGGAGCGGAAAGCAAATTGAGCTGACGTGCATGCAGAAAGTGGGAAAAACACTGCGGGAGAATGAATTATTCCCTTTTACATTTTCATACATTGTGAAAAGACTAAATACAGAACGGTTTCAAAACTAACATACTCCCTGTCCACCTCCAAGACTTTGAGGACAGTAACAGACAGTTCCCTACTGCAGAGATGATCCGCTGTTAGGCTCAAATCTTTGCATCAACTGAGGCTTTCTTTCAAAGTTTTCTCACTTCACAAATATAGAACACTTCATCAAATATTAAAACCAGGACATCTACCTAAGCAGAGATACGGTACTTTTAGTGGCATGGCTGCTTACTGGTGGGATTGCAGTGATACTTAGAAACTCCAGTAATAATTGTGTTACATACACCTAAGCTATTGTGCGCCATCATGTCACCTGAATACTACAGCAGCATTCTGTTCTCCACCCTAGATCCCTTATCCATGAGTATCCTTATCCCATTTGTTCATAGATAGGCTAGATAGTCTTCCATCGTACTGCTGGTATCTTTGATTTTCTTCTCTGGTTCCCACAGTTTAACTTACCTACAAGTTGCAGAAACCACTTTTATCATCTTAATTATCAGTTTTGGGTGTCCCTGTCACTGTCTAGTACCCAGCTGTGATAGGTGTCACACAGATACCAATAAAATAGACAACGGCTGCCATGCAACACTCACAGCCCGGGTAGAAAATGAAGCAGAAGTGACATATTCCACTGCCCTGTTCATTACCACAGCTCTTGAAGTCAGGCTAAAGTTCATTACTTGCTCCTAATATTTTCAGGCAAGCGTTTTGTGCTCCACTCCCCTCCAGAGGCCTGGATAAAACTCCCCTAAACACCTGAAAACCTGTATCACGGCAGCTCTGCAAAGCTCACCTCAACAGTCTCCAACGGTATGACGCGTGCAAAGCAGCTGGCAGGTATCACTGAGCAGTATTTGCAGAATTGCCATGCGCAAGTCTGGGCAAACTTGAGAAGACACCCCTTCCACCTTGCAAGACGTCCCAGGACACAAGTCCCTGCACCATGTTTCAGTAAGAAGCAAACGCCATCCTTTTACCCACCCTGTATGTCTAGGAGCTACTACTATGGGTCCCTGATCAGAAGCAGGATAGTGTTACAATATACGGATGAGGCTAGACACTATCCAGAAGCCCAGGAGCAATCACACTACTTGCTCACCTGCAAAGGAACAGACCAATGAAGGGAGCTAAACACTTCCAGGAGGGATTCAGAACACCTCACTTAGACACTTAAACCATTGTCAGATGGTGTAAATGCCCTCCTTGTGAGAAACAGGCTTTGTCCTGAAATAACCCATCTAGAGAAGATAAATAAAATGTGGGAAGGAATAAACAGATGTCTGGGGAATACTGGCACACAGAAAGCAAATGACTTGCCCTAAGTTACCTAGGGAGTTGGAAATAAACCTTAAAATTGAACCAAGGTTCTCTTGAGGTTCAGCTTGGTATTTTAACCATAAGACCATTCTTGAAAGTCAATTGAATTCTCCTAGAAAAAGGCCCGTAGGTTACAAAACAGAACTGCTCTCAAACTCACCACTTCATTGCATAAGTATCAAATAAAACCAGCACCTTTCAGATGTATTTTATGAAGACTATGTTAGATAACTTAGAAAAAAAGTGGTACAAACAAGATGAGTTTAGATGGAATTTTGTTGTTTTCCTTCATCCTCATTATTCAAAGCAATCACACACACCAAAACCAAAAAACTTTGGGTTACTTTGAATAAAACACCTCGAGCGTGTTGTCAGTAGAGGGCTGGTTCCATCTGGCTCGACTTGTGTTTCAACCAGATTTGCTTAGCTGCCAACTCAGCTGCTACATGCTTATTTCTGTATTAACATTCCCTCTACAGGTTTAAAAATGCACATGGGAAGTGGCATTCCACTGTCAGTCTAGAGACAGTCCTCTCACTAAGGGAAAAGGCAGATCCCATTCTGATGAAAATCTGGAACATACATCATTACCATGCCCCAACCTATTACTAGAGACAATTATGCTGAAAGCCAGCAGTGTGAAAGCATTAGTATCTGCCCTGGAGTAACAGCAGGAGCCGAACAAGATATACAACAAGCTATTTACTTAGTTATGCCATACGAAAAGGCAGGATCAGGCCAGAAACAGGAATATGTGGAGTGAGAGAGAACAACTGACCTAAGGAAGGCTGCTGGTGATGCACAGGTAGTCAGTGGAGATGGGGAGAACTTGGGAACTGCTTAAATGCCACAGCTGTGCTGCACTAGAACAGGATTTGTTTCGGAGCTGGGTAAACTGGATTCTCTTGGTGATATGGGAAAAGTGGAGCTCTTGCTGGTGACAGGGCAGCTGGCTGGGCATAACAGCACTTGGCTTGTGGTTTAGGCATTTGAGCAGAACAGGCAACCGAAGGGCACTTCTCTGGGGTCAAGTAAGTTCTGAGCATTCACACAGAGGCTGCACGTCCAGCCAGAGGAAAGGTTTGTTTCGAAGCCAAAAGAAAATACTCCAATGTTCCAATTTAAATGGTCACTTTCATTTTTAAACAGAATGCAAGTTTCAAGAAAAGGTTACAAGATAAAAAAAAGATAAAATAGCTAGGGAATAAAATGTTTTGTTTGACCAGTTTCCCTCTTTCTCCCAAGTCAGCCATTGAACCAGAAAAGAAATTCATTATTTGCACAAGTGATTCATCATTCTCCTTTTCTCCATTTCCACCACGCTCCCAAGAACAGAACGCCCCTGTGGAACCCTATGACATTTCTAGGAAAATTCTCTGAATATTTCCCCTACTACTCCCAAACTCTCCGCTCTGTTCTCTATCATTTCTCAAACCTTGCACTCTACAGCCTGTTTTCATCTCTCCCTATCATTAGCTGTGAAGCTCAAAGTAGATTTTTAAATGGCTTGCCTCTCTCTTGTGGGATTGCTATTTTACCTTGCAGTTTTGGTACATTTTCTAAAGTGCCCTCCTGCCTTTCTCTTGCAAGAAAACTGCTCCTGTAGCAGACTGTGCAAGTCAGGCTGGTTTAGATTTCTTCTATCCCCTATCTTGTAAAGTATCAAGTCAGCCACCTGAGACCCTGATGCTATGGAGCCTTGTTGTGTTGCAATTGCACTAGCTTGTGACAACCTAAGCACGAAGAAGCTCTATTAAATGATGCCAAAGGGAAGAAGAAATGTAAACATGTCTAAATACTGTTCCAGCCATACCATAGGCAAGGGCCAACTAAATTCCTTCTTACTCTATTTCTGGAAAACTGAAGCTTGGGTGGCAGAGTTAAATTCCATTGAGGATCCGCCCTTCGTCCTCTTGAAATCAATGCACGGATTCCTGGAGACTCCCACAGATCCCAGCCCAAGTCACAGAGGGCATAAGAGGCGGTTGCTTTCCAGTGAAAACAGGATGACAAGTCTACCCTAAGCTTGCACGTGGTGGAAGCAACACTCGGGGCAGCTACGCCACTGCGTGGAGAGCAGGAGGAAAACGGGCCCGTGTTTAAACAGTGTTTTGTGCACAGTGCAATGGCAGACATGGTGTGGATGGGAAGACTCTGGGGAACCGTAACTCCTCTTCCCATGACAGCCATCCAGTCCTGGTTTATAATGGCTGTTTTATACTCAAACAGCCCCTTCTGCTATGTAGCAGAAACCTGCAATGGCAACATACCCTTGTATATAAAATGTACAATTCCTGTGCACAACTGTCTTTTTTTAAGGACTTTGTAAGGACAACCATGATGGCAAATCAGATCTCTAAAAATCAAGGCGTAAGAATAACAAGAAAGGTCTTTGTTTAGCATTCAAACTTCAAATTTATGGAAAAAAGGAGGTTTACTTTTATGATTTTACAAACTCACAAGGTTTTTTTTTTTCTTTTTTCTTTACTGGAAATATTATACTCTCACCTGAAAACATTTGGCTTATGACAAAACCTGTCCACAATTTGAAGAAGTGTTTTATTTATAAAAATATATTCACCAGAGTTAAAATTAGGTTACAATCTATTTAAAACACAAGGCTTCTACAAATGCTGCTTTCCAAAAAATGAAATGTTTTATGTCTGCAAAGTTTGCTGAACGTCATCTTTTCACTTTTCATCTTAAAGAAAGATTTAATTTAGAATTGCCCTTAGATACAATTTTTAAAAAGACAGAGAAAGAAAACAAACCCAAGTGAATTTGGTCCTTCGCTGAAATAAGTCTTCTGTTTGACCCCAAATACTCCCTATTTATTTGTTCTATTCTGGAGAGAAAATGAAATGACTTTCACATACTGGCTCTATCAAAAAAAAAAAAAAAATCAATGATTTGAACAGCTTCCAATACAAAGCTATTTATTCTTTGCTCGTGCAATAATGCATGGGGTTCAGCTAAGGGATTAGTGTAGCATTCAGCCATACAACACCATGCACATAATGTAAAGCTGATCCATATGCTAAAAAAAAAAAAAAATGCAACTTTGGCAAACAACTTTTTTTTTTTCTTTTTTTCTTTTTCTTTTTTGCATGTACAGGTATGATAGGAGACAACATGCAGAACCAGACAGGAGCAGGAAGAGTAGTTAAGCAGTACCCCATCTGCAGCATGTTACCACGTCTACATTTCTGCAGTATAAAAGTTGTTGAAGGTTCTAATGGCTAGAGCTCTCTGAGCATTTCCCCAGTACTGTATAATCTATAGATTATTATTATTATTAGCATTTCCCCAGGACTGCATAATCTATAGATTATAATCATAAAAAATACATGCAGATTAGATTTTCCTGTCACTCTTGGATACAGTTCAGCTACAAACATAAACGTTTAAAGGTTTAGCTCTATGTTGATCTATATTGATAGATGCATAGAGACAACACACATGCCCAGCACCTATCGCCCCATACGCTTGCCTGGATGTGTCACTTTTCACACTCGAGCACAAAGAGAAAATCATAAACTTCAACATTGACAACAGACCAGCCCGAAAGAAGAGACTTTTGTCTCGGAGCCTATGGAAAGTTATGGATCCTGGAAGCTCCAGCGCCTACAGCAGCTCACTCCTCCCATCTAGTGTCCACAGACTCAACTGCGGCAGAAACACACAGCAGTGTGGAGCATTCACCCACCGCTTCCAGAGCGGCTGGTGCGGAGGGGAGCTGCTCTGCGAGGCTTTCTTTTGTTCCAGAAATTAAATTAAACTACAATGCCAGCTCTCGCAATACCATCTGGTGGCCCTAACCTAATGTACTGCTCTTTTAAAATGCAGCATTTGCTCATTTGCTCCATAAGTTATATTGCCTGAGCTGCCCTCCTGGCATTACATTGGGAAGAAAAAAAAAAAAAAAGGAAGAAAAAAAAAAGAAAAAAAAAAGAAATAAAAGATTGTTCTTCCCTGTTCCTGCTGCCCCAAATCCCCCCCATATACTTACTAGGACACAGTGAACAGGGTTTCCTCTCAGATCAGTGTCCGGAGCCTGCAACAAGCTCCAGTCTCTTCCTTTGTTGTAGGTGATGAAAGTTTTCACTTGGTTGTCAATCTTCTTGTTAGCCAAGAACATCCCCTTTATCCCTGCTACCTAGGAAAAATTGACATGGCTGAAAAATAGATTAAGCCAAAGCAGAGTCCGGGTACACTTGTACATCTCTTCCCTGTCAAATCCAACAGGGATCACACTGCATCGGTGTGATGGGTGTCAGGGCAAAAACTGCCAGCAAGTACCAAAGAAAGGCAAATCATGGGACCACAGACAAGACAAGGCCATCACAGGTGGAAAGGTGACAGATGGAAGAGAAAACTTTTATGTCAGAAGCAGCATGGGAACATGGCAGTAATGCTACATGTAATGTGACAGTCTTTGAACTGGATAACCATCCTTTCCCCTGAAGGATGAAATATATATAGGGCTATTATTTGTCTCCAGTCAGAGGAAATGGCAGCAGTTTTGGCCTTGTAAAGAAAACAGCAACATACACATGCCATTTATTGCTTCTATTCTTATACATCCTGTTTAGAACCTTTTATCTAAGGATCTCAACAATCAGTAATTCAGCTTCATAACAATCTGTATTTCAGCATAATAACTTCAGGCATGTAAGTATTTTTACACTGTTTTTTATTTTGAGGAAACTGAAGCATCAATGACTCATCTCACACCACCCAAAATGCTAACACTGTAAAATCAGCAATGAAATCCTGATCCCTTAATTATTCCCAGTGGTCTACCTGGCAGTTTTACCGGAGGAGACTTGAAGGAATATTTTGGAAAGATGTGTTGTTAACAGGCTCACATTGGAATCAAGCCCAAAAGTGCCTCAGTGGGGAGGAAAAAAAAAAAGTCAACCACAAACCACAACTCACATTGCAGAACGTCCCTCATCTTCTGAGCACACTGAAAAATCAATAGCCCAATAGCTGCTACAGCTTGCTAATGAATTTGTTAGGCTGTCATCCTGCAACCTGAGTGCTCCAATAAAAAGGGGAAAAGAAACCAGGAGCAAGGGAGGAAGGGAGAAACTTTGTTTTCCATCAAGTCCACTAAGTCATCCACCCTGTTCTTGCTCTGCAGAACGGGTACACAGAATCACTTACCAAGCTGTTTTATTCAGAGGCTACTACTTGAATGGCACCCTGTGACCAATAGTCACAGCGAATCCAGAGTTTGTTCTAGCCCCAAACACTGGGTTTGCCTCCGATGACATCCTCAGTTATGGGGCTCACTTTGGATGCTATCAGTTCCAGTAAGGACTCTATTACTATGCCATGGGACTACTAATACTAATAGTACATTGCTACAGGACACTTTATTCTGAACAGCACTTTCTTCCATGTGTAACTGCACTGAGATGCTCTGAGGCCACTTAAAGGCTTAGACACGACTTGCTGTAAGTAGCAATATCCTTAAATAAAGGAGCTAACTGATCTATAGCTGATATTAGCATAAAGAATAATATTTTAAAATTTTAACTGTATTCTTTTTCCCCGTACAACTAATTTTACAGAGTTTCTTTCAGGTAGGCTGATAAGAAAGGGGTACTCTGTCTCCCCACGCTATTATATAACTAGCCAGGGATGAAAAAACAACATTGTTCTGCTTTTGCTACCAGAGGCCCGAGCCAATAGCTTCATTTGTACCTTTCTTTGTTGTTGTACAAAAATGGCTGTGTTATATTCCCTGTGAAATGCTGGTCATAAATGATTAAAGAATATTTTCTATATCAGGTGATAAATATCCTCCGAAATCCCATGAATTTTTCTTTTTATGATTCTAGTCATGGGCTGGGACTGGGAGTCTTTTCCAGAGTAAGCACAGTGTAAGTTATGCTGTCAGTCCTGGACAGCTTTATCTTCAAAAACCTGCACAGAGCATACGTGGCCGTGTGCTCTGTCGAAGCAACGCACCTATTGCACACTCACACCCACAACACCGTTCCAGCCGTTCACACAACCAAGGCACGGCATCCACAAGCGCTCAGCGTGACAAGCACTTCAGCGGGCCCCACACAGGCTTCGTAGGCAATCCAAGCACATATGCACTGTGCACAGACACACTGACCACGGATGTGGTGAAGGATTCACACAAGATACTCAAACACACATGTTGAAATACTTTCTTCACTTCCCATCACCAGCTTCCTACTTCAGGAACACACTTCCCATGAGAAATACACACTGGCAAAAACAAGCCAGTCCCAGACACGTTAGGTATACTTCATAGTTACAGACACATCTCTCTCCTCACAGCAGCTCTTTCTTTTCAACATTCCCATTCCCTCTGCAACCACTGGTCAAATTAAAAAAAAAAAAAAAAAAAAAAAAAAAAAAAAAAAAAAAGAAAACACCACCACCAATTTATTCCAGCTTCTCCTCCCACCAAACATGCCCACTGTTCCTGTTCTGGACATGGGTTCCCATAGGCAGCTCTGTCTTGCTGCAGACCAGTCCAACTGCAGAGTCAAACCTTATTATTGGAGAGGTGCAGGAAAAAGAGGGAGGACTCAGAACCCCTGGCCAGTGATGACTCCTCTTCCCTGGTTCTTTGGAACCGTCTCCAGGACAGCCTCATTGATACTGCAGACACTGAATACTGGTTCCAGTGTGTTTCAGATGCATTAGCATCAGTAGGAGGTAGGAAGAAGTGCTATTCCTACACCTTACTCTAACAGGTAGGAAGACACCCCATAGAGAGTGGGTCTCCTCATCCAGTGCAAGGTCCAGCAGCAGAATAGCCCACAGCCTGGAACAGCCATCTCCCAATGAAAGCTTCCTGATGACTTAGAAGGCGAGAGAATGGAGAACATGTTGAGGCACCAGGGCAGAATTTCCATTATTTCTTCATAACCAATGCAATTTCATCTTGAGCAGCATCAAACAGATTTATCTTTCAAAATGGTTTAGGAGCCTACACAAACACCTTCACTACAATGCAAGCAAATGACCTTGTCTATTCTACTCAAGAAGCACATACATACAGACACACGTACATGCCTTTCTCTGGCACTGTCTTCTCAAATAAGCTTTCTTTTCTAAATATATGGCTGTCACCACACAAGGACTTATTTTGCAATCTCTCCAGTGCTTTTTAATTTATCTACAGATTTTCTTCTTCTCCCTTCTTCATCTCCATTTACCCCTAAGCATTCATCATTTGCAACAGTCCTACTGGGACAATCGCACTGGATGGCTTTCTGTTCCCTTCCAGCTAGAACATCAAATTTAAAAGACGGTTTGTGCCAGGTTCAGTGTCAGCCAATATTCTTTCTATCTAGATAATCAGCAGATATGACTCCACAAGTCTCATCCCATCCATTTCCACCTGGGTTACTGTGTATTGTCAGCCTAACAAAACAAAGGCTTTCCTTTCCCTCTGGGATGTAGGACACCTTTACATAATGCAGTGAAACTGCTTCTCAAGCTGACAGTAATAAGAGGCAACAGCCTTTCCACGGGCTGCCAGCACTGCAGAGAGGTTAACAGCAAAAACCTCCGAAGGACCAGGAAATGCCAGGGCCCATCTTCCTGCGATTCATATGCAATTACACACAACACTTTGGCTTCCTGCATAGATATTTCAGGGCAGCTTCCTGAAACCTGAAGGCAAACTGGGTACTAGAGCTAATATCCAGTTGGTGAAGGAGAAATAAAGGAAGCATCTTCTTCAAAGCTACTCAAAGTTGGTTCATGGCTTTTGTTCTAAATGGTCAGATAGGGTGAAATTTTTCAGATATCTTCCTAACAGCAACAGAGGATCAAATTTCTACTACTTAAAGCTCTGTCTCCAGAAACATATAGTAAAGGAAGAGAAGTACACGGGCATACTAAAAGGCCTGTTCTTAGGTGCAGTAATCACCAAAGACAGTGCAATTTTGTCTTCTTACAGTGAAGTTTTGGCAGACTGTACTTGTCAGGAAAAGGCTCACGGTAAAGGGAACATCAAGATGAGGTAGGAAGGTTCCAACTTTCCCTGCTTATGTGATCACCCAAGAGGGTCCATCTAAAACTACTTAAATTCCCAGAACAGTCCAAGATACACAAGGTAACAAAGGGGGCTGAAAATTGCTGTCTATTCATCCTTTTAAAACAAGAATTTGGCTCTCAGAAATACAATAAAAATGAGAGTGTTAAAAGAGCCACAGATGGGGGCTCAGGGCACTTGAGGCAGCAGGATTCTGGCTGAGAAATGTTGAGTTCCTCTTAGGAAGTCAATGAACTATTCCATTACATCTTCTACTACACACCATCCTACACAGACACCAGCCCTTCTTTACCTGAGATCTACGTGACAATAATCAGAGTGAGTCTGTTTGTACTATCAGACTGTTTCTAACACACACCTGTGCAAATTCCAAGCCTAGAATTCAGCTGATTCCATTGAGATCCTTGAATAAAAGGAAGGTAAAACTGTGCTTAGCTGCTAGAGCCATAAGGCTCCGTTATTCACATGAATATCATGGGAGTGATGTGCAAGAAGGTGATAATATTCACATCACATGAACTCTTGAGTTAGGAAGGAGAGACATATGGAGTTACGACATACCTCATAGAGGTCAATCATCACATTCCCCTCCAGGCCTTGACTACTCTTGACATTTTCCAAGGCCAGGGTGAAGTACACCCCTCGGGTGTCGGAGATGTACAGGTTGTAGGTATCGTTCTGGTTCCACTCCTGAACAGCTGCAAACACCTGATTCTCATCCGTGCTGATAACATGCATGTCCTGCGGAAAGAAAACAGGAATGTTTCTACAAGGAGTTCTGCTCTGTCATTTTGAAGGACACCACAATAACTGTGGAGCAGCAAGATACATTTTAAAGGATGCAGTTTGATGAGAAACTGTACATAGCACACTGGAAAAAGCATAGAATTTCATCCACACCCTCTTCTGCCAATTTTCAAAACAGTAATTAACTGATGAGGTGTTATTTGAACATTTATATTGGCAATACAGTATTATACAGAAGGACATTTTTCCTCACTCAAATTTCCACTGCAGATAAGACATGGTGTTTGGCAATTTAATCATTTTACTCTGGCAGTGAAATCAGAGATATTAAAAATGAGAAAAAGGAAAAAAAAGAAAAAAGTAGCACCCGGAACGTCACCATCTTGTACAGTTCCTAGACACCAAGTTTACATGGGAACTGATACATGAAGGATCTACTGTGGTGATGTGCAGCCATTGTGTGTTGTGTGCTGTTCTTTATTGTTTCTAATGATAGTCACTTAGGACAGCAGGCCACTATGCTAAACACGTCCCAAAATGAAACAAAGACAACCCTACGTCTCACTAGATCAAAGAGCAGAACAGTAGTTAGGCCACTAGCTTTATAGGTGAGGTTTTGCTTTACTTTCTGTGTTTGTTCTGCATGCTGCAGAAAGCAAAAAGCAACGAAATGGAATGTAATTGAAAACAAATTCTATTAAACCTGATCCCCTCTTCCATTGCTAGGAGAAACCCCCACCCCAGAATCCACTAGTGTGAAACAGCTATAATGAAATTCCCAGGCTGTATCTGCCCAGGAACAGAGCCTCAAATTTCTCGGTGCATTAAAAATCCACCGAGTTAGCAAAATAAATGCAGATTTCTTAGCATCAGGTGACTCCCCAAAGATTCAGCTGTTCTGTCTGCTTTAGGTAGATATCCCAAAAATGCTTTGCTTCCAAGGTAATGTTCCAAATGTTAACCTTTGTGGATCAGTTAATTTCTCCTCCGAATATGGCCTTGACCAACAGAAGTAGGTGCAACGCAGCAGTGCATTTTTGAAAAATGACTTTGAGCAACATTGGAGACACTTAGTTTCCATGTTGGGTAAATCAGTACTCACTAGTACATCACATTCAGTCCTAATATCTGAGCCAGCATCAAAACAAATCCTTAATGGGGGTCATCTTTGAAAACTAATGCACTGGACTTGGTAGCTTATGTGCTAGGAGAGATGAATGGTAAGGGGACAGATACCTCTGAAGTTATCAGCTCTCATTTCTAGACCTGAGCCAGAAGTTGTGTAGAATTGTTTGCTAGAAAACCTTTGTCATTTCTCAGTCCTGATGCAAGCACCAAGGTTTTTACATCACAGCAAAGTGTGAACCTCAAAGAAGCTGAAACATGGAGAATAGCTGAGGAGTTCTTCACACCAGAGCTGAGGTCACAGAAGAGAGGTAAGTCAGCAAGCGAGATTTGTACCCTTCAGAAGTGAAAATCTAACACAATATAGCCAAGCAAAGTGCACACAGGGCCACTGTCAAAGACTTTTGGGGAGAAAGTCATTCGCAGTTTAACATCCAGGTCTCCAAATTGTGCTGCCAAGGCTGAGGCTGGTGTGTGGCTCCAGAGTGCTGCTCTTCACTTCCAAACAACCTCTGGAGCACTGACAAAGACCTTCTCTCATTTTCCAGTGTCCACTTGTCCGCCTTACTCTACCAAAGATGAAGTTGGAATAAATCATCTCTAGAGCCCAGTGGCAAAGAGAAAAGACTGAAGTTTCAAACTTTTTTTTTTTTTTGCCAACTACATGAAAAATTACATTGGCAAAAGGTCTTTTATGGTAATCCATTGCAGATTTCTGGTAAAAGCTTATTGCATATCCAGCAAACTTTATTTGAGTTTCCTCTCCACAGCAAACAGTTTACAGTCATTTTATGAAGTTTTCTGTATCGGTCCCAACACGTCACATTATGCTGACATATTGAGAACATCAGATTTGTCACAAGGAACACCACCATTCCCCTGAAAGTAATATGCAAATCTGTCATCCTAGCAGAACAATCTATTTTTTTAGGGTTTTTTTTTTGTTTTAAAGTGGAACAAGGGCATTCGTCAGCCTCCCTAAATTCTTCCTTGCTCCAACAGAAATTCATTTTACTGCCCTACAAAAGGGAAGAGAAAAGCAAAGCAGAGCAAGGCAACTTTCTCATACAGCCACTGCCACCTTCAGGGGCTCTTCCTGCATCTCTCTACGCAGGGGCTAAGCATTCCCTCCCTCTGCTCCAAGTACATTAGTATTCAGCTCTGCCATCTGTCCTTCTTGTCTTTCCAAAGACAAAAGATCACAATATTGTGCACGAGTTTGATCAAATGTCTGCTCAAATAACTAAAGGCCAAGGTTTTCGGAATCACTAAATATGCTTCAGGTGCCCTTTTTTTACATTTGGTCAGAGAACTTTTCTTCTTGGCAAGTTAAAATTGCAGGGTTGTGTAATGCCTGCTTTATCCTGCCCATTACTGGGACTGTTGGCTTTTCTTAAATCTGTATTTCAAGATTATTTTTCTGGTTTTTTTTGGGGTGGTCGTTATTGCCTCTTCCATCAGGGTGTGCATTTTAAGGTCTAAAGAAGGTCACAGATGCAAAACGGAAGTACCACAAACACCTACCCCATTCAACATATCCCTGGTTTAAGGGCATGTCCTTTAAATAGACATCCGTGTAAAATGAAGCAAGTTTGAGAATCCTGTGTGCATGTTTAGGTGCATATTTTTATTATTTTCATGACTTATTATAATAAGGTACATTAGAAAGTCTATGGTAGTGCCACATTGTGGTGCTGTAGTACAGAATGAGCAATAGTAATGTCTTGCAGGAATTAACAGATCTGTATAAAGACTATATACAGGGTTAACACCACCTGTACATGGAATTTACAGATGTATGCGTACACAGGAGCTAATTCCAAGTTCACTCAGGCTTTTTACACAACCTGTCCATTAGTGCCTGCAGCAAGAACATTTTGGGTTTGGATTTGCTATAGGCCCTTCCTGCCTGAGAAGCAGCATCACCTGCCAAGCTGCCCACTGTCACACTGCCCCCGGTGCAGGAGTGACAAGCCGTGGCAAAGAGCTCAATAGCTCAATATTTCAGTCTTCAATTCCAGAAGTTGCTCAGCACTGTTTACCATATTTGGTCCTACTTTCTCAGTGGAAGAAGATAAAAGAGAATTTAGGCATAAAAGGAGCTGCTTGTTTCGATTCCTTTGAATAGTACAGTGCTTTGTGCATTTTTAATAAAAGCAGCTATCCTGCTTTGATAGCAGCCTCCCAGACAGCCACAGTTTCCCTGTAGCTCCTTCCAGGCCAAATGTAGCTCTTCAACTTTTGAAGATATTCTGAGATGGTGACAAAGCATCTTATCTCCCTAAATATCTGCCTCTTTGGGTCAGATAACACAAATATGTTGCTCCCCATTAACAGAGAATAAATTGAAATTGAATAGTAGAGCATTCTCCCTCTCTCTGGAGATCTCAGAGTGGGTGGACACTTGGAGGAGCAAGCAGGGAGAGAGCAGGAAGGGCAAGAGAGGCAACTGTCTGGAAGCAAGCAGCCTCTTTACAGATGGTCTGAATCAGCTGTAAATGACAACTCCGGTTGGACACTGCAACAACTGTCCTAAAAACGCAGTTCCTTTGCTAAGGGCTATTTAAAAAAAAAAAAAAATCTGCTTAAATTTGGTTTGTATTGATAGAGTAATTCTTTCCTGCTTGCACAGGAAGTTTTAAGCTATGCTTTAGAGTAATACTTTTAAACATGACTGAAGATTCTGGGACAAAGTTTAACATGAAGTACAGGGTTTGCCTAAGAGTTTGGAAACAGGTACATTAGGAATTTATTCCCCAAATTTATCTTCTAGGAAAGAAGGGTGCTGATCTCTGCTGGAAAGAGTTCACTAAAGTTACCTAACACAGGATAAGTTTTTTTGTGTCTTGTGGCTTCCGGCAGATTTCCCGAAATCCTGTGAGCTTGGGTTTTCAGTTCATGTAAGCAGAAGGAAAGCAACAGCAGAGCAGGTAAGGTATGGCATTGCGGGCATAGGTTTGAGCTGCAATCTGGATATGACAAAGACCACTTCCAGTCAATCCATTCTAAAGGTGGTGAGGAGTCAAAGCCAGCCAGCTGTGATAATGGCCAAATTTCCCCTTTGAATATTTCCATCTATAAAACTTGGCATTCTTTAATTTCTAATTATGGGCTGAGCTTGCATTTGTTTTATTTTCTTTTGGCATTTCCAGAAGTTAAGCGGGGATTGTCATTTACCTTCAGAGGTTAGATCACAAATAGAAACCACAGGATCATTTGCCACCTTTGAGCTTACGTTTCTTTAAAGCCATGCTATCAAGAAATAAAAGACCCCAAAAAAACTTTCTCTTAGAAGCCATTAGAAGTCCACCTGCAAAACCATGATTTCTTCAAAACTGAGCACTTTCTCCTCTCCTGACACATTTTAGATAGGTCTCTTAAAAAAACCCCAGCTCCAGAAAGCAGCAGTATCTTTTAAGCTCTAATGCCAATTCACCACTGTTCTTAATTAGGGAAGATATGGAGTAGAGACACAAAGAACCTCTTTGCTTGCCTCCCATTAAAATATACTAATGAGGCAAAGCACAAAGAGTGACCTGCACAAGATAGGAACAGGAAAATGGAATTTTAAGACCAAAGAAACCCCCCTCAAAACACTGTTAGCTGATCATAATGAAATGGGAATTGACATGGACCACAGCATCACTCTACATTTCACACTGATGCCCTTGACTAGCCAAAGCGCTCACTTTGCTCCGAGTTCTTTTCTGCTTACAAACGTTGTCCTAACGAAGGATGACATTTTCAATCATTACAACTCACCCTGTGATTATTCATAGGATCCAATAATTTCTGATCAAAATATCTCTAGGCACATACAGGTATTCCAGCAACAGTAGCGTACCTTAGGCAAGGAATACTTTGGCAGCTTCATCTGTGCAAATGCATTCCTCCTATAAGAAACGTAATAATGTGGTCTTCCTCCTGATGTCAACTATGAGAGAGGTAGGCAAGTTATCATCAGCATTTTTTACAGTCTTTTTTTTTATTAGCATGGAAAATATCAAGCAAAACTGTCCAGGCAAATATCACTCTGTTGGTGGCTGGGGCTTAAAACTGTAGCACTGTGATAGGTGATAAATAATTATTGATCAAACTGACTGTGGCTTAAAAAGAGAAATCCCATTTTCTGCAAAGACAAGGCCAGAATTTCAGGTGAAAGCCTGGGGTAGGTGAATTTTGGTCACTTATGTGCCCTCTGCCATAGCAGACACACGGCTCTGCTCTTTGCCAAGCCGCGCAGTAGGTCACCGGTTAGACCAGCACACTGGCAGACAGGACACTTGATTTCTACTTCTGTCTGGCTCTGGTTCCTGCGTGGCCCTGCACAAGCCACCACTTGCATGTGTTTCCAGATCAGCTAAGCAGTCACGGCTCCTGAACACAGGAGATGATGATGTGGTGATTGGTGGTTCTGTGAATCAGGCTATTTAAGTGTATTAATACTATCAGCAGTGCTTTGAAAATGCTGTTTTAAAGCCATGTGTGGTTTCCTTTTCTGCTACCTATTAAAGAGTGGGGGAGGAGGAAGAAGGGGAGGCTGATAGTCTTATCTGGCTCCCAGTGCTGCTGAAGCATAATCAATGTTTGTAAAAGTACTTTGAAATCCTCGGATGAAAGATACTGAAGAACAAATATTCCAAGGGATCCTCCATGCAGAACTTTGCTTTAATTACCTGCTATACTGACTTATCAAGACTTCCTTTTTGTAGTGAGTATTTTAAAATGCACTGCAGTAGTTTAAAATGCAAGATACATTATAAAAGTTCATAACAGGTTAGGTAAAAATATGAACTATTTCTTACTCTAATACTCTTAAAATAGATTTTTTTTTTTTTTTTAAAGAAGTTGGGCAAAAGTTAGGAGTTTCCAGCATGGAATTTAGAGAAAGCAAATGAATTGACTTATCTACACTGCACAGCAAAATCAAGTTAGAAGAGTGAATACAAACTATGTTGACAAGCACGAAACCAAGGCATCAGCGACAAAGCGACGAATCGATTCAGGTACAGGAGCTGGGGAGATTCTCGGGATCACTCCTATCTCAAACATACAGCTACTCTGAGATCAGAGAGTTGGTCTGAGCAATGATGCGTGCCCTTGTTTTTCCTACCTCATAAACATTTTATTTATGCCTCAGACACGCTATGCACAAAAGCTATTGTGTAACGTATGTTCCAGAATTATTTGTGGATGATTTAGTTTAATGTTTATGACTAAGTTCATTAACGATGGGTAATTAGCAAGCAGCTCGCTCCATTTGAAGTCTCAGTCCTCTCTCTTCTCTCCACCTCTAAGCATGGCAGAATATAAACTGAGAGACCAGTTGAAACCTGAAGATTTCCAGTTCACCTCCATATCCCCTGCACTTCCATTATCAATTTTGTCTAAGTTCTAAGTAAATGGACATGGGCAGCAGGCTCATTAAACCCACAG
This sequence comes from Eudromia elegans, assembly GCA_003342815.1. Classification (NCBI taxonomy): domain Eukaryota; kingdom Metazoa; phylum Chordata; class Aves; order Tinamiformes; family Tinamidae; genus Eudromia; species Eudromia elegans. The sequence continues at coordinate 2,668,450 of PTEX01000030.1, forward strand.
TACTTTGGATTAATTCTCTGGCTCTTACCTGGAGCTCACCTTGGCTGAATACATCTCATCTCCAGCCTTTTCACTGTAATTACAAGTGAGGCATAACAATAAAGCCTGATTAATTCTCCTTTGGTTCTTCTGCTGACTCCCTCCCTCTCTCCCTTCTCTGTTTCCCTGTCATACTCAAGCCATAGTCTACTGATACGTTCCTTCAAGCTGAGGGGCAAGAGCCACTATTCCTCAAGTGCAGATAGGACTGCAGGAGATTATTCAAGTAAACATGGTGGATGTTCCAGCCAAGCACTCTGGTCCCTCCAGTGATGAGATACTTGAAGTAGAGGTAGAAGGATCCCCTATCAACACTCAAATGAGATACAATAAGCCACCGAGTGCCTTTATTACGGATCCAGTGCTGCTTGTTAGCTGGGGATTAATACACCTACACACACGCACAACAAAGGAAGGGAAGAAAGAAAATTGAATACAAAGTAATAAAATAAATAAGAGAAGAGGATGTTCTGCACCTGCACGAAGACATAATCATCCTGGACGATCAGAGAATTATGGTCAATATAGCCTGGAAAGGGTTTGCTGCGGGTGGCTTCACTGCAGTTCTGCATCCTGCAGGTGATGTATTGAGCATCTGAAAGGAAAAGGACAGAAATAAGATCCTGCACAGATTCTTCCTATTGTCACAAAACCTATTTGCTGAGGCAGCACTTCTGCTTCCCAGTCTCACATGAAATTAAGTGACACCTTCACTCCTTTCAACACTCCTTTCCCTTACTTACCTGGTAGATCTGTCCTCCATTGCTCTCCTCCTTGAACCTCCCTCCTTATTGATTTTGGGTTAACTTCCCATTATTTCTTTCACTCCACTCTAAATCAGACACCAGAGCTGCATGTTGCTCCTCTGCATCAGGAGAAAGCCAAGCATTGCTGATCTGATTACACCCCACCACTCCGGTGCTTCCATGCATCATTCAAAAGAACATGATGCTTTGGGCTTAGGTATGACATATTTAGCCAAGGGTGCATCTTTCAGTGCCTCTACCTTCCCTGCTGAGTTTACTTGCACAACACTCAGGTTTAAGCCAAAAGACCAACAGAGCAGGGGAAAACAGTTACAGACGATGCCCTAAAGAGGCAATAAACAACACTTGAATCCTGTGACTCCCAGAGTGACTATGAGGCTCAACAGTTGTGTCTGTTCTGTAGGACAGATATTCTCTGCAATGAGCCTCTCTGGTTACCCTATGAAACTCATGGTGGGGATTTCTCTGCAAGGTTAGGCAGCGTCTGCATGGTCAGATGCCTGAGCACATTTATTTCAATGGTCACGGTCTAGAACACACAGATGTGCAAGGACACCCCCAGAGAACACCTGCCCCAAGGTGTCACCAGGGAAAACCTCTCCCATTGCAGACCTCTGGGCTTCCTACAGTACTGAAAATCCAGGGAGCAATACAGATCTCCTGTACAAGAATCTTACCTACTTCTCTCACAAAGAGGTGTATGCAAGTGGACTCTGTCAAACCTGGGCAATCTATACAATCTTACGTGAACCTGGAGCTCTTAGCAGCTTCAATGTGTCTCATGCTTCAAGATAAATGGCCTAAATGCAGCCCTAGAGCCATCTCATTCACCATCACCACATGAGGCTTCCTCAGTGCCTGTTCTGAAGCACTGGAGGATGGTCATCTATTAATCCATCACTTGCAATATTTTTTTTTTTAATTTCTTCAGGGTGCTCATTTTTCCCCAGAATATAGAATTCTCAGTATTCAATTTAGACTCTTCCAGCTCAATTATGAAGTTTCACTTTAAGGACAAAGCTCATTTTCAGGGAGAATGATTTGGGCATTTTACTACAAGCACTTATATGACAGAAACACTACACGGCATTTTATCTTAGAGCTACTACTAATCTTATTCCTTGTTGGAGAAGACAGACGTTTGTTTGATGATAATTACCACCATCTGATCAGAGAAACAGAATTTTCCACTGAAACAGAAATGGTTGGATTTTTCCCATTTCATATTTAATCTTGGTCTTAATTAAAATCTATCATTTGACATTTCTCTGCTTGTTTCTAAGGGTTGTTGACTTCTGCTTGAAACAGACAATCAAGGTAACGAACCTTCAGGCAAGTTTGATGAGGGTGATTTTACCCTGGCATTTGCAGAGGTCTTGAAATATATAAAGTGCTAAGTACTATTAGTCACTGCACTTTATAACGTTTTATGCTTTCACAGTTCACCACAAAGCATTAATTGAGCCCGGACAATATGATCAAAGAGCATTTCCCTTCACAGGGACATGTTTTTTTCCAGATTAGCCACGAGAGGGCAGGAACAGACACAACTCACACCTGCATCAACCCAAAGAGCTCAGAAAAATCCCCTTCTCAAAGCGATTCAGCCTCTACCCCCTGCTTCAGGAAGGGAGTTGGGGGCTCAGAGTCTTTCCTGCCCCCAGCACCATGCAGTATCTCATGTTCCTTCCTAACCATAGCTGATGTACAGATGTGCCTCCTCCTTATGCTCCACCTGCAGCATAACCAGTTCCCACATAGCATGTGAAAATCAACGCACTATCACGAATAACCTATCCCTGCACCTGATTCCACATTCAGCCTCTTTCGTTCTGGCTCAAGAGTCCCGAGTGAAATGCCTGGCTCACCCTGGCTTCAAGCAAAGGGACATGCGAGTCAACTCTGCCGCCTCCTGAGCTGTCCCATGGGCAAGGCTGGGTGGCTTCACAACACACGAGCCTATCACACGGCACAGAGCTTTGTAGGACTTGGGATGCAGGACGGGAACAAACTGGAACTGCCTGGCAAGGAAGATCAAGGAATCTCTTCCACAACAGATGTCAAAGACCATGCCAAGCTACATGGGGTTAACCTGTTAAAGGAGTCTGAAGCCTGTTTGGTCCTGCATTAATAGAGGGATATGGAATATATCTATTTCTGTTACGGTCACAGAAGCCTATATAGCAATGACTGTGCTACTGATAGAGATTTACTAATCTTTTACAGTGCACTCTTCCACAGCTTCAATTCTATCACACTAGCAATAACTACTAAAGGGCAGAACACTGGAATCAGGTAAACTAATCTCCCAGCTCCTGATGTGCACATCAAGAAAAGCTCCCTTTGCTATGGTAGAAAGAAAGAAGGAAAAATAGGTTTCTTGAAGCTTGTGGAGCCCTCCTCCTTCCTAAGGAAAGTTTTGCTGTGCTCACATTAACTCAGTGGTTTTCTTTTGGCATTTGATTCTCATGGACATTTTGTGCGATTCCATTGGCAAAGCTTTGTAATTTGGCATTAATTAATGTCAATTAATGTATTCTGTTGCTAAGCTCTGGAATTAATTTCATTAGTTTTTCCACACAGATGTTTTCTCTGCCATAGGTAATTAGGACATTATGCTTTTCACTTCCAGAATCCTCACCTCCAACAACAGCTGCTGTTTTTAATACACAACAAAAAGTCATGCTGTGCCTCGAGAGAAGAATATATAGCAACTCCCAGCTCTTATCCCCTCCAAAAGCTTTGATTTAGACAGGTTTAGACATACAGAATAGGATTCTTCTCTGGGAATAGCAATTATTTTTAAAGAGGAAGCTAGAAAAGTCGCAGAACACAAGAATGTCCTACATCCTAGGACACAATGAGATGTCCTACAAGGAAACCTCTGATAAATTAATCCGTTTCAGTTTTGAGAAAGAACTATGGATTCTAACACTCTCAGGAACAGAGAGACAGGGCGATACTGTGACACGTTACAAACTTATCTGTTTGGCTCTAGGTCTAGCTACTACGTTTTCAAGGGAAATCCATCTAGCCTGTCTTTGAGACATGTTCATGGCTCAACTGGTGGCGGGTCAGAGTTGGCAGTCCTGTAATACCAGGTTGACTGCTTGCTCTTTCCTCAGAAGTAATTATTTTGTTTTTCCTAGCAATATCTTGTGGCAGAAATTAAAGTCTTAGCACAACTTTGTGATTTGCAGCCTTGGCCAGATGCTCAGTCCCTGTTGATCAGCAGAACATGACAATTGATCCCAGGTGATGCTTTGGTCCTATGTACAATTAGAGCAGCATCTAAATTACACTTTAATTAAAAAGGAGTTTTGTAAAACAGAATTGCAGAAAAAAATTAAAGAGTAGCACTTTCTAAATACACAGAACTCCACATTTCTACCAACATGGTCTTAAATTTATGCACCTTCTAAAATAACTTGAAGCTGCGTATGAGCAAACCTGGTTTTAACCTCATCCGGTCACTTTGCTTGCTGACTACGGTGGAGAATACAACAAAGACAGACTTATGGTCTGGTTAAGAACAGCAGGGAATTAATTGTCTTAGTGGGGTGTTGACCTGACAATAGGCAAAAAACATGCCATAATTCCTGCTGATGTTGCCAGCCTGCTTTTGATCCTGTTCCAAAATCAAAGCACAACACCGGGGACACCCAGGCATACAAATGGAAATGTGAGATAAGGCTCATGTGAATTTCTTCCAACTGGAAAATCAGTTTTACTACTGTACTCTCAGCCCCAGCCTCACTCAGATGGGGCTTGAAGCCTTTAAGAACTAAATGAAAACATCATTTCTCCACTTGGATATCTGACGAGACGAAAATTTGTCTGATGCTCTCCAACATTTACACAGCAGGATTAAAAACACAAATGGCACTGTTTACTCCTGCAACTCTGTCAGTCTCCATCAATACCACTAAATTGCTCACTTTGTTTTATGGATTTAGGATGAAGATATCACTGGAAAAAAAATGAATACAAAGTGGACTTTGACTTTTTCGTACGTTTAGAAGTAACTTTCAATAGTTTTTTTGGGGTTTTTTTTAAACAGACAAAAATAAGGAAAAAGAAAAAAAAAAAGAGGGAAAAAGACAGAAGGGAGGTGTGAGCTCAAGCACAAAATTGCTGGCCAAATCCTCAGCAAGTGTAAATCAACAAGCCAGTGAATTTATACTGATTTATGCCTACTAAGAGCCTCCTATTTCAGTCCTTATAAACCTTTTACATTATGCATATAAATACAATAAATAAAATGCTCAGACAGCCCATAATCAGGGAGCAGAGATATAGACTTATTGGTATTCCAGCAGAAAAAGTCCAAGACTAAGGTTTCCGCTGATAGACATTCTCGGGCAACACTGCCAGGGAGATGGGCTAGCACCACACTGCTGACGTGTCTGCTTTTCCTCACCCAAGCTGCACTCAGGTTCAGCTTCTGCTGGAAAAGACAGCAGCACAAGAATGAAGCTGCCCTGTTACATGTACCGAGTCCAGCAGGGTTCTGCTTAGTCCTTATGTTTCCACTTCAAGATCTTTTATTTTACTGTATGCTTTGTGTGGTGGTTCCAATCCCACCTCCCTTCGCTCCTCCTCTCTGTGTTGTTTTGGCAAGTCTACCTATTCAAATTTAATCCCTTTATTGAAGTCTTTACACTTGGTAAACTCTCAAAAGAGAACTGCCAATCAAAATATAAATAAGTAAAAGCATGAATGTAAGTAAGTAACACACACAAAAACTGCAAATTAGACTCAGCTTGAAAGAAAAGATTTCTCTCACACTTTAACACACTTTACTCCATCATTTCACCTGCAACAACACAACAGCTTCGCTCCAGAGGAGAAAGCTTTGTTCACCAACTGGATAATCACAGTTCTTTCTTCCAGGAATGGAGACTAACTTACTGCTTATAACCCAAGGAACCCAGTGATCTGAATAACACCCAGTCAGTGAAGGTAACTAGAGTAACTAACCACAGGAATGCTCTTAGCCTTCTGCAGTCACAAAGTCCTCTGACCTGCAGTGCTTCTCAATGTCTTTTGACAAAAAGTCAGTGATATGTTCCAAGCTTTCTGCACCCAACTACCCACCTTAGACCTCCGCCAGGGTCCCTGGATGAATGGGCAAAACAGAGCGTGCAATTAATGCAAGTCCGACACACTAGCTCACCCTGTGGAAGAGCTGGGGACATCCTGATCTGTGGGTACAAGTTTCGTCCTAAGGACTCTTCTTCAAGGGAGGTCACCACCAGCTGAAGGTTGGGACAACAGAGCTAGATTCATGCTTGTAGTTCTGTTACCTCCTAAACAGAAGAGCTTAAGTTGTGTTGCCTCACAACTGAGCCAAAATACGTGTGCAGGATCAGCTACTGGAGTTTATTTGGCAAAACAGCAATTTGTTATTCCCCAATTCTTCAGTAATATGCATGAATCCTCAGTGAAGCCAGTTCATCTACTCATTTCTTGGTTCGTGTTTTAAATGCTATAAGAAATCATACTAATTTGGCAAGCACTCAAGAGGCCCTTCGCAGAAATAGCTGTGCAAAATGTTCATATCACAGCTTAGGAACACAAACAGGATTATTGGTGACATTCGGAGCACAGCACCCACCTTCTGGGCCCAATACAAGCTGTATATCCTTCAAAGGCACCAAGCCCCAGAACATAGTCCCAGAAAATAGCTCCTTACACATCAAATGCGCTGCTCATCTCAGTGACCTCAAGCTCCCAGTGCCCTAGAACAGCAACATTTCGTGCTGACAGGCACTGTCCTACTGGGATACCTGATTCTCACTTAGCATGTCCACAGAAATCCTCTTGTCCTTAGCCTTGCTGCCACATTCACATGAGTGAAAATGAGATGAGTAATAACAACCAAACACAAATGCTAAAGAGATGGAGACAATTCTTTCTTTCACTTTTTTAAACTTGCGTATCCTGAAAAGGGAAGACCTTTTGATTTCTATGCCAATAGCTTCCTTTTAAAATTCACCTCCCCAAAACTTCTCTTTCATGCTAAGTTTAAGCGAGATAAAAGAGTGATTACCTTAAAGTTATCTTTTCAGACAGTTTGCGATGACATAGTATACTTTTTGAGTAACATTACTGAATTTAGGGGTATAATTTGGGGGTAAATTTTATCCATTTCTGAAAGAAGTTAACTGCATAATTAATACAATCATATTGCAAGTAGCAAAAAATCTGCATGTTATGTTACAGTAAGGTTGCCATTTAGAGAGGAAACAATATGGAATTACAATGAGATGATCTATGGCATCCAGGCTCCTGTTGTGTCAAGCCTGCCTGAGGCAATTCAGCACTGTGGAAAAGAAATCCACGGGGGGAAATCTGCCACGGCAGAAGAGCTCAAAGATAAACCTCAAGGAAGCATGGGTGGGCAGAGAGAAGGCCAGCTCAGGGTGCCCGAGAGAATTTACAGCCAATTAGGAGACTATTTTGGAGCTGCAGGTATAAGAGGCCACTGGAGTGGAGAAAAGCACCTCTTGAGGCAGAGTAGGGAGGGAGAGAAGCTCATGAAAGTGAAGGACAATGATAGGACAACCAATTACAGTCAAGAATACATTGAGTCTGGTCATTAAAAGATTTTTAGTGTGAGAGAAATGAGGTGCTTTCAAAGGTAGAACCTAAGGCGGAACATCTCAAGTCTTTTAAAGCAGTTTGGTAAAGCTACATGAGAGGTGGTACTATGTACTCTGTGAAACAACAAGCAGTTGGACTTCATGACCCAGAAATTCATCTCTAATGCCATGTTCCTATCATCAAAAGCAGGTGGGAAGAAAGAACAGTATTGTACACTCTCACTCTAAATGGTGCTTTATTAACTACTTCTCCTTCCTATATACTCAGCTGAAATCCCTCATATTAGGTGAATGAATCAGGAAAGAGAAGTCAGATCCCCATTCACAATGTGTGTTTCCAAGAATATGAGGGCAGTCCAGAATAACATGTTATTTGGAAAGTGATGTACTTACGACCATCCACTGTCTTTGCCTCCAAGTGCACAAGGTCGGGCTCTCTACCAGATCCCATCATAGACCTGTAAGAGAAAAAATGATGCAAGTGCACTGAAACAAAAGATATCGTGGGTGATATTGTCAGAGACATTCATTCTGCAGATAAAGTTGAAATGGAAATAAACCTATGCTAACAAGTGAGCTTTGAAAGCATTTTGGAGTCATCCCTAAAACGTAATATTTTACCCTTCTATTGAATCAAGGTCATTGTACTTGTGAGTCCTTTATTACTGATCCCTTTACTTCTCTTCTGCTCCCCATCTGGAGAATATTTTGTCTTTTGATTAGCACCTGAAACTCTGATGTGTCCCCTGGTTTGGGTGGTAGGACATAGCTCAAGCCAGGATAAGATACAGCAATACTTTAACTGGTAGCACGGGGATGTTTTTCAGAATACTAATTCTAGCTGATCCTTTATATTGGACATTTTATGCACATTTGCTTAACTGACATTCCGATTGATCAACATTCTGTCATTAAGAAAATAATAATAGAAAAATCCCGAGACATTTTATTTCTTCTGATGTAATGAAAAACAATGTTCCATTAATAAAAGAAACATCAGAGTGATTCAGAAAATTATTGTTTTTTTCATTCTGAAATAACAAGCAGCAGCAGGAAGCATACAGTAGCGCACACTAGCAGTTATGGACAGAAGTTTCACTTCCACTGGAACTGAACTGGTCACTACTTAGACGTGCAGTCTGAACTGCAGCAGTACTGACTGCACGTAGGCACCACTTCCATTTCACCATAGCCTCAGGTTCATCTCTTGGCCGTGTTTCTGGTTTTAGCTCTATCAACCAAGCAACAATCCTGGATTAAGGCAAAGGGTTAAACCACCAGTTGGTCACCTGTCTGACTTCCAAGCTGACACATGTGCGAGGGAAGAGCTTATTTCCAGTGACAGACAAATTTGATGCTGTTCAGTCCAAAGACTCATTATTTTTCAGCAAATCAAAAGTGAAGTTCAAACACTGATTTAGACCTTAATTCAGTTCCCACTGACTGCAATCAGAGGCAGCTCTAGTCCTTAATCATCATGCGCAGTCACTAATAGCCGTTATAAAAATGTTAACAATAACAAGACTTTTTTTTGTATTCTGATTAATCCCTGCCTTCCCCATGAAGAAAGCTGTAACAATGCTCTAGGTAGAAGACTTTCTTTTCTTTCTTTTTTGTTCCATCTTTTGCTGAGATCTGTGAAAAATTTCTGAAAGACTTGGAGCTCACATTGCTTTTATTTCTTCTCAGTTTTTAAGTACACATATAGCAAGATCGTCAGCTTCTAAGTACTCACCACCATTTAAAATACCTCTGCTTGATGAGGACACCAATCAGGCAGGATGGGGATTAATTATCTTTCTAAGGTGTTTTTTGGTTTTTTTTTTTTTGTTTGTTTGTTTTTGTTTTTTTTTTTTAATCTTTTAGCTGTTATAATCAGGAGAGCTATGGCTAAAAGTTAGGTTGCAATTCAGTTCACGGAAAGAAAGATTCTAGTGGCAAACAGCTCTAAAAACTGCATATGCACTGATACACCTCCGTTTTATTCTTGTTTATTCAGATGGCTTTAAGCACATCTGTAGCTGGGCTGTTTCAGACGATGCAATACAGCTTTGTGCATTCTTACTCCTAACCTGACGTAGCCCCATGGGGATATGAACTCTCCAAAGAAACAAGGATTGCATTTCACAGGCTTGAGCACTTTCTTCAGAGACACTCAACAACAGCAAAGGACTTTTTGTGCTAGTTAAAGCCTGTGAGCCTACAAGTCAGGTGCTCTCAGAGTTTCCTCCTCACAGCTCCACTTTTACTGCATCTTTTTCAGGCAAAGACAGTTAATACAGTGTGAGCGACATCTCACTGATGGATGAGATGCAACTGTCACTGTTTTTTTTTTTATTAGTATGAGCCACTATTTACACTACTCTTAAATGACTTAAGAGCAGTGTATAAACATCCGGACCCACTAAACCCTTTAAAGTTACCAGACTGCACTGATCTACTTACTGCTTAGTCTCACACCAGGACAGTTGTTTTCAAAGCAAAATGAAGGAAAATGTTTATGTTCACAAAGCAGTGAATGTATTTGTAAAAGCCTGAGTATCATTAGGTAATGGTGATAAGCCCATGGCATCAATATGAAACGCAATGAATATATCAAAATGATTATAAGGAGTCTCCAGTCTTGAACGACAAACAGACTTGAAGATTTTGCTACCAAAACTAGAGGAATGATAAATGCAAGATTTACAAATGCAAGGGGAAAACTACATGCTGGATTTGCACTAAATAAACCTGAATCCTCAGACTTGGTGCTTTTAACTGGACCAAACTGCCCACTCTACTCCTTTCTCCTTTGTGCACGCAGGTCAATGCAACCTGATCCATTTGCACTTCACAAACTAAACACGAACAAGAAAAGGGCTTTGCATCAGATAACGTATGAATTGAGTATCCTGCAAAGAATAGGAGTACAAGTGAACTATACACTAGGAACCATTACTGACTTCTCTCTCTGCAGTTTCTCTAGCAATAAATACCCATTCAAAACCTTGCTGTGGTCTATTTCAAGCAACTTTTATTAGCTGGGTTAGGAGCACTTATTCTCAATATATTTCTCAATTCCACTCTTTCAGCATGCATTTTTAAAGTACAATCACTCATACATTCATAGACTTTTTTGTCCATTCCATTAATCCTAGGCTTTCTGTGAGACTGCCTGAAACTTAAGTACAGGAATATGCTTGCAATTACTTTTGTTGAATACTGCCTATTTGTTTTCAATTAACTTTTTGTCTTTTGTTAGTATAATTACCTCAACGCTTTGAGGAGAAAAAAAAAGGGAAAAGGAAAGAAAAAAGCCTTTCTCAAAAGGTAAGTGTTTTGAGCAAACTGGAGACACATAAAAAGCTACTGGGAGCATAAGGCAGTGTTTCCTGATGCCTCCAAGATGTTCATATTATGAAATATGTACAATCACCACAGTCCTGTTAAAAGTCACTTCCTAAAATTTTCATCACCAGCAAGAATGCCAAGTAGTCATCTGTGTTTGACAGCGTCACAAACAGCTACCAATGGTCACAGTACGGTACCAGGGTAATTGCTCTGAATGCAAACTCTCTATCCACTGTGAGAAGCTGCACAGGGAAAAGACCCAGAATCATCCTCCGCTTTGGAGTGAGGCTGGAAGAAATAAAAGGAGTCTGGCATTGCCCACTGCATAGCAAATGCTAGTTGGCATATTTCTGCAGTGACCAGGTCCTTGCCATCTCCCTGTCTGACAGATTTCTAAAACTTTGGCTTCCTATGCCTGTCAGCAATTCAGAACCGAGGAAATTCAGAGAACCTGTTATCCCTAGGGTTTCCACCTCTTCTATCTTTTTTTTTTTCGCTTTTAGGAAGAAAAAACAATTGTTTATGGATTCCGGGAAGAGATGAGGCTTGCAGGGTAGTCAAAACACTCAAAGCTGCAAAGAAACATCATTGTGAAGACTGCAAAGCTTCCACACAGTGTATTTCTTAATTTCAAATCACCTTTGTTCGTAAACAAAGAATACAAAAGTACCAGACAAGAAAGACACTGTCTCACGGACTTGAAGCATTCTGAAAAGCAGCATTCCAGGTCTATTATTTTGGATGTTTGACTTCAGACACAGTCACACCAAATCTAGAACTATTCACTCTTAAGAAATTTAGCAGCAAACCTTTCATATGTATTCCCAGTGTCATACACGCTTGCAGTAGCCATGATCAAAGGTCTTCTAAGCTAAGCAAAAAAATACAATATTCTTTTAGAGGAGCTCCAGTGCAAATGGGCCAAAACGAAACAAAGGCTGAAAGAAGAGAAATTCTACCATCCTCTTTTCATGGGCAGAACCACTCCCACCAGGGTGAATGTGGTTGTTTCTGTCTGGAGGGACAAAGAGGTTGTGCAGCTCCATCCTGTCTCATGGGAAGTGGTGAAAGTCGGAAATTATCGAGTGCAGAATCAGGACTCATGGCCATCTGTCACCTTTTGTGGAGAGGAAAAATATGATTTATTCATGCAATGAAGGATGGAACAAGATTCATGTGGTTTTGGTCATTTTGAGATTAATCACATTGACTCAGAGCAGCCAAGGAATGGCTGCAAAGCTGTACCAAACAGAAAAGTGACATAAAGACAGCCTGGGAAAAAGATTTTCGGCTCTCAATTGCTAAAAACATTTCACCATCTCTTTGTCTATATACTGTCTCCTTGCCCTTGCCACAAATTGTCCCCACTTTCTAGCCATTGTCTTGAATTGTCTTTCTAGCCATTAGATTCCAGTTGCATTCCACAAATGACTTTGTGCTTAGTGTGATATTTATTTTGAAATGCCTTCTGACCTTCAGCATTCCTTCTCCCCACTCTTAATTCAAGCACAGCTCTGTCTCCACATCTACTGCAATACACAAGAAGGCTAATTAGCTGTAACAGACAGGTGGAAGAACGAACATATTTTCAGAGATCCTTATGCCAAAGTTGTCCTATGAACATAAATATTCTAACAAGCTTTATCCTGTCACAACAGAGCCATAAAGTTGCTCTGTTCAGCACATGATAATGGCTTCGTAATTCAATTATTGGTAGAATTTGCCTTTGGGGATTTATCTTCCTTTAGCCTCAGCACTCATGTGAATCCCTTATCATAAATCTCACCAATGCTGAACCAGCTCCCCACTGCCCCTGGGACACATCCTGCCACTTCATGCTAAAAAAATGACAGCTTATCCCAAGTTACTGAATGGCACGTTCTTGTTTTCGTTTTAAAGGCCAGAGCACAACTAACAGCAGCGAATGATGTTAGTGGGTAGTAACATCTTTTTATTTGTTTGTTACTACTGATGGTCCTGCACAACTCAAATCCCTAATTGTCTCATAGAAATAGTAACATGCATTACTGAATAGGGAGAGCTTTTTGTCCAAAGATATGAAAAGTGCTTGACAATCAACCTTTAAGCAACCTTCCCTGCATGTTACCGATTTGCTTGAAACTTATGGAAAAGTACTGGACCGGCAGATCAAGTTAGAAAAAGGGGCTGAAGCAAATTTTCACTCTCAGCCTTATAGATAAACTCCACTGATTAGTCGAGAGCACAGGGATCTCACTGATTTGACCAAGATGTTGTGTAGCAGAGACAAAAATAGATCCTGAGAGTCCTCCAGGCTCCTATTTCTTTAACTACAATATTCACCCCATCAGGACTTTGCAGACACTATTCCTTTTTGCTCACAGAAGACAGTGAATCTGCTCCAGGGAGCTTAGTGAGGGAATGAATTCTGGTTTCCTTAGTTCAGTCCCCATTACGTGAAGTTTTACTGAATTTGCTATTCTGATTTTACTGTTCCTAGGATATTCTTTATAGATGGCTTTCTACCCTTAATATCTCTCTTACCCATTTTATTCTCGTGGCATGTTTTAGAAACAAAGGGCCAGATTTCCAGACAGGCATAAATCAGCACTTCATCTCTTTATACCTGGCCAATAAATTTCCCCTGACAGTAATCTGATTAAATTCCCTCTGCCGTATCCCCCGCACAGTTCTTTATCACATTGGCCAATTAGGCCAAATGGTATAACTCTGCACAATTCAACTGGGCTAAATCCAGCCCATGGAATGTTTTACTCTGTTTTATTCATTCTCCCCACCCTACCCCTCACTCCCGGGGCAGATGGAAAATAGTTGCAGTGAATGAAGCCCAACAACTCAAACCCTCCCACTCACGCTATCTCACAAGACCAACCAAGAAACACAGCTAACAGTTGCAGCTAGGACTAACATAGAAAAATAGGTAAGATGGTGTTTGGGTGTGATTTCCATGACATGGGCAGTTGTTTCTTCACTCACCATCACTTCTTCTAATACCAGTAGAAATATCCATCCCTGATATCCCCTCTTCTTTAACAAGAGTCTGTAGAAAACTCAGGAGAGGAAACTTGCATTCTGCTGATATTCTCAAAAAGATGGATTTGAATTCCCATAGAGGTAAGGATCTACTGCTGATGCTGCTGCCAGCATCAGCTGGCAGGAAGGCATTAAAATCAGGATCTGATCTTGGTAGCTAAAGATTGGTTGTTTACATGAAACAATGTAATATGTTGTTTTTTCTCCCATCCTGTCTATTCACAATTGGCGGACAGGATTCCAAGGGAAGGCTCTGATAAACAGATAAGACCACGTTTAGTTATAACTTTTGAGATAACAGTCAAGCTATTATCTTACAGCCATATTCGTAGCCCCTATGATATGGAAGTAGAGTCAGGAACAGCTTGTCTCACATGATAGAGCACGGAAGATCTAAGGATGTGAAGCTCAGGAGCTGTATTTTTTCCCTGAAGAACCTTTTTTGATAAGTAACAAGTTTTTTAAAGGGCCTCATGAGACCAGATGATCTGGTAGTAATATTAGACAAAGACTCAGAGAACCAAACTCTTATCACCGTTGCAGTGTGACTTTGGGAAATTTTCTCAAACTTGTCCCAGGAAGAAAGATTGTAAATTCAGAGTCTTAATATACTTTTAAGAAGAACAGAAAAAAGATGCTCACTGCCACACATGTGACTGGCAGGTGTGTATCTTTTGAAACCAGACAAGAATAAATTGAAGAATAAATTCCCAAGATAAACAAATAAATTCCCAAGAATAAATTCCCAAGATAAATTTGAGCAATTTCTGGTTTCCTTTGTAGCTAAGAGAGATGAAACAGAGTCCACCACTCTGAGAACTGTAAGCAGAGCATACTGAAATGACATCAGTATCTTTAGCAAATACTGCCAACTGAGGACATCCTTCCTTATATCTACTGGTTTGGTAGGAAATTTCTGGTGAGAAAATAAGAAGTGCCAGGGCAATGCGTGGTAACAATGTGCTCTTGGCGTGGCAGGGGTCAAGGGAAGACACAGAGGCTGTTACACTGTTCATCCTAGTACCTACTTTTCAACAACTCATCCATCTCTTCAGCTTCCCAGCTGATGAAGCTGCCTAAAAATACCAATAAGAGAATAATATAATAATAGCCTGTGTTCAAGAGGCTCTGACCTTCAGCCTGACTTTCTACTAAAGCCAAGCTCCAGTGGGAAGCAAATATGTGGTTTTTAATTAAGAGGAGAAAAAAAAAAAAAGGAATTGAACAGAACTCCTCATACTCGCTATTCCTCATTCACTAGTTGCTTAACTGAGACCCAGGAACAGCTCTGAAGGTGTACATCAGCACTACATTTAAGTTATGAAATATATCTATTTTAATTAAACTTTTGGTATACTTCAACTCATATGTTATGATTTGTGGGTTAGATCAAGCAGTGGATTTCCTGGGCAGGCTGTCACAATCCTCCTTGATTGGCATCTTCCTTGTCTGCCTCCAGGAATTGGCCTGCAGTGACTAGAAGGTCTTTTTCTGCAACAGGCTGCATCAGTTGTAAGGAACCCAGCTATCATATCATTTAAATTGGCTTAGGCCACCTGGGCAGGTCTGAAAACGTCACTGTGCCAAGATCCGACATGAACACTAGGACACTTTGCCTGTTGGAATGTGATGGAGCTTTTATCAGGCTTTGGTTATCAGGTACGAGATGCATTTTCCCCCTGATTTTCACCTTTTGTCACTGCTCCAATGAACAGTCAAACCTTATTTTCCTGATATTTCCTAGGTAGACTCTTCTGCAATCATTTTTTCTCCTTTGGAGACGCCTTATTTCTTTGAAACCACTACCTTTTTCCTTCACATCCCTGTCCTGCCATGACAAGCCTCATTCCTTAGTATATAATTTGGATTCTTAATGAACTTTTCCATTCACCATATTGGAGCCCCTGTGTGTAATAGAAGAGTTTGCGACACAAATAAAAGACCTGGACTTTGAGGAACACACTGTGTTTGAATCAGGAATTCAGACCCGACCATCCTCAAGACAGCAAAGATTTGTGAACTTTAGATTCAAGCACGACTACAGATTTGAAATCTCACTGGTAAAATCTGACGGTGCCAGAGTTACTTTTATTTAGAGCTTGCACATATTGCTAAAGATACTACACATCAGCAGGACCTTGGTGAAAGATTCATTGTGCCTTACTGCATGAAAGCCCTGAGCTAATTAAGACAGTCATCTTCTTGAAGTATGGAGTGGTATTTCTTTTGTATTTCTCCCACTTGCTTGTCTGGGTGCAACACCCAATTAAAAAGAAATTAATAGGGCTGATACAGTTAATGATTATAACTAACTAGACTATATAATTTACTAGCTGGGATTTTCTATTGTTCACTGTGTGCTATTTTTTAAGACATTTTTATTATTTGGCCTTTTTTTTTTTCTCTCTGAGTTTTTCAAGGTTATATTATGACTAGAATTAACAAAGAACCTTTTCTGAAAATGTCTCATTTTAGGGGAAAAAAAGCATTAGATTTTTAATGAGCTTTTTAACCTTTTATTTTTATTTTTGGGGTCTGCTCTAACAGCAGTACTCTGACTTACTGACTTTCAAGAAATGTTTTATGATCAGTTATAATTTGATGGGAGGACTAGAATAAAAATCTAGCTCTTAATAAGCAATATCTGCTTATATATTTTGGGTGCTCTGAACTGTGTGCATTTTGAGTAGTTTTTTCCTTCAAATGCTGGTCCTGAGCATCTGGATTTCCAAGTCACATGTTACCACTATTGAGCTTTGACTGACTGGACTACTTAGAAAAGAAGAAGAAAATGTAAAGTGATCCCCAGTACGATTGATTCACCAATTGCATTCACATTTGCATTCAGGTTTAAGCAGCCTTTGCCAGCAAATGCAATACTTAGGAAGGTGTGCTGAAATTCAGCAAGTATCACAAAAGTGAACTCAGACACATCCAGATTAAGTATTTCAATTTTCCTAACTAGCATCTAGTCCTTCCTCTAATGGCAACGACATTAGTAAGCACTGCTTTCAGCAGCACACCATGTATATTAACTGACTGCTTTTTATTATCCTGCTGAATGAACACTGCCTAGAATACTTCTTCCTGGCAGTGAGGGTGTTTTTACTGCACACAGCTCTAGAATCACTAAGCACCTCACTAACTTTCATGCATTTTCCTGTCATAGTACACCTAGGAGGAAAATATCAAGAGTCTGCCAGAGAAATAGTAAAAAATCATGAAAAATGATACCATGGGGTGCCTTGGTCATATGTGTAGTGTGCATTCCTTTGTTTCCATAAGGCATACATGGTCGTCTCTCTGACCAAATTACATCTCCCTTAGTGTACTACTTTCCTCAACCATTGCGATGAAAACAATTATGCTGTAAGAACTTGTTATAACAATTAATACAGACTATAGTTTTTGCAGACATAGTCCATCACTACAGCTTGGTCATGACATATATTGGCAGATGTCCTCACAATGTTTTTCTGATGAGAAAACTCCAGTCCCTTCTCATTTTAAAGGTTTACCTGCCCATCCCTTACACAATATCTTCCTTAGCAGGGTGACATTACAATCTCTCTCATCCCAACTGTGGATGTCAGAGCACGACTTACAGCTGCAGGTGGAAGAAGGAAAAAGGGGGAACAGATGAGGTCTGAAGAAACAAAGATCCTCCTTTCCCATTAGTGACTTCTTCATGAAATAGAGGAACCAAGAAGATAAAATACATATGAGCTACAAGAAGCTGAGTTGTCTCTATACAGGGTTTCTTTCTCAGAGACATGCAGGACCAGTGGATTGCTTTAAGGTTGTTGTTAAAGGGCTTAAATTTCTTTGGGGCATTTTACTGAACAGACAAAATAAGAGGAAAAAAAGGAAATAGGAGGTAGGGGAAAGAGAATATTCTCTTTGAAACAGATACAAGATAGGGAGCTGTGAAAAATACTGGTTTTTCTGATGGGGTCAGCAAGCAAAACTATCTCAAGACTAAAGCTAACACACCCAGGGGGGCTTTATCTGTAAGATTCAGAGTGACTCACAAACTATTTTCAGTAATGCCACAATAGGTCAAACAGCAATTAAAAATATCACTCCGCAATTACTCAAATACCAAAATTCATCTTTGCTTTCATCAACTATACACATCCTTCTAGAAACCTTCAGAGTTTCCCAGATGTTCCTCTCCTACCAAAAGCAGTGTAAAGTACATGCAACCTTAAGAGGGCCTTATGCCAAAGGCAAGAGTCTTTGCTTTGCGGCTTTCTGATCTTAGAAAAGTTCTGACAGCCCTTGGATAGTCCAGTTTGTATTAAAGCAGTTCCTCATCCTTCCTTAGATGTTAGAATATACTATCACTTTCTACTGACCTGCACGATAGCAACATGTGCAGGACCTAATCCATTTGATTTAAAGAAAGCAGTAGGAACAGGACAGAGTCCCCAGAAGATGCCTCCCTTGAAAAACTGAGATTTGGCACAATTCCCCTCCCTATCCATTTTTGTCCTGAAGAATGAACAAAAGCCATAGTGCAGAATCTTCTTGATCAAACACCACATATTTCAAAGCCAAAGCGCACAATAATCAAGCATTTCCTAACAAAAAAATTAAAGCAAAGAAAAAAAAAGAGCAATAGGTCGGGCTCTATACAACCTGTACAACATCCTTGGCCACGCTGCTGTATTTCAACTGCACGTAAACAAACTCTTCAGGCTCAGTTCTCTTTTGGCTTTCTGCATAGGGAGTGCGCGATGGCAATGCTGTGAGCACACATTAATACCTACTTTGTCCTGAAGTTTTGCACAGAAATAGACTAATGGAAAAGGCCCTTTCCTTAGCAGGTCACCCACTATTGTACACCCACTCTTCTCAGTTACACATGCACAGTTCTGTTTTCCACTAGATGCTTTTGAGAACAGACACTGACCAAATAATCGGAGCTAAATAAGCATTTTTCTCTAAGGTGATAATGACAATACATAAACCAGAATAAGGTACCATACCATTCCACAGGTTGTATGATTTTATTTTCAAATGGAGAAGCACTGTCTGAGGTGTATTACGCAAGGGACATTTTATGCAAGGTAAAAACACAGGCTTGCAGTTTCATGTTTTAGTTATTGCTGTAGGGAATTGGTTGGGTGATTACAACCTTGTCTTTTCAACTTATTCTTTGCCTTTTAAGTTCCAACCATGAGTTCTCTTGGCTGTCGGCTTCTAAGAGACCTTCAAAGCTTGAGCTCCATGGAAAGGGAAAACGATCATTTTCACCATTATTCCTATTGTATCATCTCAACGCATGACCTCTATTGTCCATTGCTACCTGTGGCAGAAATGCTGGTGTCCTCAAAGGCCCAGGGCCTCACTCTTCTACCCCCAGGAGCAGGGCCAGACTGATAGCTTGTACATATTGAGCACAAAAGGGAACAAGTTTATGCTGAATACTGATTTGCACTAGAACTCAAAATGCGGTGGGAAATTAGAGAAGACAAATTTCATGGAGCATCATTCTTAGATTGAAAATCCCATAATTCCAAGGGTTGCATAAACACAGAACAGAAGGAAAAATGTCCCCATCACAACAGCTCAGGGTTAGTCTCAACAATCAGCAATTGACAGCACTGCAGGCTACAATCAGTCACATTGCCTTGAGGTTGACACATTGCCACTTCCACAGCTCTGTAGTTTCAAGGAAGTTGTGCCTGGAAAGAAGGTAAATGGCTTTGCTCTTACCAATAGAACCTGTTTGGTGCAACTCCCTCGTGAAGAAGCTGCCATCTTCTGCCAAACTCCACTGAACTGAACAACTGTGGACAGAAGCAAAGAGTCATGAATCACAATAAAGCACAAAAACAAGGCAGAAATTAGACTAAGGAATTCTATCCTTCTACATTATTCTTGAGATAATGATCTGGATTCAAGGATCAAAGCTCATTTCTGGGATAGCTCAAAGATCTCTACAGTGACCCTTCTGACAGAAGCAACGCTGAGCAGTACAACATGGACCTCAACAGGCGCTACCTTAGAGATGACTAGGTAGGTACATCTACTTACCTGTCTTGAGTGAAAACTCAGCCTAGTTCCTCAGGACACTATCAGGTAATAAAAACAGGCAGCAAGGGGAAAGTTACATTTTACTTCCTTAAACTTGTGGTAGACACAATGTCTAGCTTAACACAAAAGTCTGAAATACTAGCCTGGCTCTGACATCAGAGATGCAAACTTGCCCCCCTCCTTGGTATCAGGTTGCAATATCAATCTCTCTGCAGCAGCCTTCTTCAGAGAGGACAGATCACCTTCTATTCTAGTGTTTAGCCGCAGACTCCCAGTAATTTTGGGTTAAGATTTAGTGCATGAGCAGCAAACCCTCCAAACAGGGCAATCACCCAACAACGACATAGGCCCACACTTTTGCAATGACTTCCAATCAACCCAGCTTTGCCCCCCATCAGTTACTCAATCCAGCACAGAAATAGAGCTTGAACATGTCCAGATTTGTCTTGCAGGAGTGATTAAACCTGAAAAGCACCAGTAACTTGTACCTTGAAAGCTTCTGTCTCTCACCTTGCTCCTGTCCTCCTCCTGCAAACAGCATGACACCTTCTTTTCATGTTGTTATACAAACAATATCCAAAAACATCAGTCATTTCGAAAAAATCTTTGTGATAAATACCAAAGCAGACCTGAGAAAGGTCAGTATGAAAAAAAAATCATGTACAGGTATTTCATTTTGACATGTCTTTGTGGAATGATATACAAATATTGTTTTTATCCAGCAAGCAGCTACTCTCCTTAAATGATACCAGCGGTTAATTCTCAGGAAAAATTTCTCACATGGAAACATTGATAGGTACTCAATCTTATAGTTTTCTTCATCCTATTTCTCCTCCTTCCCTGTCTTGACAGATCCAGTCAATCCTTCTCCAACAAGGAACATGGAATGCTTCCATATTGGACTTCTTTTTTGAAGTCTGATCTACCATTTCAAGATAACCCTTGCAGAGTGAAAAACTTTCAAGAAATTTAACTGCAATCTTTGTAAAGTGCTTTAGGGTCAGCTAATCAAGAGCATTTGCACCACAGGAGGTTTCACATCCAAAATCCATTTCTAGATCTGTTCTCCTAGGTGCAGCAGAAATACAAATTAACATAGCCACAATCAAGTTCCTGCCGATCTATCTCACAGGCCAATATTCCTCCACTCACAGCAAAGTGGTTTCTTCTGTCTCAGATAAGTCTTGATATAAAACAATTTAACTTGTTAATGAAGTTCAGATCATCTGATAGCAAAATGTTGCTTAACTAAAAACAGGGAGCAATCCAAAAAAAATGGAGTAAACATCTCTGCACTTCCAGAGCAGCTACATGTAATATCCAAACTTTCCAGGCAAACTGGTTTTCAGACGGTTGCAATCAACACGGTAAGTCTTGTCTTCACTCTTTTGTATCTCCCAGCCTCGCCCTCTCCAGATTCCCTGCACAAAGCTTTCAGCAACAGGCATCTCTCTGAAGTCACTGGCTACAGCAACTGCTCCCAAATTGAATTTATCACACCCTAGAGAAGCTTCACCCGGGCTGCAGTAGCATCCCCCTCGATGATTGCTGTTTCACTGCAGTGAAGGCTGTCATAGGACCACAACACTTCTCCTATACCGAGGAATTTTAGCTTTGTTGTTGTTGTTGATTTTGTTTTCTTTTCCCCAGACACTTTTCTAAGCGTCATTTCAGAGAGAGTTTATTTAGGTGGACCAGCACAAGAGAAAAATATTTGGAGGGCAGGTTTTTGTCAAGTACCAGATATGACGGCTGGGATTATTTTTTTCCCCATTTAACAATTACAGTGCTTGTATGGATTTTTTTTTTTTTTTAAAAAACCAGCATCATTCTTTGAGGTTATAAAAACCTCTCTCTCCTAGGACTTCTTGTGATTGACTTGTGCATGTACTCCCTTCAGAG
Source organism: Eudromia elegans (assembly GCA_003342815.1). Classification (NCBI taxonomy): domain Eukaryota; kingdom Metazoa; phylum Chordata; class Aves; order Tinamiformes; family Tinamidae; genus Eudromia; species Eudromia elegans. The sequence continues at coordinate 2,690,171 of PTEX01000030.1, forward strand.
GGGACATTTTAACTTCTTTGGCAAGCAGTGTCATCTGATGACAATTCTTATTATTAGACTGAAATTAGATCATGTTCTTTGCCAGTCTTCTTTTAACCGTAACTACAGAAAGAGTCTATTCCAATTTTTATGTGTATTTTCATCTCAGGACCAAGTAGTGATTTTCTAACCATATTTTAAGTGAGAAAAAACTGCTATTGAGTATCAATCTCATACTGATCTCCCAGACGTGTTCTTTTTTTCCTAATATCTTGATAGAAAACGAACACCCGCCTTGTCCAGATGACAAAATGAAAGGATGTCCCAAGACTACAAGTATATTCCAAGGCTAAACAGGGATTCAAAAGTAAATCTTTCAAACTACACAACATTCTGCTAGCCATAGACAAAATCCTTCTTGCAACCCTACGCTAATATCCTTTTGGATAGAGAAAACTGAAAATGAATTCCACTTCCCGAACTACACCGACCAGTATTTGCTGCTACTTGGTTTCCTGGCCTGCGAGGAGCAAAACAGCTGCTTATGTATCACATCACAGTGATAATGCAAGGTTCATGTTAAAATGCTTCGAGACACTTGGGTAAAAACAAACTACAGTTAAGACAACCTCCTCTTTCCCCTCTTTTTCTTATTTCCTGATCTTTCCACTACTAATTTTAGATTGGAGCCTTTTTTTTTTTCCCCCCTTCACTCTGTGGGTTATATTCATTTGACTTGAGGCAATCAAAACGTTCTTTAATATAGAGATTTTTAGAGACCAAAAAATGTAATTTTAAGTACAAGATAATTTTCTTGAAATCAAATGAAAATGCAAAGGAAAAACAAAATATTTTATAAATGTGAGTAATTTAAAAAATAAGGCATTAGGAGAGGAACAAAAAGCTCTCTATATAAATTATTAATGAGAATAAAAAGATTGAAATTAGTTTTAAAGCATGCTCGTTTTGTTTTACTTTGAAAGTTTACACTATAAAAAAACTATAAATTCCTTAACACATAGGGAAAAAAACTCTTTCCATCAAGGTTACAAGAAAACATTTGACTCATCTGATCTAGCATGAATACCACTTTTAGAAGTGGAAGTGGGAGACAGAAGAGGGGAAAAAAAACCCCTAAATTCTGGAAAATCTCTCCAAAACAGAAAACTCTCAAGATCTTTGGTTCACAAAACTCTCTATTATTTTGGATGGTATCATAAAACATCAAACCTTCACTCAGTTTTAGGGAGTTAAAACAAATGAGAATATCTCTCTCATTGCAGCTAAAACTATCAGCGGTCTTAACTGGTCCTGTATTTTTGGGTATCAGTTCACATGCATTTTAAAAAAATCCGCAAACAAATAGCTAAAATATAAACTTTGAAGGTTGAATATTCTCTAGGCACCAGACAAATCTGATTCATGTTGATGTAATCACCAATAGCATGAAATTTTACCCCATAGGACCCTGTTTTTGGATCAAGTGAATTATGCCCCTGAAATCTTCTAAACATAAACTCACACCTTCTTCAGGACAAACAAAATGAGCTGTTAGCAATTTCATGAAGTGTTATATCTGGGGGAATTTGGGACATGCACTTCAATAATGTTATACTGTGTGCCACCTGTTTCCCACAAGAACACTGAATTTTCCCCAAGATTTGAAAATCTGTTTGTTATGAGGTGGCTGAATCAAAGGTATTTGGCTGTGGAACTTAATGGTTAGCAAGGCATGGTCTCAACCAGATGCTGCTAGTGAATAGGGATCTGGTTCAAGGAAAAGTGATCCCTGTTCCTGCCCATTTACAATGAGCTCTGCACTCCTCAAAGCCATCTGACAGCTCTGCTATATGCATACCCACCAAACTCACCAAACCAGGCATTTACATTCACAACATGACCCTCAAGAGGATGCAGAAGAGGAGAAACAGTTGCTCATTTCAGGTATGACCTTGTCAGCAAGGTTACACATACCAAGTATCTGAATGACTACCAGTTGTGAGACAGGATCCACTCAAAGAATTGATCAACACTAGTCGAGAGCTACCCATCACCCCAACTGGTCTCAAGACATCCATTTTCCTAAGTACAACTTCTTGTGAAATGTGCAGCCTTCTCACAGCATCAGCCCCCTTTCACTGGCTGCAGATACGGCTGAGCTGAGGTGTCCATGACGTTTCATCATTCATTTAAACTAATTGAATCTTCTGATAAAACATTTGGTTCTGATTATTCTTTGCATACTGATCTCTCACATGGTAGCTCCATGTGCTTCCAATGCTGATGAGGATATTCAATTTTATGCGCTGATTTTATCTCATGCAAAAAACATTATGCATATGGGAACAGGGAGTTTGGCTAAAGGAAAGGTGATTTCAATTGGCTGCTGAAAATGACACCAGGGAAATATTTAAAGCAAGCTAGCAGTCACCATTATTTCTCTTCTTATTGAAGACAGTTTCCCTAAACATATTATAATGGAATATGATATGGAGTCTAACTTTATTTGTTGACTGGAATTACCAATTTAGGAGAATTCAAATACTTATATTAAAGTATACAAAAAAATATTCTCCTACCTCCAGCTTCCAAGAAAGCAACAGTCCTTCTTTATGAATACAGATCTGACCAAAGCAAAAGAACCCACACCATGGTTTTGAATTAAAGAAAAATACACAGCTGGAAAACGAGCTCAAAAGCCTGGAGATTGGGTCAAAATCAAGTCCAATTAGAAGAAGATTCATAGATTCATAGCACAGCTCACACTTCCCGATGCTTACACTTTCTGGTATTTCTATGGTTGAAATTAAGCCTGTTTTTGCTGTTTTGAAATAGTGTTATCGTATCAAAGGAGGTTTTAAACACACAAAGAACATCTAAAATTCAGATTTTATGCTGATAAACCACATGAAGATTTTTCTTCCTCATGTTCAATACTGACTTTTCTTTTCATTTAGTTCCATTCTCCTAAGAAATATAACATTCCTAAGGTACAATTTAGGTCGAACTCTAAGGATAACAACAAACAACATCTAACTGGATAAAGACACCTCTGCATGAAGATGAAACAAGGTAATTTTACACAAATGTTGTCAAGCCTTTCCCCTTTTCCCTATTCATTTATCTTGAATACGTTTATTACTGATAGACTGTAGATAGTTAGATTATTACTACCACCACAGGTGCATTTGAAATTCTATTGTCTTCACTAATGTTTTTGTCATTATCCTTATTGTTCACAGGAGTATTATTAAAATATTTTTCATTTGTGAAAGAGCATATTTGGAATTAATCTTGTACCCTCCAAACAGCAATAGGACAGGCATCATGTACCTTACCTCAATTCTGCAATGTTTACAGTGTTTAACCACATTTTTTTTATATGTAGATAATTGCTCCTACAGGCAGTCAAAGACTAAGAGATAGACTGCTATTTACTGACAGTCTCCTAAGTTCCCTTGTTAAGACACTTAAATATCCTTGAAGTACAAAACTTCATAGGACACTGCATAGATTTTGAATGTTTTAAGTTGCAGCAATGCATTAATCATGCCACAGAGACCCCGTCAATAAGGTTACCCAATAATTGGTGTTTATTGAATGCTGATGGAGACATGGAAGGGCAGTAAAGCTTTCAGATATCTGCTTCACAGTAATTTCCAACATCAGTGAAGACTGCAACTCTGTTAGTACTTTAACTTTCTTTTCCATCTCTTTTTCAGTGCTGGTACTTGGCTGGAGCCATGATGAACAATGACACTTAAAATTGTTCAGTGTAGTTGTAATAGAGCAAGGCCTTTTGTACATGTTTACTGAATGAACTCATTCTGGAGATCTCAGGTTTGTTGGGGTTTTTTTCTTTTCTTTTCTATTTTTTCTGGTTTTTTACAAGCTTTTGCCTCAATAACTCCCTATACACTGTCAGAAATGAGCCACCTCAGCTGTGCTCTGGTCTCATGGCAGTTTGCAAGCAAATGGATTAAGCATGATGTCTCCACTGCAGGCAACTCATGTACTAGCAAGTGGCAGGAAACCATTTTACTACCAGATGTTTATAGGAATATGCCTATGCATATATATTTTGAAACCAGAAGGAACTACTAGCATCATCAGTCTGTTCTTCAAACAGATGGCACAGAGTTTTATCCACTAACTCAAGCAGCAAAGAGAATTACCAGGTCCTGCAAAAATGACTAGAACTAGACTGTATCGTTGGAAAACATCGAGTCTTGACTTAAAGTTTCTCAGGGATCATGGATTTACCATCACACTTGAGATGTTGCCCTCAAGGTGAATTTCCTTCTCTGTTAAAAATACTGTCTGTAACAGGTTATTCTGCACTTGCCTTCTGTTGTGCTGTAAATTTACAAGTTGTCTAGATAACATTAAAGAAACGCATTGTTGGCTAAAAAGCATATTCTGCTGGCATAAGAACAGAATAGAAACAAAAAGCCTTGTTTCAACAGAACTCTGGGCATAGGTGTTTTGCAGAATAAGAAACTGGAGACATTTAGGATGTTACTATCCAAAAAGAGACAGAGAAGGGAGAGAATCATCTACAGAAAAGTGAAAAATAAAACAAGTTGCTCAAAGTTACAACAAGAGGCATCTTACTGATTACACGTCCTTATTCCCAACCAAGTGAGCTCTTTACCTCTCTCTGATGGAAACAAAGAAAGTGAAAGGTAAAAGTGAAAGGTAAATTTTCATGGAGGTGGGAAAATTGGAATTATGAAAGCACAGAAAACCTTGTAGAGAGACAAGGTTTCTACCCATAGCTACAAATATGTTCCCACGGATCCCAAAGCAGCAAATGAACAATTCCTCTCAGGGTGCAGTGGGTCCGTGTTCATATGGATGGATAAGCAAGGGCAGATTCATTTGCCTAAAGATGATTGAGTCAGTGGTAATTGAGTCAGTGGTGAAGAGCACAGTGATTACTGCTTGGGAGTCTTTCCTTCCATTTCACTGATCCTGTTTCTGGCCAAGAAATGCATCTCCCTTTTGGACTGACAGGCTGCCACTGGGCTCTGCTAGCTGATTTTTTTCTTACTATCATTCTTTTATACGTGGGGGTGAAAGGGCTAGAAATTCCTTTTTTTTTTTTTAACTTTTTCTTCATTATTTTAAAGTGTTCAAATATTACACTTAGTGTGTGGGAGATTAATGGGTATACTACGAAAAATAAGGAAAATCCAATCAAAATGAACAATGAGATGAAGAGTGAAGATTCCCTTCCTTGCTCATCTTCAGTACCTGTGGCCACCAAATGGTCATCAGTTTGCCGAAAGATAACCAGGCTTATTTGAAAAGGGCTGTGTGCAAGATGTGCTGTCAAGATGCCTGGCAGGTGCCTGCACTTCAGGACTTCATACAGTTTGCAAAACCCTAGCTACAAATTTCCATGTTTCTGTGCATGTTTGATGGATTTCCCAGAAATACGTCCACATGGAGGCTCTTAGGAATAGACACTAGGGCTGTGCCTTGCAAGGGGTGCTGATGACCAGAAAGGATAACCAAGATCATCTGGAAAGTGCCACATGTTGCTAAGACACCTTTTACAGTGCAAATTCCTTCGTATTTTTCATATCTATCGTCATATGTCAAATTGAATCATGCCTAGTAGAAAATTACCCTGCTTGATTAGTGGTGCTTAAAATATTAGCACAAATGGCATGCACTATTTGAGGACCAGTGCCTTAGGAAAATGGGAGGTTATTCTTACAGGCTAACGATAGCCATATGCAAACAGTCTGCCTGCTTCTATCTGCAGTCTGTCAAAAGAAATAGGCTTTTCCAGAGGATGATTAAGAGTGGCTAGTGCTGACGCTTCTAAAGAACCTTTTTTCCTCTCCATTAACTTTAGATGGGATTAGCCTCTCTCGGCTAATGTGAGTCCAAGCGAATAGCCCTCTAAATTTCATCAGCTATACTGAACAAAAACTAAAAAATGATGATGCTTGATCCTGAGTGAAAACTTTAAACCTATGATGCAAGCTCTGGTAAAAGAAACCTTTTTATTATTATTATGGTTTGTGCATACAGGAACCACTACCACTGAAATTCAGAGGGTATAGAAAGCAGTAGAATAACTGAGGCTGAAAGGAACCTCTGGAGCTCTCTGGTCCAAATGAGTTCCAAGCAGAGCCCTCTCAAAGTTAGATCTTAATGCAGTGAAACAAAAGGTTAAATCTTGCTCCTGGCTCAGAATTACAAAGTCCAAATTAGTCCATCACATCTGGCTGAATTCCAAAGCGTATGACAGAGACACTGTTATAAAACACAAGCATTACTCCAAACACATGAATGATGGGGCCAGTTTAGACCTTACTAACCTAGCTATGTACAAGGATAGACTGCGTTGAGAAGATTGCAGTCCAGCTCCTTTTATTCAGTGCTTTTAAGAGCTGGGCTGTTCTCTCGCACAGACATCCTTTGGCCATACGCATCCTTGCTCTCTGACACATATTGGTTTATACAAGCAGTTTCCCCGTCATCCTTGATACACGAACATCTTTCTCTCTCACTTGAGTGCATGCAGAGTTTATACCATCAAATCTATTCTCCATAATTTTCTCTGGGTGCTACCTGAGCAATTCCCACGGGGTCAGTGACCAAATTTTTTCTGCATGCCTGGCACAGCTATGCAAGCTCATTCTATTAATATCTGGCAAGGAAGGTTCTTCCCTGCTTTAAACACAGCTATAAAAAGGCAGACACAGAGAGTTAAAAACACCTTAATATGGGTTTGGTGCCACTTAATCCAACAATCATCCACTGGACTATATTGGATACATATCTGCTTCAGAAGAGAGGAAAAAATTCCTTTTCTCATAGGGTTTATTCTTATCCTTCTTTTCTCATCAGGTTCAGAAGGGCAGAGCATGGGAAATAAGGCTAAGTGGCTAGTTCATTTTCTCTAGTATTTATAGGATACCTTCAAACAGGAGAGTCTGTGCAATTTTATCCTTATATCCTCTTCTACTTTGCAGGTGAACCAACTGCCTTCATTGTAGGAAACAGAAGATGATGAGACATTTAGATGACAGATATGTTGTACCATGGACAACAGAATCCTAATTTGCCAAATCCTAGCTTCAGCAGCTCAGCCAGGCAAACAAGCATCAGTGCCAAATCACTAATCTCCACCATGACACAATTTTAAAACTAGGCAGGTGGAATCAGATATTTGAGAAAGGTTCCCCCCAAAAAACCAAACCTTTTCATTTACTCATGCTGCATTGACAAAGCTCCTTTAGTCTGGAGTATCTTGCTTTTCAAGAGTTTATTTAAACTGAGCGAAGAAAAGCAGCAGCAATAACTCCACTTTAAAGCCTTCTCCACTTATTAACGCCTTTCAGTTCTTGAGTGCATTTGCACATTTACTCCTGAGCTGGACATTGAACACTCTGCATTTTGCCCATCTGATTTGTGGTTCCCAGTTCCACCTATATTTCTTCTCTCCAAATAGCCTTATGGTTGATCACTACCCATTTCTTAGTCTGTCTAACCCATCTGAGTAGCAGAAGATAGCTCCACTGATGTAGGGGTTTTTACGTCCCACTTTCTGATTACCCAGCAAACCACTTTTGAAGGTTACAGAGCACTACCTAAGTAAAGCTCCCACAAAATACAGACTCTTAAGGGCAAGCTGACTGAACCCATAAGAATTCAAACATGCAAGAATTTCAAAAGCCTTTGCTTTTGTGTCTGAAGTTTTCTCCCGATTTGTAACTCCTCTTACATGGAAGATGGAAACACACGCAGTAGGGTCTACAATTATGTGATAAGAATCACCCATGTAACAACTGTACTTTCAGCCAGAATAATCAATGCAAACACGAAGCAATTAGTGCAGGCAGCAGATGGTTTGCTGCTCTTTTTTTTTTTTCTCCTCAAGACTGATAGGAAAAAGTTATGACTGAACAAGGGACTGGCCTGTCAGGATCAGTAATTCTAGTCTGCTGTCCAAAGCAAGAGACACAGGGGAGAGATATATGAACAAAAACAAGCAATTCACTGAGGCTTAATGAGTTATTGCTCATCAGCTGAACCCCAGTAATTAAGCGCATTTACCCACAACACCCAAGAAAGGGGGAGGAAAAATTGCTTCAGCTAACACAGATTTCTCTACCACTTAGTAACTCTCTATTCAACCAAATAGAAAAGATCTGCAGTGCTTATCACAGCGATAGGCCCAGTGGGCTGTGAAGAGATTGAGGGATGATGCTCTGTGACCCATTTCACATGTTCATTACAACCGAGTAAGGACAGGCATGCACTAGCTTTAGAAACGCTAACCGAAGCCATCTGCCTGACACAACTGGATGGCTTTGACCCCATGAGCCATGAACTGGATGGGCCACCTCTGGGAGTCAAACGCTCTGGTCCCAGTGTGAAACCTATCCCTCTGGCTCCTTTCTCCATCCACCACCTGACCTTCCTGGTCCCATCTGCAGCAATGACAAATGCAAATGGATGGCAGCTACAATGTGGCTTGCTAACCATCAAGCCACAGAGCTGGAAGGAACGCAAACATTTTCAGTCCATTTCTAGCCCCTCCTGACTGTCAACAACAGACGTAGATGATTATGACAATCTAAACCAGTGAGAATCTTAACCTTCTCCTTAAGGCCCCCATCAATAAATTCTCTGCAGTCTCTTCAACCCAAGCTTCCTACGCCAGGTACATCCATTACTGTGTTTCCCTTGATTCCTCGGGTGACTCATGTTCAGCATGCTCAAAATATATAGAAGCCAAGGAACAGTGGCTTCTTGTTCCTTAAATGCAGGCTTAGCAGGAGATCACAACGCAGCAAACCGTAGTCATTTGTTCCAAACTGGTCACTGAAATTATCTAAATACCTTCAGGACCACAAAATTACTCTAACCAAATTTTGCCTTTGGATATAGAAGAATTAAACCAGTGGAAGCCATTTGTACTTAGCCATAGGCAGAAGGGAACCCTTAGCTTAAGTAACATTTAATTTAGTCCAAGTTGATTAATACTACTTGCCTCTTTATTATCGTCTACACTTCTTGGCCAAAACTTGCTGAAATCAGATAATGTCTCCAATTACGCTTTAAAGTAGAAATCAAGTCCAATGATTTATAACCACAAAAAACTTTTTAAGTTCTATTTTGGAGTCATTTAATCGGTATAGAAGTGATACACAGACCTCGTGTTACCTGAATTCTCTTTTTTGCAACTACAGTATTTTGTTACCAACGTTTATCCAATTTGCTATTAACTGGCAGAGCACAAAGAAATTTCACCTGCACTGTCTCACCCTAAATAACTATACCTACTCCATAAATTCAGGTTAACCCAAGAAAGGGTCCTTCATTCTCATATTTGGGCCACTTTTTAGGGTTTTATAAAAGGCTGGCAACTTCCTATAGAATGGAGACAGTGTATGTACTGTCAGCCATCTACCATAAATTAAATAGGCGCAATAGCTGTATGGACTCTAATTCAGAATTATTTCCTGAATAGATTGACTACCACACAAACACAAGAGTCCTTTTCTAATATAACCTATTTCTATTTGATAAATTTGCCACTGAAATTTTCACTGACTCTCCACCCAATAAATCTCATGTTACCAGTACAAAATATTTTTCCTTCCAAAGGGTCCTAGAAAGCAGGATCTCATGTGTGCCTTCCTCTGGAAGGGATTTTATCTGTATATTCCACAAAGCAATGCAAGACATGGAGTGAAAAATATTGTACATACAAAATCCTATATGGAGGTTGGCAAGATGCATTTCCCAAGCTTGAGTTTTGCAAGGACATTATGCAACAAGCCTGGAAAGATAATGAGCTTAAAGCACAGGACTGAACTTCTATTGCAAACATTCCCATAACTTTAGCTACTTATTTAGCTTTCTTATGCTGTTATTTTCTTAGGCTTACAATAATAGTACCTGCAAGCCTAATTTAAGCAAAAGGAAAATTAATTCTTTCATGTTTATAAAACACAGTAGAACACACAGCTGGAAGATATCATAGAATTCAAGCTCTTATGTTGATATTTACACTATCTTATAATCTATCTTATCATCTTATAATCTTAACTGTTCAGTCAATACTCATTTTGATTAGATTCAGATTCTCATGGATTCGTCGTGCTCAAAAAACCCACAACAAAAAACCCACACTAAACAGTTTTGTTCAACGGCTTATACACTACATGCAAAGACATTTCACTCTGTTACCATAGTCGGGAAATCAGAAAATTCTTCTGGTCTGTTTTTCAGTTTTATTCAAAACATCAAAATGTCATTTTGAGCAACCCGCCACTTCTCACAGCAGTTTGTTCCAGTGGTTAATCACTTCACCACTGATTTTATCTACATCAGCTTCTAGCTATCAATTCTTGTTATGAGTTTCTTTACTAGGTCAAGATGCTTTCTCATACATGATATCTTCCCCCATAGGGAAGCACCAGTAGCTTTCCTTCAATCTGCTTTTTGTTAAACCAAACAACTCGAAAAAGGTGAGTGACTTGTAAGTATTAATGTGTCTGATTTTCCCTAAGTGCTGACAATGAGTTCTCTTGCAATAGGGTCCCACTCTGGTGTCTCAAGTTCCGCAGCAAAAAAATCAAGGCAAATATCACAGCATATTTATTCTGCTGATGGATGATCCATATCGAAGGAACTGGACTTCAAAAAATTGATTCACTGTTACTTTTCTCTTTAAAAGTAACAGCTACTTCAAAATATGCCAATCAAACAGAAGCAAGAAATGCTGCTACTATTCTGGTTGGTCCTAGCGTAGAGTGACATGACTGTTAAGAGGACAAAAAGCTTCACTGGATATTGTTATTCCTATCATGAAAGACCTTAGCTTTCCTCAATGTCCAACGCCTGCCACATAATGCTAAAAACAACAACAACACTGATAAATGCAGGATGCCAGGTCAGGCATAGAGGACTAGGACTCAAACATCATAGGTGTTCATGTCCTTTATTTTGCTCCAAACATCAGTTTTATTACCCCAAAGTTTGTCCTGAATGTTCTGTAGGAGTTAAGCAGAGAAATGGTGAGTCTCCAGGTTGCTGGCAAACAGGTCAAAACACTGCCCTTACCTTCTGATCTTGACTGTATGCTAAGATCCAGTCTTCCTGCTTCGGGTGGAAGAGCAGGCTATGAATGTAGAAGTTCAGCCGGTATTTTTGATAGGTGGCCCCTTCATCAGAACTAATCAACAAGCTGCTCTCAACCTCTGGATCAGTCAGCAGCATAATCTATATGCAAGCAAAAGACAAAATTACAGTGGTCAGGAGGTGCTGGATGGAAGAATAAGGAACTTCAGATAAACCTGAAAAGTGTGTTCATTTCAATAAGCTTCAACATAGCATCAAAGCTAAGCATAATTACCATTTCTGTAAAGAAAACAGGATATTTTAATCATTTACATACATAAAGAACGCACAATCAAGTAGAAAACATTACTTTAGTGCTATGTTAGAACAGAAATAAGCCTATGCTTTGGCTGGCACAAACGTAAAGCCTGAGACTTGCTAACACTAACACAAACTTGTTAAGATTACAAGATAGTTACAGGAGGCTGCTAGGTTCTTCATAAGCGAATTACTGGAGAGACACAGGAAAACTTAGGCATTAAGGAAAAAAAGAGAAAGAGAGGGAGAGAGGAACACAGAATGATCTCTAATCGGGAGGTTTGTTAGACTGGCAGAATTTTCAGCTTCATTGCTTGAAATGTTATAACATGGTTAACTGTAAGAAAGAATCTTGCTTTGGCAGCAGAACACATTTGATAATGTGCTGGATTCTTTCCCTCCCCAATTTCCACGGTGCTGTGAATTACAGATTCAGCCATACACCAGCCATAGTCTCTGCAGAGCAAAGTTGCTTTCTAGCTATGTCCAAAAGCATTAGTTCAGGAGTGACAGTAGATCTACGACTTGCAGTTGTAGTAGTTACATCTTCCCATTAATTATGGTATTAATTGGTTGCATTGCTACTAAATCAGAGAATAACGGGAAACTTCTCTCATGTGTTGCTGCATGGGAGAAAATAAAAAGGTTTGAGCTTCAGCCTTTCAGCAAGCAGCAAAGGAGCGACAGGAAGGTGGATGGAACATCATAAATGACAAGCATGAAAAGCTCTGAAGAACATTTGCACAGAAAGGTATTAAAGCCCTAAATCATTAGCATCATTCTTTAAAGTATTGGTGAACCTGTCACTTTCTAAATGGCAAACAGCGATTTCCTTTTAGACAAGCCTGAAATAAAAGGATCTACACCTGGCTTTTCCCAGAGTAAATTCCTATCTAGGCTTGGGTATTGCAAATACTACACACTTTAGTATGTCTCTTTCCATCTTTCATTTAGGCAAGCAGAGTTAGATATAACTTAACTCATTACCTGTGAATTATATGGCACCATAAAGTTTTGATAGACTTTGATGATAAAGAACTGCTAAACTGCTGGAATATGAATGGGTAAATGCACAAATAATCTACATAGAAAGTGTCCTTCATTATTTGATAACTGTCTGAGGTTATCTGCAGAAAACTCCTTGCTAACATTAAAAACGTGGCTTGTGCCTTGGAAGGTTTAGGTTCTCTAGGTTTCCTGAGGAGATCTTAAACTAGTTATATTACCACTCTGCCTCTTACATAAAATAGGACCATGTTCCTGTTCCAATTTTAAGGTACAATTCCCTTTCGGTATCGCTGATCTATTTTTGAAATCTAATGAGAAAAACATGCACTATTAAACACTGGTATTTTCATTTAACACTTCCAAATACATTAAGCTTATCATTGATGTAACTTCTGAATGATGACTGGGATAGAGGATACACAGCTAGCATTAGTATTCAAAACATCAATATATAGACCCTCTGCTGTCACAAAGTGGCCTATATATCCTCTCAAACCAAAAATTTATTATGATATTTAATAGTCAGCACTTTTTTTTTAAAACCTGAGTGATTTCTGGGAGAACATTCCTATGGTAAATACTTATCAACTCAAGACTAATTCAGACAGTATAATTTTTCTATTATTATGTCTCCCTTTTTGAACAGATTTTGTTTATGTTGGTATTTTAAAATATCACAGCACAGCATTAATTTGGACTACAACAACTAGAGCAGAAATAAATGCAAATCAACGGGCTTGATCCCAGGTCCCTGAAGTTAGTCACAGTCTCTTCACTGACTTCGATTTGTGCCTCTAAAGAAAGTTGTTAATCAAGATTCATTCTAGTTGCACAAACCTGCACAAGGAGCTCATCTGACCTCATCACTGTCACTTCCAAGCACATCAAGGCCTTAGCACATTTTCTACCAGGCCGCTCCTACAAGGTGTGAAAGTTATCTCCTCCTATCTCCATTCCAAAAAAACAGAGGAAGAGGAGAAAGGGAGAAACCAAAGCCCCTAATCCTCCGCAAGTCTCAGTTCTGGCAAGTATGGATACAGTGATGGACACTCCAGCTTACTACACAGGTTGACAGCCGTAGTGTAGAGTTGTTTAAAGCTACTGAAGATTTAAGCAAGTCTGAAGCAAGGGAGGAAGCTGCACTCTCAGCTCTGCGGCCACTAGAGGTTGGTATCTGTGAGACCAACTTTCAGTGCTGGGGCAGCAATTTCTGCTGCATCGTTGTACCTACATTGCCAATCACAACGATCTCACAAAATAGCTGGGATTGACTAAGCAGTTACTATTCACACCAGTGCCAAAGCCCCACATTGCATATAAGATAAGCTAAAAATATGCTTAATTACAACATATTGGCACATAAACAGCAGTTACATGGCCCAAAAGACAGGAGTTATAGAATAAAAATGAGGAATTGACAGTTGAATGGAAAATCAGTCACAATGAAGGGAAAACACTGTGCCTGTGTACGTGAACCCTTTAGTTTATTATCCAAATTTTCTGGAATATAAATGACAAGTGTGGGAAAAATCAATGAATTTTAATATTTTCTTGCTGAAATGTATGATATTTAAAATATCGAGTACATAGTAATCAAATTTTAGAATTTCCTTCAAAAGAAATGAAGCCATCTTCAAAGGCCTTTCAAAGGAAAGCAATAGGCTGCTTCCCAGTACCCTATTACTCCTTGACTTGACACCATTGCTTATATGGAAAATAGAAGTGGATTCAAACGTATTGGTCAGGATAGCATGAAAATGAACTGCAATAGCAAAATGAATCTGAGTCTAGAAGACAAACTTTAACGCCTGCAGAATACAAGAATATCTTAGAGAGCAGATCAGGAACAAACTACTTATACAACAGCCCACTTCACTGCAGAAAGAATGCTGGATTACCTCAGACAGGAACTCCTTGAATAACAAACTATTTTTTTGCTCTATTTCTACAAGTCCTAACAATGTATCACTGCTGTATTAGTTTGAGGACAAAACATTCTGGAAGGAATCAATGTGGCTTTTGCGAAAGAAAATCATACTCTCCAAGAACTTAAATTTGAGGTATTACAGATCAAGTAGGCAAAGAGGACCGGGCAGACAAAGTCTATCAGGATTTTTGAGAAGCTCCTTTGTCAGAGTCTTTTAAAGATCAGAGCCTGTCATTGGATAAGAAGATCTTTCCATGGAATAATCAATGGCTGGAAGATAAGAACTGAATGGCACAAAAAAAAGCCATTAATTTCCACAATAGAGAGAAGTGTTCAGCTAGAATCTACCTTGTTTTGTGTTGTACAACATGCTCATTAATGATTTGGAAAGAAGGATGGAAGCAAAGGTGACAGAGCTTGCCAATGGCAATAAGATATAAAGAAAAATGGGAACAAAAAGCCAGTTTATGAACAGCTACTGAAGAATTTTGCAATACATTAGCAGTAAAACATCAGGCAATTCAGTGATGATTTATGGGAAAATAATGGAAATAAATAAAAACAATTAAAAAAAGAACAGATAGAAGGTAATAATACCCATGTAACAAACCAAACAGTGAGCTCTAAGTAGCTATTTTCTTTTAGGAAAGGGAACTGGGGGTTTCAGTGGAAATCTCAATGAAGAAACCAGTTTGGTCCTTAACTCCTAACACCAAAAGGAAATAACAGTAGGAAACATTAGGAAAGAGCAAAAAAAGATAAACTTATCAGACGTCTGTGGTCACTGTTTCCACAACTTAAACACTAGAAGCTATTTTGATCTTCTTCCCTTAAAGAAAGACCATCATAAGGCACATGGAAGCACAATAAGGATAATCACAAGAAAGCCATGAAGAAGCATTAAACAAAGTATTCAACTCCAAAGGAAAGAAATGAGAAGCAATTTGACAAAACACTGAAACCATGAATGTCTCAGAAATGTTTAGAGAGCAATTGTTCACATTCTTAAATAACATAAAACTCATTAAAATAAACCAAAAGTAACAAGAGTGAGATGCAAAACCCAAGTGCATTCACCATTTTCCGCCCAGTTAAAACATGGAAACCCTTAACCATAGGATATATGCTAAACATTTACGTTAACAGGGAAAAAATGAACAAATATGTTCTTGGGAGAAAAAGTCAAATTCAAAAATACCAAGACTGGCTCTGGAATGAGCCACAGATTGCTGAATTCTCAAGGGTAAGAAATACAGGAAAGTAGCATACTGTATTTGCCATGATCTGGTACTTCCTTCTCAAGACAGAGCAAAGTGGAGGTGGTTAAGTCCTAACCTGATTTAGCACAGCTGTGCTTATAAACATCATTGAAGAGTGAATGAAAGTTATAAATGATAACAATGCTACCAGCCCGGGTGGCCTGATCTAGCAACTTCTGGGTGAAAAATTTGGTCCATCGTTTCTGTCTTGACATTTTCTTTAACTACCTCTGATTCCACTGTTACAAAATAACGCCAATAAAACATAAATAAAAAGAGGCATCCTCTTTGCCTCTCTCTTCTAGCAAAAAGCCTTTATTAAAAGGAGACCCACCTTAGAGTGCCTCTGTTCTGCTTTATTACTGCCTTACGTTCAACAAAATGAAAAGTTGGGATAAGTTAAGACTCTACTTCTCTCTGCAAAAGTAATTGCTCTCTTTCAGTTCAATGCTCAACAATGATCAGAATCTGCTTACTCGCACCGGGCGCAAGCACACGCTGCACTTCCTGATGCTTCAGATGGATTGTTTTTTTTCCCTCTGTGGAAAAAAAGTCAATAAAGCCGACACAAGCTCTTGCAACCAAATGCAAGGCACCCATTAATCATCCACCCCCTGAAACGGGAGAAACTTGATTTGCTCTTCCTAGAGGTGACAAATGAACACAAAACATAGCTCATAGATCTTAAACACTCCATACTTTTTCACACCTTTTTAGGTGCTAGCCCTGTTGGTGGCCAACTGCCCTTGACAATTACGTAATTTTCTTTCTCTTTTCACAAAGCAGCCAAGAACACTATGGAAGATGACTCTGTTTAAGTTTCTATGGATGGAAATGTGACTCTTTATATTACTGCCAGGGAGTCTATATTTGCAAATCCATAAGCAGTGGCTTAGTTAAATCAAACCAAGAACTGCTTTTTGACCAGGCTTTTAGTTCTTCATATCTCTACCAGGACCAACTTTTCTTTAAGGTTTCATGGTAAAGACCACAGCACCAGTGAAACAGAGCAGTATGAAAAATCCAAATGAATTTCAGAGATTAAGCTGTTTTACCACTCACTCCTGATCTACCAACACACTTTACATAAATAATCTGATCAGATGCAGGGATGAGGGACTCAACCTCAAATGCGAAGCACGTCAGATCTATGGAAAGAGATGGTGGGTGAGACTCTGGTCATCTGTCACATTTCATATTTACACAGATGAAGCATGAAACTAAACATTGCAGAAACCCAACAATATTCACTCCCATGGAAAAACTAATATCTCACAGAAAAACAGAAGGGCAGTAAGAGGAAATTAGCAAGAAGTGACAGAAATATGCCATTCTCAGCCATAGCAGGGCATTTCTTCCATGACCTCTCTAAGTATTTGCATTTTTTCTGCCTTTTCTGTATGCCAGTTACTTAATATGAGTGTCTTTTACATGGCAACTGATTGAAAGGGTATCTGTGCACAAGTCTCAGCATAATGAAAAATAATTTCTGCCAGATTACATATCACTTCTGAATTTGTACTGCCATTTATATGGCACAAAACATAAAATAAAAAATAGAAAACCTGATTCTCCAGATTCAGCAACTTGCACATGTGCTTCAAAGCAAAGTGCCCTGCTTTTAAATAATCCAGCCAGCTCATTGTTTGAACTTTTCTAAGGACCCAGAATACAAAGTGAAATGAAAGAATCCAAAGAAAGGAACTGCTTTGGTCAGGACTTCCAGAAATAACCACTACTGTAACACAGACTGGTTTAACTTTTAAAGAACTGAGTTGCTGGAAGCAAAACATTGTTGCAAGGGCAAACAAATTAGAGACAAAATTACCAAAAAGAAATAATTGAAGCATTCATTTGGATATAACAGAGAAAGCAGAAAATGAAGCATCTGCAAAGTTTAACAGGCTTTCCCCATGGATTAATATCAACTGCAGTAGAATGATGCTTGTGAGCAATGTCACCAGAATTTGGCCCAAGCATATGCTTTAAATCAGACAACCATTAACACCTAAATGAAAACACAAAATGAGCTAGAGATGACAGTTTTGAAGCTGTCTCTAATGCCAATTAAAATACAAGGTCAATTTCTGAATAATTTCACTAAGAGAGCATTAAAATAATGTACCAATAATTCAGTCAAGGCACGGGCAAGTATTTCATTGCCAGAAGTGCTCACTTACTCAGAAAGCACAGTAAGCCATAGGGAAATAAAAGGTTTCAGTGACTATGGAATTACAAACACTTTCCAAATCTTAGGGGAAGAAATAATATCTCTGAATAATGATCTGCTTTAGAATAATCTCAAAAATAAGAACTACCACATTAATATGAGAAAGTTCTGTGGTCAAGTTATTTAGCAACAAAAACTCAGCGTCTTATAAACAGAAAGGTTTATATTTGCAGAAAGATGAATCAGTCTTCTCATAAAATTAACCTGCATTTTTGCAGTTGGGGTCTCCTCTAAATAAACTAGAATTATCAGCATTGAATTGATCCTCGAACCCAATTCAGTGAGTATCTGGACGGTGCAGACTCTAGTAACACCTCACCCAAGAAACTATGGGAGAACCATACATGTGCTGACACAATACCATCCTCTTCAAAACCTAGCTAATTTAAGGTAAGAGCTATGTTGTGGTGAAAGCTTGGCATTCATCTTGTTTGCACACATGAAAGATTTAAGGTCTATCCAGTGATAAGGCAATCTCTTACCTGCAGAACACTAGATGGTAAAGGGCCATCATTTAAGGGAAAAAATTATCACCTGTCAATATTTTTGTGAAAGCTGGATTATATAGTGCTCTCAATAGAAGAACAGTTGTGAATTACATTTGGTATCTTGATGAATGTGGTTTAAAATAAAAAGTTGATGGGGGACTAATGGGGAGAAAACACTCAACTGCTCTGTATTAGAGAAGTCTACTTCAGGGCAAAGGGGCAGGAAACGAAAGCCAGTGAAAATTTACTTTTATTTTTTATTATCACCTAAAGCTCTTTTTCCGAGATGGAAAAGTGAATATATTTATCAAAAACATAAAAATAATAAAAGAAATACTTTGCAACTCTCCTTTATCCAAGCTTCAGGCAGGAACAGAAATAGTCAATAGTCAGTGAACCTTTTGATTGCTTCTTCAGTTCTACAGTACCATTAGTTTAGCTGAAGACCAAATCACTCTCAAAAGGAAAAGGAGGCATTATCAAAAAAATTTCTCTTTGCAAAGTCTGTTTTACAGAGACAGAAAATAGGCCCTATCTATATGTGGAAGTTATCACAAAACACAAGATCGCACAAGCTCTTCAAAGGATCTTATTTAGATGTCTCCCAGTGCAAAAAATACAAGGTATTTGTCTCACTTTTGCAGAACATGCCTTTAAATTTCTAAGTAAAAGGTATGGAAAAGCCACTGAAATCCATTCCCATCACTGAACCCCTCCACACACCACCTAGGAAAACAAAAGATATCTTATATTTCTACGGAACATCCATTTAACAATGGAAAACACCAGGAAAACACTTCATTACATTTCTAGAAACTAATGCAATTATTTTACCTTATCCACTAAAGACAACCACGGTAGAGCATTGATGGCTACCTTGGTTGAACATAGTATCTTCCTTCTGTTAAGGGATTTAAGAAAAATATGGCCTGACAGTTTTTTTGAAAACTAATCCCTCTGCTGTTTGTCTCTTGCCCATTTTTGGTTGAACACAATGACTGCAATTGTATTAATCTATTCTATACTTTTTTGGTGTGTGTTTTTACTAATAACTGTGACATTTAAAAAAAAAATGTCATTTCTGATTGCTCCAGGTGAGTAAAGGTCATTGCTGCCCATTGCTTCCCCTTCCTCCATACCAAGTGAAAATAATTAGCGTTTTATAACAGGGGAAAAAGTTTTAATTCTGTTAAGATCTAAACATTTGAGATAAAGGATTTTTTTTTTCACGTCTAGGAACTTTTCCATAGTTACAGCTACTGCTATTATTTTTGGTGATAATCATAAGCAGCAGCTAGCATTTCATCCCTCTTTTTTGAATATTAAGAAATTTTCATTATTACGTGGCTGTTATCTGAACATCAGTGAATAACTACTGGCGAACTTCTCTACTCTGGAACAAAGCAAGCCCAAATCCATACTGAAGCATTGACATTGTCAACGAACCACTGCTGCTATTATACATCTTCCCCTAAATTGACTAATCCCAGTTCAACGCAGTTTCTCCACACTACCCGAATTTCTGTGCTACCAAAGCCTCAGGTATAGAGTTGGGTCAATGCTGTATTGACTTACAGCAAGCAAACAAGAGGCAGAGGCACCAATGCAGATACGGTTCAATTCCTTGTTCAGCCTCTGCTCCTCAGTATCAGCAGAGATGATAAGAAAATCCTGATGGATGGGGTGAGAATGCAATGGAGAAGATTTTGCCAAAGGGAGAGCAGATGCTTGCTCCTATCACTGAACTTTAGTTCCAAAAGCATCAACTGGGATGGAGATTGTTTATCCAAATCGGAGGTCAGTGCATTCCTGCACAGCCCCATTCGCAGCTAATGCGCATGGGACAGTCTGCTCTGCAGCCCAGCTTCAGCAGCAGCCCCATCCTCAACACCTCGACTTGAACCCAACCTGAGAAGATTCAGCCACCTCTTGCTCCGCCAAAGGTGAAGCTGCCACTTTCTTTGCGAGCTGCTGAGTCACTGCTGTGGGCTGCGCTGCGAGCAGGGAGGAGAAGCACCGACCTTCACCTTCCCATGAGTTAGCTGCAGCTGCCAGGAGGAATTCTTAAAATACATCCCTTTGCTTTGAGGTAGCATTTAATCAGTGCAGTTAAAAAAAAAAGCAAATGGTGGAGGAGGGGAGTCCCTAAAGATTCGCATCACTTTTTTTACTTTCGGCTTTTTAAACTGCACATCCCACTTGCACTGCTCAAGAATTAAATAAAATTATTTTACTTTGAGTCAGGGTAACTTGTGTCTTAAAGAGCTACAAAAAATTAAATAAAAAATTACACAGAATTATGGAGTGATTTAGGCAGGAAGAAGTCTCTGGAAATCATTTAAGCCAACCCCTGGCTCCACACAGGGCTCTATCTTATCCCGTCTCCTTGGAAATATCTTAAGGATGAAGATTTCATGGATTCTTTGAGTAAGTCTATCTGAAACTGTTAGTGTTCAATGAAGTGGTAACCTCCATTTTATATACCAGGGGGTAAGATGCTGTTCTTGAAACAAACTGAAACAGCTTCAGTTTGCATTCCTTTTAACTTAAAAGTCTAACTTTACTTAGTAAAGACTTTCCTGAGGTAATTTGTGCTTTGCCAAGTTATCTTACAAAGCATTTGTGAAAGAGTTATCTGCCCAGAACAGACATATGTTTTTAAAAATAATAAGAACTATTTCCTTAAATTACCTGAGATTTCTCGTTTCCTTTATAAATAAATGCAGTCTCATATTCTTTCTCATCTCTGATCACACATAAAGAAACGAATCTATTTTACAAAGCCCTGTGTGCTTAGATTTGCTACTTCTCATGCCAAGACAATGAAGAGATCAAAAATTCAAAACTGTCGCTATTTTAATAATAGGTTGTGTTCTCTGAATTTAAGAAATGGAAATGCCATCCTATTCTGTTGTTGATGACCTGCGCATAAATTCAGAGAAGATGAAACTTTATTTACTGATTGCTTGTCAGACAACAAAAAATGAAAACTTTGTGTCGTGTTTATTTGTGGCAACAGCTAACAGGATTTTGCTCCGAGACTGCTTCTCATAAATATTTGCAGCATTTTCTTATTAAATTGTAGTGCACTTGTATGAAGTAAAGATGGAACTTCCTACATGCTGGATTCTATAAGAACAGACATTTTCAAGTAGAAGCCAAGTCTATTTCTTGCATTAAAATACACACCATCCCTTTCCTATTTCCTTTTTTGCTTCCAATGACTGTATTTCTGAACTGCTGCTGGTATACTCACTACATCAGACTCTTCTGGGGACATCAAGGTAAAATTTAGGTGCTGCTCTGGCATGACTTTGGGACACAAAAGATTATGGGTGACACCAGTGCATTCGCCCCTCTGGTCACTGTGAACACATTGCTGTTTCCACTCACATGTCATGAAAACTTTCTACTCCAAGTCAGAGAGGTCCAACGGATGTTGCCAGATAGATCACAACCTTTGCAGATTTTTTTCCTCTATGTTTTATCCTGCTTTTATGAACTGAGATAGTGTTTAAGCACCTTCAGTTGCCTCACTGGATTCACTTTTCAGCTAAATCACTCAGTTTCAACACTGCTTCAGTTTGTGCATCCTGACATGTTTGTGCAAACCCCCATTCACCTTTTTGTCAGACCCCTGAAATAAACTCACTTTAATTCTTTCATCAACCCTTCAGAGGTCACCTCAAGGGCCACATGCAGGTAGGGTAGATTTTAGTTTTGACTTTGCTGCTGGAAAACAGGCAGCATTTAGGAGTGCCAAACACCGCTCGGAGCATAGCGGCCACCAACGCACCTCTTAAAAAACCCAAGTGAAGCTTATGCAGCACTGAAGTGCTCTGCAAGTCTAAAAACATGGGATGGTTTCACCTCCAGTGATCCCGTAGCCATGCTGAAAATAGAATTCAGCTCTTAATCACTCGATGTAAACATCAGCTCCAATAGCAATCAGTTCAGAGGTAAGGAACACGGAGAGATTAAGCTTCTCATTTTTTCAGCTCTCCCTTAAATCACATTCTAGATTCTCATCTCTTCATTCAGCAACCCATTTGTATCTAATTTAGTAGCCAGATATGGAATCAAATTTCCATATTTCTCTTTCACTATTATTACACAATGTTTTTCTGCTTTTGCATACACTTAGCAAAAAGTATCACCACTGAAAACAGACTTAAAAATCTATTCCTAAAACCTTAACTGTAATAAAGTAGGAACTCCATCTGAAATAAAATCTGAATTATAGCAACGATTGTACTTGAACATTATATTTTGAAAAGAAACAAAAAAACAATTAAAGACAACAAATATCAGGAAAAAATGGTACTGTAAGCACTCTATTTTAGTGTAATTTTTCAAAAAAAAAAATGTTCCTTTGCAACAGATGTTCTGCATTGTACTGAACAAGAAAATTTTCATTTTTGTGAGATGAGACAGTCTTATTGAATCTTGCCTAGAGGAGAAAAATCACAGCATTGTAGAGATCTGGAATGAGTTCTGTGCATACATATCACTCGTACCTTGTTCTGTTGCTCAGTAAGCAATTCCTTTCATTAAAGGATCTCCTGAGATTAATTAATCTTCACACCAACATTGCGACAGAGAAGGGAAGTGCAGATATTAAGAGAGAAAATTACTCAGACAAACTCCTCTAATCAATCAATGGCAAAACAAGAAAGAAGTTACTTGCATTGCAAGTGTATCACAATATTATCTTCCAGCCTCAAACACTGAGTCTAAGGGGGGTTATTCTTACAAAGCAAAAGGAGCTTCTTGACCTAAAGTACAGTAACCTAAGCAGAACTACAAAAGGGACAGGAAAAAGGAGGACACCAAGAGAGCAGTTTTTCTCTGCAGGATGATTTAGCAATAAACTAATGATACACATGCCCTTCCTCCCTATTTTTTGTGCTATCCTCTAAGCTGTATCTGAACTTCAAATGAACTTCATCCTCAAAGGCGCTGAAAACAACAGCACTGACAACTGATGTACCCCAAGCTGTGAAGTCTGCAGACTAGGGTTCACTGCACGTAGGTATCGTTGGGGTTAAACAGGAATAGCTCAGGCCAGGAAAAATCTCTGTTGTGAAGATGAATGAATGTGCCGTTGGCCAGGCAGCTGCTCAATAGTTTTCAATCCTATCTACAGGGAAACAGGAATTTACATGGCTTGAAAGACTCATCATTTCAGAAGTTTCTGGTCTGTTTATTTTTATTAAGCCCCATAAACACTCAAATCTTTCCATGAATCTTTTATCAAGCCCACAGGGTGACTAATCCAAAGTGAATAGAGCTGGTTATAAAGGAAACTTCTCAAGATATTCAGACATCTTTGTTTTCCACTTGACACCTAGTCTTTGATTTCCCCTAGTAACACCTCTTAGCAAGAGGTAATCTTAAATTTTGGCTCTGAAGGATGGCTAGATTGCAGGACTGAATAATTGAAAAAGATACCCCACTGTTTTAAAGAGATGCCAGAGAGTTTAGCAGCTTGGAAAGGTGAAAGGAAAAACTCTTGGAGGGCTGCAGCTAGTGCAAGGAAGGATGGAGCTGCACAGGGTCACCTCCGAGGAACAGAGGGTCTTTTCCTAAATTTTGAGAAAAGACAACAGTGGTTCTCTCAAGCTAACCCTTTTCAAGGCATTATAATAAAGATAAAGACCAATAACTTGGCAAAGGGAGAAAAACTTCCAGCCTAGCTCAGTGTGAGTAGTCAGACTCCCAAGAGATGGAGAGCACAGCAGTAGGACTTGTTTTTTTAAGAATCATTTTCAAGAATAGTCTGTGACTTTCAGAAGTTGGTTCTACTGAATCACCTCCTTCACGAGTACCAGGAGCATACTACCAAAAAAGAGCTCCAAGACAATAAATTTCATTAGGTACCCAGGGACCCTCAAAGAACAAAGTGAACCTGGAATATACAAAATTACTCTGCAAGTAGTTCTACCATGAGACAAAGTCAGTGCTTGGAGAAATTTGGTTATTGAAAAAATAGATGCAAATGCATTAAAGAAGCTTGTTCTTTCACATATCAGAATTCATTCACATAACACATGAAGAATACATGGAATAATCTTGATGTACTGAAATACGTTGCCTTCCTTGTCAGAGATAATTGAGAAAAGTGAGAGAAAAAGACAGGAACAGTGACCAGATGCAGCCATGAATTTTAAAACATGCTAACACACGAAATAATTGTAAACAGCAGCACAGGTCTGTTGATCATCTCTGCAATGCCCCATTTATGCTGAGCTCGGGCAGATGGACAATTCAGGAAGCACTTTGTTTCATAGCCAACTGTTTCATGCCATGCCACTTGCCTCTGGCCAGCCTTGGCACCTGCATGGCACCGTGCTGCTTTATAGTTCAGAGACTTTTCCTCTTCCTACCCTATCAAAAGGGAAAAAAAAACCAGAGAGAGCAGACATGGCATAATAATCTGCACCTCAGACTGGAGACTAATCAAAGTAATAGTTATTTCCTATGATTATTATCTGTACTTGCTCAACTCCATCTTTCTGTAGAAAGTCATCATCCCTCCAGTCCTTTGAAATTCCCTTATCTTACTTCACCTAAAATTCACCAGCTGCAACTTTTCAATAAATACAGCTGATTTTATCCAAAGCACATGAACCAGTCCATCAATCTTCAGGTGGAGGCCGGAGCATTCAGAAAGAAAAGAGATAATGAACAGCTGGAACCTATCTTGGGGATAACTCCAAAAGACTTTCAGAGAAAATGCCTTTCTCTCCCTTCATGCATTTTACCCAACATCTCCAGAAAAATTCTTGGGAATGACTTTATTGCTACCGGTGGTATTATATCTATCTGAGGCAAGTATCTGCTGCTTTTCTGTTTCTTAATAGAAAAACATCAATAGTTATAAATCCTTTTGTAAAAATTAACATTGCAGATTTCTTTCCCTGAAATTATAGGAAAACTGTAGTTTCTAAAGAAAACTAAACTTTAAATACTGCCAAAAAAGCAGCAAACCTACTAAATAGTCTGAAAAAATAATAGTACATGATTTTCTCTATTTCTTTTGCTGATGCATTTTAGAGAGACCAGGAGAGTATTTTCAGACTTAACCAGCTAAAAGTCACAAATCTGGCTCCAAACAATCATTAACAAAAACCAGATGTAAATGAGGCTCTTGTTTACCTTTTGCATTTCCTTGGGTTGGGAAGAAGGTTCATTAGGGAATGTTCACATTATCCTTTAACACTTTCCTATGCTGTGCTGAGGTCTAGAAACTATTTTAACAAAAATTTAAGATCTTTCCAATATATACCAATTGCATCTGCTGACAATTTAAGGTAATTTTTATCATAAGACTTCTGTCAAAATTACGAGAATTAGGACCATGATTTTTGCAACGAGCATTGCCTACTTTCTCTTGGGAGCTGGCTACACCGTCTAATAGTTCTCAGTGACATTTTCTGACTAGATTTAGATAGAATTGCTTTCAAGTAATTATCTTTCTGTACACGTCTAAACAACAGATGATGATGACAGTCAAACATACATTTTTCTGGATCAATATATAATGAATTCTGGCCTGGCACTCTTCAGTCTGCTACTTTCAGCCTGATTTTTCAAACACTCCCAGGTGCTGAGCCAGAAAAAAAGCACAGGAGCAGGAATTTAGCAAGGATGAAAAAAAGTCTGTTACATCAGGCTGTTTATCAGGATACATTTTCCCACTCCACAATGGTCATCACAGCAAGGTGGGGACAAAATAAATAAAAAGCATCATTGCAATGAGTTCACTGGCAGCTGTGAGGACAAGCAAAGGGTGAAGGTGTTGACTAGAAAGTACCCATTGGGCTTAACAAGAGAAAAGAGTTTCCAAGGCTCCCTTCTCCTCCCTTTCTCATCTCTTCTTGGTACCAAGCTCAGTTGTCAGAGTAAGAGGATGAGAATAAAAAGAGGAGAAACATCCCCTGAGCTCCACAGTTGCGCAGCATTGTATGATTACTCAGTGATCCAGTAATCAACAACTCCAACAAGCTAATTCACTACACCAAATCAAGAAATATCAAGCAGCAGAGTGCACCTACTCTCATGCATCATTGAAGACTTCTACAAGGAGATCTGGGATGGCGAACTCTGGCTCTAGACTGTGAACAACTCTAAGAGACTGTGATAGACTCTCTACCTCTGCTGACTAGGGCAAAGCAGCAAATATATACTTAAAGAAGGAAAACTCTTAAGCCAGTAGTTTCCCATTCCTGTCTGGAAAGACTATGTTTGTTCTCAAATGTCAATACTGTTCTGTCCTACCAGCAACCTACACGCTGACCTTAGAGTTTCCAGCTCTTCACACAGAGTGGGAAATTATTTATCCAGGAAGTGTGCTTAGAGAGCTGTAAATTTCTTCCTTACTCACATCAGTGATTGCCCCTTTCCAAACAATTCAACTGATAAGAGACTTTCTCTAACATTTAATTCCAAAGAATCTAGCAGCATCTCTGCTTAGCTTTGCTGAAGCTCCAGTCTTTTTTTCATTTTGATTTCTTATACAGTAATTCTAAAATACTATTTAAATCTTCTCTTTATCTAAACTCTAAATTTTCCTTCTGACCAAAACTAAAGCTCAGTTCCACAAATTATGTATATCAGCTAGCTCTGATGTACATTTATCTGATTTGCATCTCTCCAAAGCATCTTCTGTAAGAATGTATTTATAATTGCTTCAAATTATGCTTCATGTTGCATGGACAACTGGGAAATGAGATGCTTACAAGTTGTTGGGCCTTTTTTAATGAATTTTGTTATAACAGTAGGATTACTATGTGAAGTCTCTATGTAACATGTTCTCACCTCCCATTTCATATTTGCATATGGACCTAGCCAGAAACTGTGTTAGATTTTTCTATTCTATTATGCTCCAGTTACCATAATGTTGGGTCTCTAGAAATAGACAACCTCAGACCACCTGTGGTATCTGGCATATAAAACACCAGCATTCAGGCACTTTTTCTCAACTGGCAGACTCAGTAGAGCTGCTTTCCACAAAGACAACTTCTGGAGCCAACTAAGACATATGTATTCAAAAGCTGTTTTGAGTCATATCAAGATGCTGAAAGAGCTTAAGGGATAAAAGATTCGTAAGAAAATATTGTCCTATGGCTCATTTCACTCCTTGTACATATCATCTGATGTCCAGGACTGATAACAGTGTAGAAAATAGCTAACCTTGTACTGCTCCTTCCAGATACTTGCTGATACTTCTCTTCCTCAACTCTCTCTTCTTTCCAGGTAACTCAGCTCCTTCTAAACAAAGTCATTTCCTCATATCACTTAAATATGTAAGGACACATCATTCTGCTGGGATTTTGTTAACATCTCTTCTTTAATCTATGCTCCTGTCTGCATTTACAATACCCAAAGTAGCGGGTCAGTATTTTTGGTTCATCCTCAAACACCATCATGACAGGTTTGATCAATTATTCCAATACAGACAAAAGATCTATTTCTAAAAAATAGGTTTTGTCTCATCTGGCACAGAAGCCTACTGAAGCTAATGGAACATGATTAGAAGCTAATGGCATTATTAGAAGCCATTAGAAGACCTTTTTTTTGGTCTTGATCTCCCAGCACGTACTTTTTTCAGCAAGAAAAGTAGGTTTGGGTTTGGTTTTTTTTGTTTTTTTTTTTTTTTCTTTAAGAGTACTAATCTTACAGAGTAACTGCAACGAGTTGTATGTATTAATATAATCTCTAAATAAAGCTTCCTTGGAGACAATGTCACCTATCTTAGCCTCCAGCAACATTCTGTGCAATCCTGATGAGAAGTACACCAGTGCCCACCCCTGGCTCTTTAACAGTGTGCCTAAAGTGTTCAGCAGTGACAGAGGTGTGCAATTCTCAAAAAGATTCTTGCACAACAGGCATTGCAGCTAATTAGCCCTCTATAAAAGCTGCAGTGGTGCTGCATTTTTGTATGAATATTGCCGTAGCTGATTTAATCTTTTCATGGAATACACGGCATATGAAGATAAAAAATTTGGTTGTGTTGTGGTTTTTTTAGAGGGGGGGGTAGGACTAAGGGATAAAATATGATGAGCACTTAAAAGTGATTTACCTAACCATATAGCTGATTTCGCTAATGTAAAATCCTATTTGTCAGAGAAGCTGACAAAACCATGCAGAACTGATAATGCAACATTAAAGAAAAAGCAATCATGCTCAATAGCAGTTTCAAAATTGATAGCCTAAAGAGGACACTAAATTTTGTGATAATTCTCTTAGTGACTTGACGCCATTCTGGAATCAAGCTCCCAAAATATATTCTGCTCTTGCTTTTACATTTGGCAAAGGTCTCTGTGAACTTGGGATTCTCCTTCTGTAACATACTTCTTGTCAGGTGTTCAAGGGTCCTCTCACCAGTCTTCAATTAATGTTTGAAAGGCTGAGACACTAATGACTTCAAACAGTGCTATTACTCATGAGATGACAAAGGAAACTTCGAATCACCCTGTAATGTTTTAATGGGTTTAAAGAGCTGGAGACGTTAAACCATGTGACAGCTCACTCCTAATTTTGGATAGTATAGAACTAATTCAACTTCACATACTAGCTGACTTCAAAGACGGAGATGCCTTCTTCTTATCAGAAGCCAATGATCACATTGGTTTCAGTAGCACATATAATTCATACGACGAGTGCTGACTACCAATAATTGCTCATGGGGGGCTCGATCAATAACATTTATAATGACACTATTCAGGTTACTCTATGGCTGCTTTGGGTGACAGGAAAAAGTAGTCACAAGTGACTATGTCATCAGACTGCAAATTTCAGTGTTATCCATTTCTTGTCATCCTGACTGCTACTTAACATTAAATATATATTTCTGAGTTATCTCTGCTCTGTCAAATCTCAGTATTAACGACACTAAGGATTTTGATGATGGTTAGATGCTTACTAATATTATGTGGCAGAACTCTTATTAGTCATTTGCTGTTTCTGTAATGTTTAACAGATACTAGATGAAAGGAGAACTACTATTTCTTGCTATACAGGCAGCCTTGGAATCGCATATTCCCCGAATTTCCTTGCATGGCTTCCTGGAGATTATACTCCAAATTTGGACATATGTTAATGTCCAAGTCTTTCAGTTGTTCCTTGATGCTGGTAAGATATAACGGATACTGCTAGCACCAGTTCTACATTTGCGCTCAATATGCAAGCCAGATTTTTCTCAAGTTTTAGTTGGATATTTTTATTCAATTCACGAGCAATAAAAAAACAAACAAGTCATTTTGGGAATATTATCAATGAAGTTGCAAGAGGCAGTAGCATAACACAGCGCAGCTGCTTGCTTTTGTGCAAGAGCTTTTGTGCACAAGTTAAAAAAATTCTCCATGTCATTCTAGACGGCAGTACATTATACCAGTAAACAAAACAAAAAGATATAATAAGCCAGTGATGGAAAAATCATGTTCCAGACACTTTGCGGAGATCAAATGAGCGCAGAAAAAAAGCAGAAGGCTGAGGGAATAAGATTCAATTGCTTCAGTACAGAAAGGGCTGCGTGAGTCATAGCCCAGAGAGAAGGACAGTTTGAAGTGGAATTTCAGAACGCTGGGACTTAGAGAAAGCACCAAGCTACAAGCAACAAAGAGTCTTTCACAATGATATGTATGAAGGAGGCTACACAAGAAGTAAAAACTGTAGCTATCTCTCTAACCCAGTTCCTGCAAGGTAAAGTAGCCTCTGTTTATTCTATTTTATTTGGCCATGCACACACATTTTTCCCCACTTTCACCAAGGAATATGCATCATCCGATTTATCACAGGGCAAAAGTGAGCATATGGAGAGATACAGTCAAGTTGTTAAGGTGCTAGAAATTGAAAGCCCAGTGTGCTTTCTGGTAACTTGTTTACAGAGCCATAACCTCAAGTACAAAACGACTGAAGGACTGGCGCAGTTCAAAGAAAACAGAGCCAGGCACAAAACTCAAGTGTTGACTCCTTAGCAACCAACTCTGCCCATGACCCATGCTCATAAACAGGTTACTAAGCACAGTAGTTACAGATTAATAGACCATTCAAAAAAAAAAAAAAAAAAATTTTTCCTTCCCCAGTTGATGCACTAACCCTGCTAAAGGAATGCCTTGGCAGTGAATAAAACCAAAGCAACCAGAGAGAGTTCATGCTGAATTTTCTGCTTTCCCCAGTCTAACAGCAAGAGAAATATTCTCTTGAGGCTGGAGAAAAGAGTTAGAAGGAAAAAAAAGTCTTAAAAGGGACACTGTTATAGTCTAAACATCCAGGTCCCCAAAAATGAAGATGCCAAACTTATATTGTCCCATCAGCAAACTAAAAAGTGTTCATGGTGAATATGGAGGGTTACTTTTCATTAATCACACCATCAAAAGAGTTACCATTTTGTAGTAATTACTGAATGTGGTGAAAATAACATTTTCCATATAATTGCTTAATCTAGGATCTCCAACAAGCCTTTTGCCATCCTCAACAGCCAAACTGTCCTTATAAAAAAAACAGTAATCCACTGAATTAGAGCTAGGAACATAACAAATAGCAGACTTTGCTAGGGATTTTTTTTGAATAATTTAGTTGAAAAGCATTTTCTTAACCAGCTCTCATGACAATACTATATTGTACTTGATTCATTAAAAAAGAATTATTTGAATTTTTCCCCCATTTCCCCAAATTTTAATACATAATGATGTGCCCAATTTTTATATTTTAAAAGTTGAGACATGATTAACATTTCTACAACTGAACAATGAAGTTGAAATTATTTTTAAGAGATAATTGGCAAATTTACATCAAACTTATGGTGATAATTATGTCTATCTACCAGCAATCGCTATGGGGCCAGTGAGCTCAAGAAAATGTGATTACTTCATGTGTATTGTGAGCTATGCTTTGAAAAATTCTGACAAGGCAAGTTACTCACCTTCACTTTTAATTATGGGAAGATAAGGCACATACCAATTAAAGAGCAATTAACGCATTAAAAGACTCAAGAAAGCCTGTACAAGATCCAAGTGCCAAAGCTCAAATTCATCAGTACAGAGCCTTCGCTATAAACCAATCTTTCTACTATATACTTATGGCCTAAGTATCTTCTTTGGGGGACAATCAACCTTCATAGCTGCTGTCAACAATAAAAACAAGTGTTCCTGACAAACAGGAACTTGTGTGTCATTTCAGTCCCAATCCCTGAATAGCTTTCAATACAGTGAATCCCTGCTTTTAAGAAAGTAAAAGAAAGTTAAATTCACTCAGTTCAAACTCCTACTTTGAGGAAAAAAATGACAGAGATTACACATTCATAGAAGCTGGAGTTGGAACGGTTTCCTAAGGGCATCCGCTGCAAAGCTTTGTCCATGCAATTTTAACCTCTTTGATATATTTCTTGTCATTTTGTTAAGTTTCAAAGTTTCTGACTTCCATCATTTCCTTTCAAACACTGCCATTGTCAAACAACAAATAAGCAGCATAAGTCGACATGCACAAAAAGCCATTCTGAAGTGTTTCAAGAAACACTGCCAAAGGATCCTGCACCTTCTCTTGTGCCTGATCCAAAACTCCCTGTAGTCAAGAGAACTGTTGGGAGAATTCAAGCTCCTGGAGCACTGAATTCCTTAATAAATTCACAGAACATATAAAATAGTCAATGGATATCCCCCTCCCCTCTGTGAAAGTGTCTTAAACAAATGCAGACTATTCATCTCAACAATTCATGTAGTTGTTGGCCAATGCAATCGGTCTGATGAAGATTTCCAACACCGCTGGCTATTTCGCCACTGATGATACTTTCTAGAACAGACCCATATGTAAAACCAGGATTAAAGACTAGTATGTCCTATCCTCGGTCCCCTGGATATCCCTCTTCTCTGGAGGAATTCTGAAAAAATACTGTTTCCACAGTCTAAACCAAAATCCAGGGCAGCCAACACACATTACTGCCTGATAAGAGCTTTTTTCCTAAACAAGCCAAGGTTTACTGCTCCACATATCCCAATTCCTTTATTAAGCTTGCATAAAAGTTGCACCCAGAAAATAATCAACAATTCAGATTTAGAGAAAAGTCAGCAAAGAAAATAATATTGCCCAGTATCCAGCCTTTCAGTTTTGCTTTCTTGTTAGGTTTATGGGTCTCTTGCAAATCTGTTCTGACAATAATATTAGGCAGCTGTATAGCTATAGAAAACTCACCAGAGATTTTAAACTCCAGTGAACATTTAATATGTGCTTGGGTGCTATAGATGAGTTAGCACTTATATTAGCATGTGGCTGGTTCAGAAACCTCAGCCAGCTTTTCTCACCCATTAAAATTAATTTTAAAAGCCTTATAAAAATTCTCTGCTGTGTGTTAACCAACTCTCTAGGATGCTTTCTATCGGATTATAGACACGCTCTCAAGTATACCATTAAGTTGTGAGCACGTTGTCAGGCACAGCAGTGGCTGCGAGCGTGCAGGTTTTCCCTCTGGTTCCAGAGCACATACAGGGAGACAAATGTAAACTTTACAGGTTTACAGCTTCGTTTACAGCTGCTGTCACACTTGCACTTTTTGTAGGCATGCATCTGAGCTAATTACATGATTTGTCAGCCGACAAATGAAACAGATGTCTGATGCAGGTGCCGATCTGGCACAGCTTTCCTCCTTTTGGTATATTCAGATCTGCCTCCCCCAGGCTGTCCCACAACATAAAGTCACCAGGACAATTTAGACAGTGAGTAATATGGCAGAACTCCAGAAAACCCAATATCCTTTGGACACCAAAGCTCTGATAAGCACAGGAGCAAGATTCAAGCATGAGAAGATTGCAACCTTCCACATTTAGCTGAGCTTTTCACTGGAAAACTGTACAGACTTGTATGAATATAGTTGCTGGAAACACTCTTCACAGTCTTTCATGGCACTTACAGAAGGGTTATTAAGGATACTCCAAGGTATAGGTCCTACCATACCAGAGAAGAGAAAATATATGGGTTTTTTCTTCAGCTTCAGAGCATCTGCTATCACAAAATCTACTCTGATGTAAATCAAGGGTGTTGGTATTCTCTTGTTTCCCCTATTTCTAGCTGCAGATTCTTGCACTCCTTTTATGCTGATATTGGTACTCACTCAACTCAATCTACTTGTCACTAGCATCAGGACAAGCAGGAAATGCAAGCAGTGAAGGTTGTGTGTAGAAGAACATGGAGACCTGTAACAGCCCCAACAGCCTGGCTCGAGGTGAAAATTCACTTTTTATTAGGTCACTGAGCTGAATTGTTCACCAGAGCTCACTCTCTTTCTTGATTATGAGAGGGAGTCAAGAATGGTAACTCCATAGCTTCAGAACCTTAATGAAGAGCCTGCAGGAATATGCTTTGTAAGACTATTTTTTT
Organism: Eudromia elegans; assembly: GCA_003342815.1. Taxonomy (NCBI): domain Eukaryota; kingdom Metazoa; phylum Chordata; class Aves; order Tinamiformes; family Tinamidae; genus Eudromia; species Eudromia elegans. Next base: position 2,723,846 of record PTEX01000030.1, read on the forward strand.
CTCTTACTAGAAAGGTTAATAGCTAGCTTGATTCACATCAGATAGAGGTTTTATTTGGAAGTAGATCATCATGCCAGGCTGCTTCATCAATACCACTTTATCTTCTCAAATTCTCTCACCCCCAGAAGAATTTGCTCTTCTGCACATCAGAACTAGGAGTTCTTAGATCCAACCATGTTACCCTCACTCACTCTATTTATAGGTATGTAAAATAGACAGATAGGTATAAACCAAGAATATGAGAATCCCACAATATCAGAAGGCCTCAGAGTCAATACATTAAACTCCCAACCAGTGCCAGAAAAGCAGAGCTATTCCAGGGGGTAGCAATAGATTTAGGAATTGATAATTCATAAGGGCCTCAGTCTGAAAGTTGATGTTTTATATCTTTGGAAACCTGGAATTCTCTGCCTCCCAATCAAAGCATTATTTATACAATCCCAGAGGTACTGTGCTTAAAAATAAAATGCCAGGCCTTTGTCCCAGAGATCTTAAGTTATATTCACACTAAGAGATGACAACAAAGGGACCAACAATGTCATGCAAGAGTCAGCACTGCAGAAGTGAAAGATTGTTAGATACCCATAATATTATCTTCATGCCTTGCAGATTGCTATTTCTCATCCAGTTTAACTTCTCACTCCCTTCCCTGCAATTCATGAAATACAAGATCTTAAAATTGTGCTATCCTGAAGGGGAAAATTGTACCCTCATTGCTTTAACCCAGCCTCAGCTTAATGGTCTATTCTCAAAGATAACTAGTTACACTAAAAATCAATGCTTCATAAATCCCAGTCCCAATTTTCATAGTACCTTAAAGACTCATCACCCAATTTTGATCTTGGTTACAGTGGGACAAATCAGGAGTAAATCTTCAGACTTACAGTCAACTCATTTCAGCTTAAAAATCTACTGTGTTTCAGCTCAACAGTCTGCGCATGTACTGTTAGCTCCAGCTATATATAGGATGATGAGACTTGGTTTAAAAGCTTTTGCTTTGACCTAAACCAAGTCCCACCACTTCACACTGCCCTGGCTAAAGACAACATGCAAGGATATTAATGCCCATCCATACATAAGCACTTGACCTACCAGCCCAATATATTCTTTGCATGCAATCAAAATCCTGTGATTCTAATTGAGCATAGTCACTCAACTATAAAGAGAGTTTAAAATCAGCATGTATGAGTGAGGTTCAGGTGGCAGCCACTGTGGAAGTTAATTGCATAATACCTGTGACCTCGTAGCTGATGGTCTATCCCCTCCACCTCTCTCGCTGTAATTTATGTTGTTGGGTTACTAAAAACTTAGCTGCAAAGCCACCAAACTTGTCTCATTCCTTAATTGCCTTGTTTTGTAATAGGCTATAATCCAACAGAATAATGAGAACTTAAAGAAAAAACTATTTCATATAGATTTTCACATATTAAAATAGATTGTGTTTATATAATATACACAGGTACCTACAAACTTGTGTGTAAACGTGGTGTTTTAAGAAAATGTTAGCTTCATGAACAGGCTCACATTTTACTATGCAAGGTTTTCTAACTTGTTAGGTATAAAATGCATTTCTCATAACAACCAGCGTTAGCAGGTGCAGGGCAAATGCACTTCTTTCCTCCCTCTCTCCTCTTTTTTAGGGAGAATAATAAATGACCTTTCAAAGTTAATGAAAAGAACTGCTCCAACAGCAGGCACTATTTGCAGTACTGAAACATTCTCCCTAAGCATCCAGCTACTGAAGAAACAGTTAATGGTTCTGTGTACGAGGAACATTTAAAGACATTAAATTTAATTCCCCTGAGAAATTCCTCCAACACGACCTAAAAATAAGCAAGACCAGCACTTCACAGATCCTAGAATGACCAAGTGGCATTTTAGTAATCTATTTTACTTTATTTTTTCCTCCTCCATTACAACTTCATCACATCTCATCTGTGTCCTCAGACAAACACTAAACACCCCTTATGGTTTTCATAAGCCATGTCCAGATGCATTAATGAACCAATAAATAGAATGTATTGCCCATTCTATTAAAATAGGGTAGAATTACAAAAAGCAGATGAAGGATTAACAGCAAATCCAGAGTGCAAGGAGGATTACACGGACAGGCTTTGAAAGACCTTGTAATAATCAGCTCTTTGACAGGGTATTAAAGCAGGTGCCACTTAGCAAATACTGTTAACAAGTATTCACCAGTTACTGCCTCTTTTGTAAGCTGCTATTCAGAATACCTGTGGGAACCTGGGAATTCCATTTCTTTATTTGCTTTTCCTGTCTATTCCTTCCATAGCTAACTGTGTAAGGGTGAAACCAGTGAGGATGAGAGAAGAAAGGCTGAGAATGTACAAACCTCCTGACGCAAGAACAGCCGCATGTCACACAACACGATGAATCACGTATCATCCTTCTATTAGGGCAGAGCCACATCCACCCCTATACAAATGTACGTGTAAACGTAAAGACAAGAGCATCCAATAGATTAAAACAAAAATCAATATGAAGACATGCATAATTTCATGCAGAATGCCTGCTTGACTTATTGGTCATTAGTCTATTCCCTATTTAAACCTACGGAACATAACAATACTGTGTTCCTGAGTCAGCAACAACAAGAAAGCAGATACAGTGACCAGTTCTCAAAAAGCTGCCTGCAGAACATGGTTTATTCAAAAATATGCAAGCAAAAACCTATAGATCTCAAAAACTCTGCCAGATATATGGTTCTATTTTCAAACAAGCAGAAAGATGCTTTTCTTAGGGGACAGGTCGAGTGAAAGAATTTTATCTATTAAAAAAAAAAAAAAAGACATTTCAAAAGGAACAATCTAAAGTCTCTTATCTCTTCAATTTTGGAAACTATTTTCAGCTGGAATAAGCCTAACATGGGGGGAAAATACTAGGAAAGCCCAAGTGTTTTATTTTAACTATTTCAAAATTAAATGTTTAAAGAAAATATTCCAAAACATTACTTCATTTTGCAAACAGCCACTTTTTAATAAAAAGGAATATTAAAATGCTTAATTCTCTCCACAATTGAATCCCAGGAGAAAATGCAACTTTTTTTACTCTGTAATATTTTTGTTCCACATTGTATTTCTGAGAAATGCATTATCAACCTTCCATAAATGCAATAAAAAAGATAAAAGAAAACTATGTCCAAGCTCCACAGGAGGCTAAACATTTAAGTCCTAATTAGGTACACAACTCCCACCACAGTCAAAAGAAAAGAGTTAGTGTTAAACCTCTTTGTAGACCTAGCCCTAAATTCTCCAGAGAATTTAATCCCCCTCAAATACAGGTTTTTTTTTTTTTTTTTCCCATAACTATAAAGATTAATCCAGAGGGCCTGGGAATGTTATGCAAATGATTTAATGCATTGTGTGCCCATCAAAGAAACCAACAAAAAAATCACAACCTGCTTTGCAAGAACTCCCTACCTGTGATTCTGCAAACCCCTGTGGTTAATCCAGTCAATCCCTCCCCCACCTTGATTCACTTCCTTTCTCCTCCTCTCTTTGATCCCTCCACTCTTACAGTATCTCTGAGTTTTGTTCAGATGACTTTCTCCTCCTGGACTGGTTCATAACTTCATATAATTCTTTCCCATTATAGCTCTTAATTACTACTAGCATTATTTCACCATTTCAGCAGCCCAATCATATTTCAGGACTCTCTTGCCCCATGCAGGTATCAATAAAATACTGGCCCTTGCTCCAAAGAACTACATGTGAGAGGCCAAAGTGTCAGGAAGCTCTTGACTCTTCTGCAACACTCTGCTAGAAATGTTTAGGATAACAACTGTTTTCCAGGCTCATTATGAAGAAATCAAACAATAATAAAATGTTATGATAGAAAAAAATCACAACAGTTCACCTGACTACAGTCCATTGAGAATAGGGAAGCATTTCATTTCACCTGCCCCTAAAATGCAATTACAAACCTCTAAGAATACTGTGATTCTATAATTTGGGCCAAAACCAATAGGTTTTATCTACTCTGGGGTCTGTAAGAAAATCCTGAGTTATAAAATAACAGTTAAATTTTATAACACTAAATTAACTTCTCATTCAAATAATAGTACTTCTTGCAATAAAGTATCTTTGATATACTTATGGGACAAGGACTGAGTGCCATCTACTGAATTGCTAAATCCACTCTGCAGAGCACATAGAATATGATTTTCCTTTATACGATGACAACACTAAGGAGTTTGCAGGAGGATCACAGCCATGTCCTGCCTGACACTGCAAAACACCACAGTCATTTCTACAAAAAATTAAAACTAAATGCAGAAAAAAAATATGGAGAACAGGGGATTAATTGGACTGCAGAGAAATGCACAGCTTGTTTTAAAAAAATCTCTTGGTCTTATGTAGGATGACAATCTATTTAGTTTAGCTGGCTCATTAGGTTATTTATGTCAAGTGGTTGTTTTCCTATAAGTAGCAAATGTTTGATGAACAAAGTACACAAATCTCTTTTTCCCTATTTTTGAGCAGTAAATTAAATATTGCAAAATAACTGTGATCTCTCTAGAAGAGTTCAATTTAAAAAGCAGTAAAGCTTCAAAGTGATTTGAAGTAAAAGATATTAATTAATTCATACCATAACCCCTATAAGTGCAGCATTGTCCCCATCAAAGGGAAAAATCACTTTGCAATTGCTATAGGAGCCAGTACAATCTCCACTCCTTTCCAGACAATCTTTTTGAAGTGCCTGGTTTCCAAGATTGTCAAGCAAGTCCCTCAGAAATAAAACACATACTATTGGCATAGTCTTATATATGATATTCTGAAGTTTAAACTTACCTTCTCTGCCCTATTATTCTTAACCTGGAAGTTTTTGGTGGTTTCTCTAATCTCAGCTGTCCAACCCCTCCACTAATTGCAGACTCTGTCTGCATGGCCAAGCATCTTACAGATTTCCATTCCGAGAAAATATTTCAGCAGGGTATTGGCTCCATGGCACCTACACTCTCACCTCCACTGAGCCAGCTAGCCTGGTAGCCTCTCTTCCACAGCTTCGTTAAATCTCAACACCAGCTATATAGCCACAAATCTACTTCATGTTCACTTGACAAGGTGCTCCCAGCATCTGCTGGACTTCTTTCAATTGCAGATTCATCCTGTTCTTCGTTTCAGCTCATCAGGAGACAATAAAATACCTCAGCCAATTTACAACTTCCTTCCTCCCACCCCAGGCAGAAAAATTGTTTGCATTGCTGCTCTGCAAAGACACAGAAGAAGGAACATCAAATAAAGGAAAACTAAATTTCAAAAGAACCCCAGATAAGAAGAAATACATAACACAGAAGCTGTCTGTTTGATCAGTAAGTACTTGGCAGAGTAACCTGGATTCACAAGCAGGGTCCTACACAGTCCTAAAAATGAAGATGTTGAAAGTTTCTATTATGGAATAGTTCGAGTGCTAAAATTTCTTCAAAAAACAAAATCCAAAAACCCAAAAAACAGTGCACATACAGAACTCTTTACCTGTACAACGTTCCAGAACAGTAGCTCGTGGCATGAGTTATTCTACAGGCTGTATTATTCAGGGTATGCAAGAGCGTTTGTTATTTATGCCCGCAAGGGTTTAATAAAAACAGTGAAGATGTTTCATTTGCCATTCTGGACTAGTATTCATGACTGCACTTTAATCCTCCAAGGTGCAGAACACCTGCAAGACTACGGAGGTGTTCTGCACCTCAGACTTCCTCACTTGTAAAAACAGGATAAATACATTTTCCCCAGAAGACTTTCTGAGGTTCTCTCAGACAGTGCCTATGGATAGCTAAGAGATCCTTAGATCAAACTAGCTAAAGATAAGATGCTCTGTTTTTCCAGCATTCTAGCTTGTTTTTCCAACAAACCTGAGTTTAGTACACTGCAGTTTAACTTAACAGTCACTTTCACAGTCCCAGCAAGATTTAGGAAGAAGCCCTTAACATGGCAATAAGTCAGTGAGTATCTTTTGCTCAATGTGACCAAAGAATTTGATTTAAAATAATAATAATAATTAAAAAAGCAAGTACAGGACACAGTAAGCCTTAAAGCACAGGCAACCACTCATCTTCCTGTAAGCTACAGAACAAAAACCTGCTGTGTATGTTGCCTACTTAGTAGAAAGACTCCTGCATACTGGAATTAATTTCACAGCCCCTTAAACATTTACATTTGCATGAGATAGGAAGAGCAGAACAGCAAACTGTGCAAGTACCCAAAGAGGCTGTTTAGCCTACAGCCAGCTACCAATACAGAAAGTTTATCATTCTTGCAAGTTGTACCATTAACTACTTCATCCCAAACATTATCTTCAGATGAGCTTAGCAAAAATTTATTCATGATTTTTAACTAATGAAAAGGTAAGTAAATTAAGGCATTGCTTTAATAATGTCATTCATTCTAATACAAGCCTGTCGCCCTCTTCTACTTGGCCTCTAAAGATCTCTCCTTTTCTGCTGACCTTCCATCGATTAATCCAAGATTCACCCTCTCCTCTGCAATATTGCAATTGAAGTAGGAGCTTCTGAAGACAGAACCTTGCCCAACGATTAGGACACCAGGATAAGCCATACAAGGGTATTTAGGTTCTCACTTCACCAGTCATCTTTCAGATTCAGACAAATTATTTTGCATTTTTTTGACCTTTTGTCCTTAAATGCACACATGAATTAGTAAAAAGGAAATGAACATTTCCTTTTGCCAAAAATGGGCATTTCTGCAAATGGACACAGGTAAATGGGCTTTTACATCAAACACTTGGATGCAGTTACTTGGCTGGACAGCATTTTAAAAGCCGTCATCTCATATGGCGTTCCTGGGATTCTCTCTAGAACACCAGCACAAACATCATTCCACAAATCATCCTAAATCCTTTTTGCAAGTGGTTTCCCTTGACTAAGTTTTATAGTGAATGTCAGCTTTACAAGACAAACCTAGGAAAGATATACAAGATATTAACTGCTGCTAACTGCAATACTGGTTTCCTGATGTGAACACTGTTGACTACAAAATTACCAGGAGCATTTTGTATATATTTCATATATTTCATTTTTTTAAATACCATGTGCCAATCTGGTAGGAAATGTCACTAAGCTATAATATATGAAAATAATACATTCACTAAACGCTAACTATATGAACTCACATATGGAATGAGTGGAAATCCGAGTGAAATATTAAAAATATTCAACCTACTGGGTTAACCTATTAGACATTCAAAGACTAGAGGTTCTAATGTCTACTGAAATTACATATTATCTGAGGAGGTCTGGAATGCTTTGTGTGATCCCAGCTTTTCCCCAGGCCCACAAGGAATATGTCACGATCATCCCAACTATTTTGCTGTTATATACTATATACCAGTTCCAGAAAAGGCTTGGATTGTTTGTTTCCAAGTCTTTGCTCCAATTCACTTCGTATTTTTCTCCGAGCATGCTTATTTTTCATTTATAACGAACTCTGTTCCCATTTTTACCAAACTTTAATACTGTGTTAAATTAGTAAATGTAATTCAAGCAAGGTAGAGGACACAATAATCAGATCCACGTTCTTCAAATGACTCTAGCTATAACTGCAATTAAAATCAAAGCAAAAAAAATTATTCTGATTATTCCTCATCCTAAGAGCCACCTCTCATAGAGCAAAGAACATTTGCTTTTCCTATTTCTTTTTTGTGTTTTTTTTTTTTCCCCCCATGGCTACTTTATCCTCTGTTGAAGCTATCTACTGTGTATCATCGCATAGCTATATAGCATAATGATGATCCAGTGCCACAGAGCAAAGATTTCTTTTAATAAGCTAATTCTTGATATTGTGACAAATTGGTGGTGGGGTAGTAGGGACAAAACCTCCCTTCTGTTCCTGAATCCAAAGCATCATTAAAGGGTATGTCAACTTAGTGCAGTTCTTCACACAGATGTAAGGTCCTATATCTCAAAATTCAATAACATAAATGTTTTTGCTAACTGAACACCCAAGTACAAACCATTTTCCCTTGGAATGACTAGAAAATGTATTTGCCTTTCGCAGATATCCTAGCTAAAGTTTGCATATATATGACATGTTTAAAAAAGCCCTTTTCCCCAAAAAACATCCCTCTTCCTATCTAATTTTGTTATTGTTCTTTTTCTTTTTTACAGGCCTCCAGACAACACTTAAAACCACTGCACTGACCACTTGCATTCATTAAATTCTTACAACACTGTGCTCAGGAACAATGCTAGTGATTTCTGGTCTCTCAGGCATATTTTACCTGGGCTAATTGCATTCTCTCTGCCTAAATCAACTCTGCAACTTCAGCACAAGATTTTTTTTTATTATTTCTTTCCTCACATAAATGTTTTTGTAGTTTCACCGCACGCAGTTAAATAGACCCACATACATTCTGCCCTGGAAGAAAATATATTTCAGGTAGAATGGGGAATTTGTTTTTAATTCCCTGCCTCACATAAATGTTCATGATTAAAAGAAGAACCCTGTATCTCCATTGGAAGAAAGCAAAAAACACAAGTCATTGTGGTTTTTCTTCTAGCATTAGGAGGACATAAAATACAACTACACGGTGTAAAATCCACAAGGCAGCTCACAGATGTGGATCTGTCATTCTCTCTTCCCCTAGGGCTATTCTGCCAATGAGCTCTTCCAGATCCATACCCCCCTTTCACTTTACTGCTTTTAATTACTACTTCTATCCTATGTGGAAATCTCCTTTCCAAAAGGATGTGACACTGTTGGAAATGAAACATTTTTACTGTCCTTTCTCTCTTTAATTAAAACATACTCTAAAATTATCCTTCAGGTACACCTCAACTCTTCAAAATAAACATCTAGACAACTAATCTGTAAAATACTTTGCAGTCTTAGCTTACAGCAGCTAAGATTCTGGCTACCATATGTTTTCAGATCCTCGTATGCACATGGAGGGGAGGAAAACCATTGATCAAACAAGATGCAACAGTTGAGAGCCTTTCTGCAAGATGCAAACTACAGACACTCGGAGCTTGGCTGCTCCGTGCCAAGCCTCTTTTAAAAGCGTTAGCTACTTGGAGAAATCTTCAAAAAGTCAGAAAATTAAGCAGAGCAGAGCTGTAGTTCTGTCTTTTACTTGCAGATTTTTATTTTCCTTGGTAAGTTTTTGAAGAGAGCTGCATTTAGACATTAAGAGTTGAGGTAGTCAGCTGCACAAAACGCCTGGACATTTTTTTCCCCCCCCGCCTCTGTTTCCCAACTGATGCCAAAATTCCTGGATTGATTGTAAAGGAAGATCCCAAGACCATTAAGAGGGAAAACACAACAGGCACACAACTGGATAAACAAGGTCTTGAGGGCAGTGCTTATCCAGGTTTGGAAAACACAAGCTTTGAAGTTGTATTTCCTCTAATGCTTTGGGGACATAGGGGGCTACATAAAAAGTGCTGTGAAGAAAAGAGGCTCCTTATACTGGTTATTAGCTGAACTAATGACATTTGCAGCACTTCACCAATCAATTTAAACCAGGCTCATTATGATATATGATGTCTGCATTACCACTCTGATGCAAAAAAAATCAGTTTTGGTACCAATGCAGTGGGATGGTCCCACCTGCCCGGCCCTCCGTGCCTCTCAAAAGCATTTCTCCTATCACACATTCAGCACCATTGATGCTGACTCTAATCATGACCCTTGAAAACCCCTGGGAAAGGACCTGTGTGGAATGAAAGCCTGACCCAGCAGGAGGAAACATGTGGGCTAATTTCACTTTAGATTAAACTCAAGCTGGACCACAGCAGCTGTCAGTGCAAATGATATGATGGATTACTGAGTAATATTTTATGACATTTAGGGAAGGATTTTTCAAAGGGATGAGGCTTTTTTTTTCCCCCCTCAAGTTTTTGCATTTTAAGGAGCAAAAACTCCTTCTGCTACAGAGAATTTGAAAGCAGATAACCTAGAGAGATGCTATTCAGGGGCTTGATTTTTGTTTAAACCATCTTCCACCCCAGCAGGAATACTGCTTTTCCCCCTCATTCTCCTTCTGATGAATCTGCTCCACTTACTCATGTTTTCATAAAATATTTGTGCATCTAGCTTAAGAAATGTCTTTTAACTGAAAAAAAAGCCTTTCCCATCTCAAGTGGTACAGACAGTATATCTCTCACAAAGCAATAATGTACTAGAGTATATAGTATAATGTAGCACCTATTCATATAATTCCAACTAGAATCTATACATGCAGCTTTACTGTGGCTGTAATTTAGATATATTGAATAATATAACACTTTTTATACTGGGAGCCTATTTTTATTATGCACATGAATTGACTATTAATAAAAATTGTTTGTACTTGAGCAGCACCTCACCCAAAGAAATTCAAAGCATCCTTGGAGAGCTGTATTTCAATTTTGTAAAGGTGAGAAACAAGCCATTGCACATGCGGAAACCAAGGCACAGAGCTTCAAGATGATTCCTCAAAATTGAGGCAAATTAGGGAAGAGATACATAAAATAAACCCAGATAAGTCAAACTCTGTATTCTTAAAATTTGTTATATTACACTCAGCTCCCCACTACTTCTAAGAGGTATTACTCCTGTAGGAATTAATATCCTTTACATGTAATATTGGTATCAGTTGAGATGCAGTGACAGGTTTTAGCCACATAAAAAAGCAGCTCAACTTGCTGACCACCTGCTGCAACCCCGACAGAAGTCCAGACCACCAGACCTGCATGGGTGGTGGGAGCTACATGAGCTCAAAGATGGCTTAGGTTCATCTGGCCTGTCACTTAAAGGAGTTGGCTGCAAGACCATCATACTCCAGGCCTAAGCTCTAGTTATATTATGGTCATCTTTATCAACCCATCTGCAGTTTTATGATGGAGGAGCCTTTGGTGGAGACACACACGTTTTGCCTACATGCACTCTGTCCTAACTTAGCTCCATGAAGCTACATTCCCGAATATGCAAATTTACCACACAGCTTTTGCTGTCCAAATGGGGCAAAAAAATGAGCCAAATACATACTACCTGTTGATCCAACCCTAACTAGTTGTAAGTACTATCAACATCTTTAAAAACACACTCCATGGTAGACTTCTCTGCTCAAAATAAACTGCATGGTGACAACCAAACTCATACTTTTCATTTAAGCCATCATCATGGAAAGGAAGTGACTACTTGGAACCCAGAAACAATAGTGGGGTTTGTTTCTGTTTGGTTGGGGTTTTTTTCTTTTTCTCAAGTTTCTTTTCATCTTACACTCATCATGGTTGCCAATTTGATTCTTAGAGTGAACTTAGGCACATTCTTGAAAGACACTGGGGATGTAGACACTCAAACCAGGAGTCATAAGGAAACCTTAGGCATAAAAAGGTGTATGTAGCATAATTCTAGGTGTTCTAATATAAAAGGAAATTGGAAAAGTAGTTAAGTGTTGGAATCTGCAACACTCAGAAAAAATATCTGGGCATCTTAGATATTTACTTACCTCTATATGCATGACTACTAAAGCTTGGTTGCTTTTATATTAAAAATTTTAAAAAAAATCTGTAACCACAGTTTCCACCTGAACAGCTAATGGCACAATCCTAATTACAGGACCAAGTAAATAGGCATTAGCTAATGACATAGCTAATAAAGCAATAATACATACACCAATATTATTTTATTGCCTCTGGGTTTGTGGGTCTTTGCTGTGACAAGCATAGTACCTACTGCTAACCAGTTAATGTACACTGCTTGGTCATTATCATCCATTAGGAAAGGAAGAAATGCTGTTATGAACCTATCTTGATTTGTTGTTTATTTAGAGGACATGGGATACATAGATATTATGAGAAGGTATCTGTCCATCTATCCAGTGTAGCTAGTGTTTAATACCACAGCTTTATCTGTATGTCAAGTTCACCCTACATAACTTCCATGTCCTGTCCAAATTCGGCCCTTAAGGATGATCCTCTAAACATCATTACTCTGTAAAGGGGAAAAGTCCATTGCGCTATGACCTGCATGTCAGATAGTAAACCGTACGCTCTCATTTGGGAATCCATGCTCTCAGTAGCTAAGGAGCTTTTGTCTGTCCTGGTCACATTAAAGGATCCTAAATCAAGTCAGTATTTCTCTAAGTTATTGTTCTGAGAAAGAGGAACAAGCCAGAGCTGAAAGAAAGCAAAGGCACTTTGTAGCTCCTCTTTATTCCCAAAACCCATGTCTTCTTTTTCCAAGACAACAGCTCTCTACATCAAGACCTGCATTCCCTTAAGCCTTTTTGCATAATAATCCAGAAAATTCCTTCTCTGGTTAAGGACACAAATGTAAATGTCAGCAAAAGGACCTGGTCCTCAGAGAAAACAAAATCTTAACAGGGTTACTGACACCAGTGAGTTAACAGGATATAATTGCACTTGTGTTAATGTTACAATAGAAAGGGGACTTCTTGAGCACCAAACACTGAAGCTAATACTTCACTGGAAAGAGCAAAGAAATTCATGCTCAGAGTTATTTTTATGGGCTCTCTGAAAAATGAGGAAAACAGCACATAGGCAGCCAAGTCTGAGACATTAAAAGTGTTATAATAGAAATACTGGTCTTGGTATAATGCCAGAAATCCAAGAACTGAGCCCAAAGCTTTGTCTAGTCTCTGCCACTGCCTGATAACTCAACCTATGACACCTCCTGTCGCTACATTGTGAGAACATGGTGGGAGATTTCTCAGAATAAGGGAATTGTTTCCAGAGAACTGTTATACGCTGGCTTTTATTTTTTTTTCAGCTGTCCAAGCAGCACCTTGCTATTACAGAAAATTGTATGAATGTTAAGCCAATACCTGAAGTTAGACTAATTGGCTAGTATAGCTTAATAAAAGTGAAGACACTATTGCTTCTATAATTCAAATATCATTAAAAGTCTCAGGATAAAGTCTAGTCTCCTTTAGACACCAATAATCTCAGGAAAGCTGCTACTTTAGTCAGTGAGGCCTATGAAATGCATCTTTCTGTAAATGTTAATTGGAAAAAAAAGAGTTCTTGTTTATCATCTCCACCATCATCCAAACTGCTTCTCTTCAGCCATGAAGGAAATTGTCTTAGCAAGAGAAAAGGTTGGGATATTCCATCTCTTCTGAACTAAACCACAAAGCTTCAGTTTCTCACTATGATAGTTATAATGAATCACACTTCCCCCCTCCATATGTAAAGACTTCATAATTAACTGGTATTGTTTTGGATTTCTGGTATCAAAGCACATAATGGCACAGAAGATAAATGTCTGCTTTATCATAGCAAAACATGCAAACGTAGCAAGCTCCTGCTGGCTTCAGATGCTAAGAAGCTTGCATTCGTCCCTGTGGGTTGCATCATAAATCATAATCTTTTACTTACCTCTTCCAATGGTCAAAAAAGTAGGGGGAGGTATAGTTTTTCCCTAGGGAAATTTCAAACTCCTCTATAAAATCCTTTTTATTTTTACTTTTATATACTTTTTATTTCCCCCATAATATATGAAATAGTATCTAGAAGGGCTTGACAAATCTGTTCCTGCAGTTAATCCGGTCCCCAATTCAGAAAGTTTTATTTTTCCAGGTTTATTAGACTTGAAAAAAGAAAGAAAAAAATCAATCTTGAGCCTGATTCACCTCTAAACCAACCTTCTGCAACTGGCAAAAGTGAAAAAGAGAATAAAAAGAGCATTAAAAGGGGAGAAGGGCATAAAGGATTGCCAACATTTTCAGCAATTAGTCCAGTAGATACCAGGGGCCTTATTCAGGTACAGATTGTAGAAAATAAAAGGTTCTCCTGAATGTGCAGATAGGTGGGAGCCTTAAGCAGCACATGAGAAAACAACCAAAATTTACACACAATTCTTAAGTGCTGGGACCTTCCCTGGACCAAACAATGAAGATTTCCTTCTTGCGGTTCCTTCTGAACAATGAAGCTATCAGCAGTTGTCAACGGGCTTGGTTCATTCATATACTGGATAAAAAGTACAGCTTTGAATAACTGTAGAGAGATATGCAATGCTTCATCAAATTCAATTCCATTAACGGAAGAATATGAACCCAAGAAAGGACCTAATTTCTTAAGATGCGTCAGTTCTGTAGATGACCAAAAATTATTTCTTGGTCTTAACCACTCACATCGCTAGACTCATCTTTATGTCACCAAGCACACCATTACTTGGTTGTAGCTGCTAACTGAAGGTTTTGACCATTATCTGTCTTGGGCACAAAAGTATGGAAATTTTTCTGCAACACAAATGTCAAGCCACTAATTGCCAAAAAAAATTAAAGGACTTGAGAAAAACACCAATCATTAGCAGGGAATAAGCAGCAAAAAAAGAGACTACGTTATACCCAAAGTGGAAAGGAAAAGGAACCAGAAGTGTCTATACAGCCAAACACAGAAACAGTAACAGGAATTACCCTGTATTATCTTATATATTGCTCTTTTCTTAGCAAGCCAAATTCTTTAGCGTAACACAGTGATGGAAACGGATATACACTATTTTTTTGCAAATATTTAATCTACACCATGATTCAGAGCCCTTTAGTAAATTTACCAATATCTAGTTTATATCTGGCCATTTAGAGCATAATCCAGTCTTAAAGCAGAACTCCATTCCTCAATAGTATCAAAACACACTTATAGCATCTAACCTTGAGAAAGGCTGAGGTTTTAGCAAAATATTGAGCATATACTTCTGAGACAAATCTCAGAGATCCTAAACACAGGAGATGGCAAAAAGCAAATATTTGAACCCACATTTAAAAATCATAATTTTTTTGCATAAAATATATTTTGACATGTCTATCTAGAACTCCAATGAAATGGCCTAAAATGCAAAAACCCCACACACCTCCAAACTCAGTCAGCAGTCTCTCCTACCCTCAAACTCCAATCAAAAAATGTCAGTGGAAATACTTAATAAGCATCAAACCACGTTACAGCTTTACACCACATATTTTAACCAAACTCATGCAGCGCTGCTACCAATGATTCTGCATTTACAACCTTTGTTCCTAGCAGTTTGTAATGCATGAAATGACAAGTCTTGAGGTCCTAGACACTTGGCACACACAGAGCAGCACAGCCCTCTGCCATCCTCCCCTCCATGTTCAGAACACAATAAGAGTCCCAGCAAGACCCACGTCACATTTGCCCTGCAATTACTGACAAATCTGTCACAGAATAATTGGAGCATATTAGGAAGAGGAAGAAAACAAGAGAAGGAAAGAAAGAAGCCATCATGTGAAATAGATCCATTATTTCACAAGATATTTCTTTCCTAATATCCCTGATTACAAGTGAAAGATTTGTTTAATTAAAAAACTTCATTAAAATTGTTGTTTTCCCCAAAGCATATACACACAGTTTGCAATTTACCCTCTTGCTACATTTAATAAAGTTTCAATAGTAAATGAGAGAAAACCACAGCAAATTTTCCTGGCAAAGAGCCAAAGCTCCAACTGCAGCAAGCACTATGGGAATAAAAGTAATAAATTTTAATTGGTGCCCAAGGGGAAAGGTCAGTGTCCTTGGCACAATGGGAGCCTCTGGTGGTAATTGAATGAAAGGGCCCATGAGAGTTTGCAAATGTCAACAACTCATTCGAAAAGTGGCAAAAACCATGGCATGGCATCCTGGCCTGTACAAAAGGCTTTTGCTGGTGGAGATATTAGAGAGGGTGGTGGAAAAATTTAACAAGGGACTTAACTTGGATGTTGATCTCTGCTGCAAGGTTCGAAGTGCCAGAAAAAGTTCAAAATGTGCAGAAGCAGCTGTATTTATATTGAAAACAGGTGAGTAAATGCTGCTGGCCACACTGGTGTCAGGCACAGAGCAGCCCAGGGCAGCAGATATGTTGTGAACTTTGCCTATGGCTACATATTGGCAGACAGTTCTTCTCTAACTTAAGCTCAAGGTTTCTATCCTCTCTGCAATGGCCTAATGCATCTGTTTTCTCAAACCCCCTTCCTTCTTTCCTTCTGATTATTTGGGGTGATTTTTAACCTTCTTTTTTGGTCACGCAAATGAAGAGTATAAGCTCGCATTGATGGTGAAAAATCTGGGCTTCCATTTCAGAAAAGTATAGAGATGTCAGATCCAGCCAAAACCCTATGTTCAATTATTATCCTTACAGCTGATGATTTTCTGATCTTAGCAATACATATGCTTGTTCCCATTTATAAACTAGCAGTGACAGTATTTCCCCGTCTCTCAAGTACTCCTAACACAAAACCTGAAAGTCTCAAGAAATAAGCAGAGAAATTAATTGTACTTTCTTCCCTAACAGATGCTCTCTGGCTATCGCTTCTTCACCTTCAAATGTTCTCTACTCTATGAGAGTTTCACAAGATTTTTTTTTTATGCAGGTCTTATATATAGTTTGCACTTCTTCCCTGAATGCCAAAAACTAAACATAAATTGCCTAGACTTCTTCCCCAGGAAGACTTTTTTCCCCAAAATAATATGTTAATTTAAACTCTTCTTGATGTAGCAAATCAGTTCTGGTCTTTCAATTGTAGTCACAGTTTAAGAAATAGCATCAAAACAATATGTTGGGTTTCCAAACTTAAGAGAACAGTAGGCCCCTTGGAAAAATTACGAGCAAATATTTTTCTCAAATCTTCATATGTAGTCAAGATTAGAGAATTGTAAAACAGACAAAAACACGGGGGAGATAAAAGAACATTGCAAAGACCATTTGCCGTGGTCTCATCATCCTTCTGCGTCAATGGAAAAACATTTAAGAAACATTGATCTAGCACCTGATTGATGGTATCAAAATACACCGCAAAGACTCCTCTGATAACTGGTAACTAATTTGGACTACTTAATTAATGTCAACCCCAGCACATCGCCCTCAGCTCTTTAGGCTGTTGGACTGGATGTGAAACAACTCTCCAAGATTAGCAGCGCTTCTGATCAGCTGTAGCATTGTCTCCACCAAAGGAAAACATCACAGCAGAGCATTCCCTGGGCCTGTCCGGGGATTTGCAGGAGATTTGGACCTGTGTAAAATTCCAGTCTAGGCACAAAAGAGAGAAGAATGTGTTCCCAAGCCCTCCCTCCCACTCTTCTGGTGTCTTTATTCTCTCAGACACACTAGGCATTGTATTCTCCCCCGCTTCCCAAGTTTTATGTCATTCCTTTTTTGGTACTAATGAGAATGAGGTGCAAAGGTGGGAATCAAAGGACTTGAGAGAAAAATAAGGATTTAGAAGAAAGTTCGGTGAAACAATCTGATCACAGTGCCTTATTTTCAGTAAGTTTTCACATCTTTATCTACCATTTTGTGTTACCTTGGACTCGTGAGATTTTTTTTCCTTCTTCTGGCTCTGTTAAATTGCCCTCTGTCCTTGTAAAAAGGGAATCACCCCTTTCACATAATAGAACTAAAGGGAAAAAAATAGCTTGCATTTTCTACAATACCATCTCCTCACCAGATGCTGAATTATACCATTTTCTACAAGTCTGGTTGTTCCTATAATGACTTCTTTATTCTTGATACTATATGCATAAGGCCTCACTTCGAGGTTTGGTCTCTATTTTTCATGTTACCTGCCTACATGTCTCAAATGATATATTTTCTCAGCAGTCAATGTCATCCATTCCATTAATTTTGTGATCAACCTCCTCTCTAAATTCTCTATACTCCCTTGCTAAAAGGGGACTTCAGTTGTTACAGGTGATTTGACAAATCTCTGAGGAATAGAAAAAAGTGATAAGAGAACTGAAGGACATAAAACAGATTCTTACCAAAACTGTACCATTTGTATCAAAAGGACAACTTACCTAGGGAAATAAGTCAGAATGGAAATAACACATTTGAAGCCACCCTCAGTTTGGGCAAATCCTAGATTTAAAACTGAATTCCATGGTTAACACTTCTCTATCAATATTTTCAACATTCAGTGTGTGTCCTTGGAGGCTCCTGTGATATACAAGGGCATGCTGTAGCACTACTTGGAGTGGGAAAATGTCAAAACTGCCACTATTTTTGATAGCTTTACAAGAGCAGCAGTGGAATAAATGGTCTTTGATTTCACTTCATAGCCAAGAAGAGATATGGTTGTTGAATAATGGCAAGGGCTTTGAGTTTAATGGCTATTGTGAGGGCTGTCATATAGCATGGGCATGAATCATAAAGTTTGATACTGAATGCTGCCAGACACACTTCAAAAGTCAGAATACTCACTTTGAAAGATAGGCCTTTGTTTTCACTTTAACATGGATCAAGTTGCTTGCTAATTATTGGCTTCCCATGAGCTCAGTATTAAAGACTGACAATACATGGCCAGTTCCTCAGGCGCTGCCACTTTACAAAGCTTCATGGACTCCAGTTAAACTCCACTGATTTGCAGCTGCCTCACATCACATCCAAAGGGTATGAGCAGCAAGTTACCCTTTCAAACTGAGAAGAAAGTTTGATTTTATCCCTGTTTTCATAAATGCTTTCAACTTCGAGAGCTCCCGCTTTAGCTCCAGTATTTATCAAACCTTTAACAAAAAGGCATGCACACAAATCATTAAGGAGGATAGAGAGAACAGCAAATCAGTTTTCTGAGATGGAAGTTGAGTCTATTCTGTCTAGAGCAAACCTCTGCTACACAGGTAGAAACATTAGTTTTCAATGTGAAGACAGTATAAGCATAAGTCAAAAGCATATCTTTCATAATAATTTTCACAAAAATGTCTTAACTGGATAAGCTTCATTGAAAATAATATTACAGCAGCTTGTCATCACAGTAGATTTACTCCATCACTATTTATGAACCGTAAAATATGGAAAACTTAATTTGGGAGACATTTTCCTGCAGGTAGTGAGTGACCTGATACATTTCTATAGTGTTAGCTTGCTAGAAACCAATTGCATTCCCTCTGCAGTCCGTGATAATTCTGAGCCAAATAAGCTCAGGACTCCAGCTCTCCTCCTGATTAGGAGACAAAATCTGAAGCCAAAAATTGCCTGAATGCAAGAGATTTAGACAGTTGTCCTCAAAGGAAAGATCAAGTGAAGAACACTCCCCACACAGTGTTGGAAAAGCAAATTGAAAAGGAATATATATTCCTATCTATCCTATACCCCAATCATTCTTTAAAAATAGTTGAATGAGTAATAGAATGCTAAAAATATCAATTTCTCCAACCTGACACCATCCTTCCAAAATGATCTCTTTCTCATTATCCATAATCATATCCTATGAAATATTTAAGTAAATTCAGAGGGATGCTTCACATATTTCTGTTTTCTGGAGTTTATTCAACACAGTTTGGGGCAGCTTCTGTTTCAATCTGCAAAACTTCAGCACAAGACAGATCCTCCCCTTCAAAAGATAAGAAAAGGCTGCCCTTAAGCCACCTCCTTGAAATCTCCTGGGCACCAAGTCATAAAAGGGGAGAAAAATGTTTACATCTGTAAGACAACACATTTTAAGTCTCTTATGACTGTCTCTTTGAAGGCTGCACTCATCGCCTGCAGCGAACCAGGACCTTTCCTCCAAATGAAAAGAGGAGAGCAAGAGAATAATTGATTTTACAGTTGTAAGAAAGCATTGCAAGAGTGTTGGAGTGACTGACGGTCCACAGACCCTAGGTCTTCCCACTGTGCCTAATTTGCTAAGGATGCAATCCTTTGACGGCCATAGGATCTGACAAACTCTGCTGGGCTCCAGCTCGACCTCTCTGAAATAAACTGACCACTTGAAAGGAAGATTTACTAAGGCTTATAAAGGAGAGAACCACTGCAAAGAACTGGCTTTCCTTGCATGACGAATCCAGAACTGCCATCGCATCAGATTTCCACAAGCTTCCACAGTGAGACAGGTCAGAGACAAGATTGGGACCACTACTAAAAAAGCTAATTCTAGCAACTGAGAGTAACAATTTCTGAAGAAATACTGGAGCCAAGTGGAGCTGTTCAACTCCATAAACAAAGATGCTCCCCCCAAATCCTGAGGGAGCAGACTGCAGCCGGGTATGGAGGCAAACATCAAGCACATAAGCTGGGGTTTAATCTTTTACACAATTGTGCCATTTACATTCCAAAATCCCAACTTCTCTAAAGCAAAAGAAATTCTCTAATATCACAGGAAACAAATTAGCACTGAAACATTCCCACACAAGTTGAAATGGGTTAATTTTGTCCTATCTTGATTGAAAGATAAAAACATTTACTTCCCCCCCCCCCGCCTTGTTCATGCTAGAAAGGCAGGGCCTCCGTTCCTTTCATTTAAAACTCGTTAATAGAAATGAATTAGAAGTAGTTAGGGATCTGGCCAGCATTGAAACCCATGCAATTATATTTACAATAAATAAGTGTTATCTTGGAACTACATACACAGCAGGGCAGAGCTCAACATGCTGTGATAAAGGTGTTAATTGCGACCACTAAATACAACAAGAGAGAGGAAGGCATCTGTAATCCATTCATCTTTAGAGAGAAAAAAAGAGAGGACACTGTACGGAGCAGCAATTAAAATCCAAACAGTTGGAGGAATGAAAGGAAAAAAATCAAGGCAGGTCTATAGAAAGAAGCAGGGTGGGGTGAGGAAGGACACTCTTAAAATTTGGGCCCACAGGAAATAAAATCTCATGAGATGCACCAGTTCTATTAATAGTATAAAGGTGGTTGGCATATATTATCACCCAGCATTGTTAATTAACTGGACATACACAGATACAAGGGGTTCTGAAAGTACAAAGAAGGACAAGGCTGCAGAAACCAGCTCTTTGCACAGAGCAATGTGCTGTGTACAAGGATACAGTGTCTGAATTACCCAGCAGGATTTTCCAAGTCAAAGAAAACCCTAGCTAACCAATTGCAAAGTCCCACCAGCATCCAACCTCCCACTTTTCATTTCCATAGCTATGGGATTTTTTCCATACAGCGTTAACCTATTTGAAAGGATTTTGATAAAAGATGTTCAGCCTTCCTGAGTGCAAGCTTGCATGAAACTGAATGCCAAAATACTGAAAAAGAAGGGATTTTCAAGATCTCAACTGGGATTTCCTTTGTGTTTTACTTCTTTAACCCACTAATGTCTTATTCCCACATGTTCTTTCTTCAGGTGGACACCTTTAAATCATCTTACTCCCCCTCACAAAAGGCTCTATGCACCTAACAAATAACCATAGCTGACACACACAAGCCCAGGGTTCTATTGCACAACAGGGATTTTCTCTTATGGAGACTGGCTGACAGACTCAGACACGCTCTATAACTTAGGAAGGATCCAGGTGTTAAAGTGTTTCTTCTCTCTAGTCTGTGTCATCAGTCACACAGCCCAAACGTACAGTAATTCAGGGAGATGAGAAAGCTAATAAACAGGTCTTCTGCATCTCTTATCATTAGGGTTTATACATGGCTATAATATTATATTACCCTTTTCTGCAATTTCCTGAAGAAAAGCTGTAATTCAGAACTGTACCAAACAGCAATAGATCAGTGGTTTAAACTGTTAACAATGTGTTTCTCATCTTTTATTTCCAAAACACTTTTTTTTTAATAACACATCATCACTCGCAATGCCTTGGTAAAGGATTTAGCTTTTCTGAGTATAGAGACAAGAACGGGAATGTGCTTTTAAAAGGAAATTTGCATTCAGAAACAGTAGGAAGCTCTGCAAGTTCTGTATATATTTTTTTTTCTTCCTAGAAAGAGCAAATAAATTGCAGCAAATAATTTATTCAACACATGTTACTGTTTGTTCTTTTCCAGAAAGTGAAAATCATCAGAAATTCATGAACAAATTAATTATAAGAATAAATCCAATT
Source organism: Eudromia elegans (assembly GCA_003342815.1). Lineage (NCBI taxonomy): Eukaryota > Metazoa > Chordata > Aves > Tinamiformes > Tinamidae > Eudromia > Eudromia elegans. The sequence continues at coordinate 2,745,597 of PTEX01000030.1, forward strand.
AGATGCATTCTACAGTTCATTGTTCCAAGTGCAGCGCTTTGCAAGGAACAGACAATATTACATACAGGATACACTTGGTTTCCTCATTGAAAGCAATCAGCCTTGACTAACGCAAAGCTCAGCTGGTACCTGCTGTTTCAATGAGACTATTCTAAGCACATGCTGAAAAGATTTATTTTCTTTATTAAGATGTCTAATGCTTACTGCTAATATATGCTGGCCTCAACACTGAAACACTGTTGTAACAAGGTCCCTCATTCCACAGCTTAGATAAGAAACACACCAATTCTTTTCCACTATTGGAGAAGTCTTTGTTTCTCCACTAAGGAAAGACTTGTGGAAAAGAATTCGGGAGACTGAGGTGCAGCCAGAGAAAAATCACTTATGTATTACAAATATTTAGTGCAAATGCTGTTAGCATTTGCTCAGTATTAACAGCAACAGGGCATAAACCCTTCTCACGCAGAGCGCAAGGCTTATAAAGTTCATGTATTTTAAGAGTAGACACTTACAAGGTGGGAGGAGAATGCCTGCAACTCCCAATCTGACTCTAAAGTTCCTACTTTTAGAAGGAGGGAGGAAAAAAGGCTTTCAAGATCCAGACGTTTTTGCTAAAATGTTCTTGGTGTCAAATTTTGTAAATAATTTTCCCTTCCTTGATAGCCTAATTCAGCTCCTGCTGAAATAACTTTCAGAAAATTTAATCATAGACCTTTAACTAAAGCACTTCCATGCCAGGTGCTGCAGCCTTCCTCTGGCACAGTCCCATCCTGAGTGCTGGCCAACTTGAGCAAAACCTACTGCCAGAATGGGCAGTTTCAACCCTTGCACCTGAAACTTTTTTCCTACTGCCCATTTTCTCTTTTTTGTTGATGTTTTGGGGTTTTTTTGACTTGGAAAGGAATTAGTTTGCAGGCAGGTAAGTCCCTGGTCCAGCTTACCAGATGGTTCCCCAAACCAACACAGCAGGATGTGAGAGGGAAGAAGGTGCAGCCAGGGGTGCTGAAGGATTTCCAGAGCCAGCCTGCGCTGAAGTTGGCTTAGTTTGGTTACAAAAGCCACAGCTTCCACTTCGGCTTCCTGCGCCACAGTAGCTAAGGGCTCACACTGATTCCACCCAGCAAAAAACCATCGCAACGATGACAACAACAGTGTTTCTCTGGGGAACAGTATTATTATTCTCTGACAAACATCAGGCATGATTATATAGTAAACCCTCTGCACTGTAATTTCTGTGCCACAAGCTGAATCTTTTAGACCTCCAATCTGAAGGATGCTTGAGTGATCCGCTAATTCCGTTCTTTCGCTCCTAGGGAAAAGCTTCAGACCTTCTTTACGTGCCAGCTGCAGTCCCCACCGTCTCCCCACTTACTCTCAAGCCCTATCATCATACTATCAGTTCCGTTCCTCTCATTTGGCAACTGAATCCAAGCAACACTTAAATAACTCTTAATTGGGAGATGCAAGATGAGGATTGTCCAGAAATGTTATATTTCTCAAGTAGTTTTCATGTTGACATCTGGCTTCAGAATAAAAATGTTTTGTTCATTTAAGTATTATATTTTCAGTTTCTCAGGGTCTCTGATGCAACTTTCCTTTAACATGAATTTGTGATTGTGGTTTGGACTAAGAAACCCTCCCTGCAAACACTGGGGAGGGTGATGGTACAAGACAGACAGACCATCCAGACCCTCATCCCAGTTCTTATCCTCCTTACACACACATATTAGAACAGGACATCCAGATATGCAAGGGGTGAGGCTTGGTATACAGATTATTTTATCACAATAAAGAACATCCAGCAACCATAAAGCCAAATAAATGGCCCCAATATTGTGACACGCACAGCAGTACAGTTCCCTGCACCAGAGAAATAAAACTTTTATAACTAAGCATACACTGTCACTCTATCATATTCCCTTCCAAAGCATCACCAATTGGACATCATAAAATAAAGACAACTCCAAATTCCCTAGCCATTTGTGCAAATCCTGCCCTGAAATTGCACAGCAGAAGCTGCTACAAGCAGATATAGCCACGGAAGGAAAAGCACTATATAGCCCCTGTATAAAGGTCATCTTACTCTGCATTCCCTTTTTCCTCTCAAAAATATTGCTTAAAGTCCAAAGGACACCTAAGCTCTAGCAATTTAGTTAAGCATGTCCTTTTCCATGCATAAAATACATATTTTGTCGCACACAAGAAAATTGACAGGAAACAATGGTGACAAATACACCCCAAGGTCAACCTTATCGATTTTCTGACCATTGCAGAGACCTTAACTGTCCCGTTTTGAAATCAGATCTCCAAAATGTTGTGTAAAGCCTCACAGCTGGAACTAAGTTTTCCTTTCACACTTGCATTTAGCAATAAAGTCTCTATTTTAAGTAGCTGAGGACACTTCTTTGCTTTCTTAATCCTTTTATCAGAGAAGTAATCCATAACCCTCTTATAATACCCTGCATTCAAGTCTCAATCTATTGAACTTCTGTTGTATTTTGACCCATGAGAGGTAACTTAAGTTTGCAAAGATGCCAGCAGCAATAAATTAGGTCCAGACATTTTGTTGGAAAGAATATAATTTGAATTGCACCTACAGAAAGTTACCATTTGAGACTGTTTTTACTGGTTAGAAGTTACAGCAGTAGAGACAGGTAGGGCTTCTTGCTGTAGGGATTTTCTTTGGCAGAGGAAGGAAGGATGAAGGTTGTTTTTAGGTTAAAAAGGTTGAGGAATTGGAAAGAGAGCTATACTTAACAAGGATGACATTCCACTGAAGTACTAGGGAGATGCTTAGCAAATATTAAAAAACAAAGAGATAGATTTATCTTTCTTAATGATTACAAGTGAAAAAGTGGGTTGCCTTTAAGTAAATAAAGCTTGCAACAAGGTGGATATGATAGCTTGAAACATCTTTTTGAGAAAAAACAAAATTAACTCCTCTCATTTTTCTACTTCTGTGACCCTGTGATTTGCTCTAGTACAATCAAGTGACTAGTGAGAAACAAATATAGCAAAACAAGCTGCTAAGGAGGAACCAATTTAGTCCAATTTAGTCCGACTTTCATCAGGATATTTGAGGACTTTAGCTTTTTTTTTTTTTTAAATAATCAGAATTTCATTCACTTCTTCACGCCTAAGCCTTTTTCCAGGCTCGCATAATCATAGCAATTTAGGTAGGTATGAGGGTTTTTTTTCTGTTGCTCATCCAGCAAAAAACTAATTCATCAAAATAGGGAAGCACTGTAATGCTATAGGTACAAACCATTAAATCATAATAGGACTAAGAGCATTTGATAGGTGTTTAAGGTCAGTTTCCTAATAGGTCTAATGATTTATGCCTAGAACTACTTTTCTTTCATTAATAAAGTGAGTTAAACACGAACCACAACAGAATAAAACTAAGTATTGTCCTCTCTGGCTAGGACAAATCCTTCTTTCTTTCACAGTTTTTCCTTAAGTAATAAATAAGAGTTTAGCATAACAAAAACAGCATCAATAGTAACCTCAGCTGTCCAGATAAAACGTCTCCTTTGGAGGTCAGTCTTCACTAGCATTTTGCACTGATGCCATTCAGTTCTGCTTGGACTGCTCGAACATTTACCCTCAATGACAGAAACCAGAGAGAAGGGTAACTAATCTAGACAAGTTCACATGCCCTCGGGTAGAGGAAGGAGTTGGATTTGGGCCTTCTACATGTCAATCAGGCACTGTAACCTCAACTAATGAGTCAAGAGGAAGAAGATGTCGCCACTAATTTCATCTTGCTTTGATTTTTTCATTCTTTCATTTATTTTCGACCAATGTATTGGGAAGTCTGATATTAAATCATCAGTGATATCTGGATGATTAAAACTACTACTTAGTCTCCACATCAAAACATCAGTATAGTAATTGCCTACCATTAAACAAGAGTCGAATTCTTTAACTGAGCATACGAGGCGGTCTTTAAGCAAGATCACTTTCACAAGCACGACCGCATGGGACAATAAAAGTCTTTATTCTCGTAAAAAACAGGGTTTTAACTCTTATTACATATCTCTCTATTTCAAAAAAAGATCAAAATATACGTGAAAGGAGGCATCAACTACCTTTTCAGGAGTGCGTCAGCATTCTGAACCCTTGGTAAATTGTTACTCAGCAGGGTGCTTGCATGATTAAAACCTTCTGGGCTTTGGAAGGCATTTTCTCTGCATGATTTTGTTAAATCCTGTTCACTTCACTACTGGGAGCACTCAAAAGACAAATAATGTTACATACAGTCTGGTTGCTGTAGATGCATTTCCATTGTTTTAATGAGACTCTCTCCCTTTCAAACAGCAAAATCACCACCAGCCAAAAGGTAGGCAAACGATCAAACCCATGATGCCTATTAGGCCTATTGTTTCATAGCATGTCTGTTAGCAACATATAACCTGAAAAGCAGACGTCTGGGTGACGCAAACTAACTTATATTTTGGTGGCACGTTTCTTGAAATTTCCTCACTCTAAACAGCAATAAATATTGAAGAAATGGGCAAAGATGACTGGGACAGAAGTGCAATGAAAGTCCAAGAGAGCCAGCTATAGTATTGCTTACCTTACGTTTGTTTGTTGGACAAACATACAAGTAGCTCAAAATGGTCTTCAGGCCCACTTTATCATTCAGCTTCTCATACGTTGTCCCATAATCTGTTGACCTATAATTCAAAGAGGGATTTCATAAGTACAAACACTTAATCACAAAAACACCAGTCACTTGGCTGCTTTTCAATGTAAGGCATGTTTTACACAGCAAAATGGCTCTCCGGAGCTTTTTGAATGATTCATGTAGCATATAATGATACTTAATTATATACACACAGCATCATGTGAGTGCTTATCGTTTGCATTTAAATTAGATTAGGAAAAATTAAACCAGCATCTTCCCAAAGCACTTAAAAATAAACATGTACAACGAGAAATGTTAAATTCTGCATGTAGGAGATGATGATAATGATTGCCATAAATATAAAATAGCAGACAGCAAGGGGCTAAAGTTATCATTGCATTCTCCCGGCTTATAATAAATTTTTCTAAAGATATCAAGACCTTTCTCAGCGTGTCCCATTGTAGATGCTTCAGACAAGTTCATTTTTCTGTGGAAAACACTGATGTCCTTGTGAAAAACCTAACTACACGGACATTACAATTTCTACAGCTTTGTCACATGGGCCAGCAGACTGCATGGACAGATGTGGTTTTGTCTTGCTTTAACACCACCATTCAGCAGAGAAAATAACACACTTCTGATATCAGCATTGCCGATAGAAGCAGTGAATATATGTCCTTGAAAGGAACAAAAAAGGGAACAAACAAGACCAAATATAAATCCTGTAACTTTACTCTTTAGAGGAGTAACATTTACTCTGATATGGACTGGAATGAGGTTCTGCTAATGAGGTCCATCATTAGCAGATTTTGTTCATTACGCATGCTTTAGGTACTAATAGCCAGGGTATTTACATCATCAGTCCAAATCTAGCACAACTGGTATGCATAAATCACATTAAAAATGAAACTTCTCTGGGTTTAAAAAAAGCATTTGGAAACATAAAATATGCTTCCAGAAAATAAAACTCTACCTTATAGTTAAAATGTACAAATGCGCTAAGTAACATCCCTTGTGAGCAACAGTACAAACTTCCCTTCTGCTAATCACTGCAAAGCCACCCATACACAGCCTTAATTTCCAGGTTCTGTCCTTCTACCCAGGAAACAATTGCCAAATCCACAGAGGTATTTAAGGCACTTAACATATACTAAATCCTCCTTTTTGTGCTTTTGATTGGGATTTTGAATCAAATTCCTCACCTACAGATAAATACATTCACATAATAGCTTCTGGGATTTCAGGTTTTGCAGTCAGCACGTGAAAAAAACAAAGCTAATTTCTTCACCCATTACAAAAGGCTACATCAAAACGTCATTTTGGATTAAAGATGAGTGTTTCTATTCAGAAACTTTATTCAAAGCAAATGCAGGTGTCTGTCCTGGTTGTATAATTGCTGGTCTGCCGATTCAGACTTTTTTCTTCTCCCCTCCTCCAAGCATTCACGTGTATGTGACCTTTATTAGCTAGAACACGAATACCACATCACTCCTGCCTTCTCATAGTCAAGACTCCTACAAATGTTTAATACTTATCTTACATTAGGAATCTATCTCTCTATATATACACACTCTTTAAAAAATTTAAGTTAAAGAACTGCAAAGAGCACAAGGACCAAATCTGACCTATGTAGTTAGAAAAAAATATTAATGAAGTAATGCAGCTTCTCTCTAACCCATGATACTAGTTTTAAAATGCGAGTCTCCAAAAGAGGGCAAGAGTGGTGAAAGTTTTACTCAACTCCTTTTATGAAGTTGTTAAAGAAGAAAACACAGCCCCACCTTCACAGCACAGTCAGAGAGCTGCTGCAGGCGTATTGCAAATAATCACCTTAGTCAGAATTGCCAGCTACTTTTTACTTTAAATCTCTAGGCAATTATTTTGCATTCGCAGCTTTATTTACAGGTAATGTTATCTACAGATGGAAGCGTGTGCGTCTGTCAACATCCATAAAAGCGACAGAAAGCTTAGAAAAACATGCAGATGAGCAAATATGCAAGCGATCAAAGGAGCTACTGTGTGATCTCAGTTTCATCACTCTTCCAAATTACTAAAAACAAGGTCTTTTACCTGCCCAACTACAAGCCGCTTTCTCTCTCACACCACTCTAATTACCCTTTGTTTTAATAGGGGAATAAATGTTATGCAACAGCAGATGGGAACACAGAAGTACTGTAATACAAGGAAATGGTTATGGATATCACATGCAGAGAGCAGTGCAAGAAAAGGACTGCACAGGATGAAATACTGAGTACACCTGATGCACCACGGGGGTATAATCCACGGGATATCACCTATGTGGGTTCATCATGCTCCTGTGACATAAACCGGTATTAATTAGCAGGCAACATCTTGAGCCTTCATTTTTTTCCCTTATTAAATGAGCATAGGAAGCAGCATGAGCCTATCAATGCCTTGGAAACCTACCAGTCCTTTGGTGTCCCAGGACACTGCCCTGTCCCAGAAGTGGTTTAAGGTTCCCTCAGCAGGCTGTAGGTGGTAATGACAGATCACCAAATCCAACCCCAAATATCCAAAGCAGGAGAGCTTCATGTCCACCCATAACCCTCACTGCATGTGTTGGGCTGCTTCTCTAAAGCTCCGCAGAGAGAACTCAATTTTGGTGTTTCTATATAAAATGATTAGAGCAAGCAGGAATCCAGCTCCATCACCTGGAAGGGCTAAGCCTAGGACACAGAAGTGAAGCTAAACAGCTTCCAAACCTTCTCCCCACGTGTCACTGCTGCTGAATTAACCATATGTAACCAAATGAACAGCAAGCATTTTATTTGGTCTTGGTGAGTTGTGCATGTTACTGAAATGCCGTTCATAAATAGTTAAAATGCAATATCCAGAAAGCGTATTTTGCCTTTATTCTGATAATTTCACACCTGCTCCATCTTAGTTGTAATTACTTCCATTAAATCAATCCCAAATGTTACCATTCAGAACCAAATCCCCTACTTTGTGTGTAAATCCTGCTGTATTCTGCTGACACTCAAGATGAGTACTTTAATTATTACCAGTTCATTTGACAGCACAAAAAAGCCAAAATTATGCAAATGAAACTAAACCTTCCCGTGTAACAAACTAAAACCAAACTCAACTAAAAACATCTAGAATAATTTATATTTTACAAACTGTTTGCAAGAAAGTTGACATTTAAATAGCTTCATTATTATTCATTGACAGGGCTTTTCCCTCTCCTACCATCAGTGTAAATGACATTTCTATTACAGTATTATAATAAACTTCTGCACATTTTCAATAAAGTCAGTGAATTCCATTAGTCCACCTACTGTCACGAATATATCTCAATCCATTCCTACCAATATTTCAAAACTATAACAGGCAGTCTGAATCAACCAGTAACATGAGCCCTATGGAAACTATCTTCTTTCTTAAGAACTGCAGATTGAAATCCAAAGGACTGTCATTTTGAATGTACAGATTAAATAAATACTCTAGCAAGCTGCTTTTTACTCTCCCTTCTTCCAAATTAAGGTTGTCTGTTCTTATTTTATCTAAGCTGATAAAGACTTAAAAAACAAAAATAATAAATCAAACAATGCTTAAGGTTGATCAAAGTTTTGTTTTGTTTTGCTTTTTCCCCAAAGATCTTTCTGGAACAATCCCACATGGAAAATAAAAGCATTATATCTAGCCTATAAGCTATGCATTATCTTCTCTTTTGCCGGTGCAGTCTTCTCCTCATAAAAGGCACATATTAACACAGAAAAACCCTTGTTATAACTCATTTTTTAACAAGTACCAACTTTAACTGCCATAATTTGTTTTTCTTTTGCTACCAGTTCTGCCTAGCTTTCTTCCACTGACATGACTGCTACTTCCTGACATGAGGACATCCTATGAAATATTTGATAAATATATGATTTCATAGGATGTCCTCACCCTCCTTACACAGTTCAAAGTGCTGCTCTACCTGCTCCTCAAGCAGCAGTCAAGCCCAGGACCTACAACATGGTCAAGAGAGCAGAACAGGGCCTGGAATGGGGTAAACAAGAGGCTCTGGTTTGCTGCTGCTTATGCACATGAATTCACTCTTCTCAGTATTAAAGAATTAAATAAAATTAAGTAATAAATTAAATTAAGAATTAAATATTTTGAGTAAGAATCAACAGTAATTACTAGATGCCTTTTCTAACCTCCTATGCAACTAGGTGTGCCACATGGCAAATCTCACCAGCCAGCTAAGTACAAGACACCACATTAATCTCTACATGAGCAGATTTTTGGGTCGCTTGCTTGGGAAGGGAGAAACATGGTGTGCCAGGCTGCACTTCTCTGAATAAGGCAATAATTAAGCTATTAAAAAAAGACCTTCCCTGCCTTAACATGAAAAATACCGGAGCTGAAAATTCAGCAACATTTATATTCCTATGTCTGATGCTTCAAATACATTTGTAAATGCTATGCTAAAGGTCTTGACATTTGCATTCCTTCTTTCTGTGGATCTCTCCAAGTTGAGCTACTATTCCTACATCACATAAATTGAAACTAAACTAAAGTTTCCCACTGATTTTTGTCATCCCATCATGTTTCACAAAAGTTAATAACGTCCAAGTCTTCTTCGACCACTAACCCTTTAAGTTTTAAACAGTTTTTCCTATTAAGGCTTTCACAAGCCATTGATAGATGCCACTTTTGACCTGGTGCCTGTTTCAACTCTTTCCTACACAACCCTGGTATTTGTACCAGGTAATGCCCAGCTCAGGTTAGAACAGAGCTGTGGTTTTTCCTTGTTTTCTTGTCCTATCAACTTTTAGCCCCATAAAGAGTTACTCTTGTTTTACAAAGAATTACCCTGTCTCGCCTGAAGGCCTCTCACCACTGGCTGACCTTCTCTTTAGGTTAACTTCCAGAGGTCCTGTCCGTTCCCAACATGAACTGTTTGCCTAGCACTGAGATGGAGACACATTGGGGAGAGTTGTATTTTTCCCACCTTGAAGAGCAGCCATAAGAGCGAGCATAAACCCTGGGAATGCTCTGTCCTTGGACACTTCTCATGCAGCCCATGCCCCCTTATGTACATGTTTCACCCCTGGTACTGCATTGTGAACAGCCCCTGCACAAGCAGGGCTTAGCAAAGTAGAAACTTCAGGTAATTTTCTTTGAGGCTTTTTAAATAAGAAGCCTGTCTTCTGCCTTTAGACATCCGTATTCCACCAAGCAGCCCAGAGATCTCAGCATTGAAGTAGTTCTTGCTCTGGCATTCTATCCTTGATGAAGGCCCTTCTCCACCAAGGACCAGCCCTATGGTGCCTTTATGCCTTCCCGGCCTCCTCTTCCTTACTTGACTAATGAACTTTGGCTGATTTTTAGCTACAATTCATTTTAAGCTGTGACTAAGCTACAGAGAAGCTGATTAAGAGACTTTATGTCTTCAGAAGACTTTGGTTCAAGGGGGCAGTTGTATCAAACAGCCCAACAGCCCCAAGCAGTTAGTTAGCACTTTTTAAATGCCTATAATAGCACTGCTCCTGTCACTGCACTAAAACACTTCAAATAAGGTCTGACAGGCTGAAATCAACTTTGAGAGATATCTCCAAGGTAAAGGGGAAAAAAAAGGAGTTCAGAAACTCAGGGGATGCACATGGCACTCATTATGTGAACACATTTCATCATTTTCTTTTCCCCCTCATGAGGCCCTCAAATTATGGCAATTTCCCACTGTTCCCACCTTATGGATGGGAGCAACCTGAGGGCGAAAGTAATTTACCCTTCACTGCAAGGAAGTCTGTGACAGAGCTAAATGCAGGTCCCCTCAGGCTCCAGGGACCTCCCACTCCATCCCAACAGCATAAGATTTCTGGTGCTTTGCATGTGTAAATATGCACTGAACAGCCTTAATATGAATGCCAAAATCATAAAATCACAGAATACTTAAGGTTGGAAAGGACCTCTAGAGGTCATCCAGTCCAACCCCAAACCCCAAATAAAAAAAACACAAAGTTGAACTATTTAAATCTAAATTTAAAAACATATTTAAGCCTCCATTTTGAAAGTGCCTTGCTTTGAGGTGTGACTTTTTTTTTAGAAATTTTGTTTTTGTTATTTTGTTAGAAATAAAGTTAAAATTGTTGCATGACTTTACTGAAATGCATTTTTCCTCCCTTATAGAACGGGTTCTCAACACAAGATAAAAATTCTACCTACATAAATTGCTGGAAAGATTTTTTTGCTGTGGGGCAAAAAAAAAAAAAATCAAAAACAATGATATAAATCTAAAATCAACATTCCTCTGCATTATCAGTCTAGTTATCACCTGAAAAATTAATGCAGTTATGCTGAAAAGGACCTAGGCATCCTTGACCTGAAATCAGAATGATTCCACCTGGAACAGTCTACACTGTCCTTATCATGAAGCAAAGCTCGTTCCCTGTGAATTGCTAAAAACTCATTTCACATCTGTCCTGCTGCAGCACAACGCTCTTTGGAGGAGACCAACCATACACACGTGGGTGCCCATGTCTACGATGAGCAACCCTCCCAGCAAACTAATCCACTGGCTCCCCTGGCTGCTCCTTGGAGACCTAATCAATTCACTGGAAATGAAAGCTTCAGAAAGAGCCAGTTTGTGGTTTAGGCCATCATGGCAAAGAGTAAAGCAGAGGAAAGATGGAGCAGCAATGTGGGTATCTGAGAGACACATATCCTGTTGGACAGTCTCTTCAGATCCTCACATCTCAGCAAGCCACAGGGCAGCACAACTCATTTCAAAACTCTGTTTAACCATCTAGAGGTACCTCATGCTTGCAAGCTGGGGCTTAAAAGGTGCTTTTTTTTTTCTTTTGTTTTTCTCTTTTCAAATACCAGATTCCGTTAGCACATTTTAAACAGAACTAACAGTCCGTTCTGTTGTGAACATCAACTTTTCCCTTCAGGCTTCAGAGAAATTGCAACACAAATGTTGGATTCCCAAAACAAAGAGCAAGATCAGATTCTTTAACAGACAAAATGTCAAATTTGGATTAGTCAGGAATGAGTCACTTGTTTCCTCCTTGAATGCTACTCTGATGTCACATGATGTATGTCCTGTCTCATTTGACCAAACATCCCCCTTCCACCACACTATACAATGATTTATTCTGCCTTCAGGCTAAGGACAGAATACACCGTCAGTTCATAAAATCCAGTCAGATATCCCAATCTCTTTGCCTTCTGCAACACTCCCTCCATAAACTCCAGTGCATTTCCTATGGAACTGCACCACTGTAAAACAGGAAGCAGACAGGCAGCTTCAATGATCAACTTTCTCTTGCTCAGAAGGGAAAGATGCTACCAAGAAATCAGAAGAATCTGCACCTGCTACCAAGAAATCAAAAGAATCAGACATGAAGATTTCAGACAGGGAGGATTTTCTTTCAAGCGTAATTTCCAATCTCTGTACAAGAAATGACTCACAGAGCTTTAATTGCATCCTAGTCTGTAGAGGATTTCTAGACATCACTCGCAGAAATTGATTGTAAACTTCAGATTTGATGTGGATAACTCTATTTGGGGGAAATATAGCTACATTTAGGAATCCCTTTCAAATCATGCTTCTACCTTGTACTCTCATTATCTAGGAAGATTTTCTGGATCTTTCTTCAGGTAGAAGAGCATTAGTCCAGAAGGTCTCCTTGCCCACCCAACTTATTCCTTAAGATGGACTTGAAGATGCAAACTTCCACCCTTCCTTTATGATCAACTTTCAGAGCATCCTCCACCAGGCACCACTGCAACTCATAAAGCAGCTATTCCAGGGGCCCAGTCTGACTAAAAGCCATAAGGTCATCCGTACAAATCCCATCTTAGCTATGATGGATAATAAATCAGATTGAAGTTGTCCTTTCTTATATTTAATTTAAAAGGTGCTATTCAAATTAAAAGAATCCTGACTAATTAATCATTTTCGTTGACATTTGGTTTATACTGGGCATACTGACATCACTGCAGTCTTAGTCCTAAGGTCTTGCTGACAAAGTGGTTCTTTGGATGTTGCATCTTCCCATCTCTACCTCAGCCTGACTGTAAATCACACAAATAGCTAAGATTGTAGCCCAATCATCCAACTATTAGTTTTCTAATTGATGATAATGGCCAGAATAAATTTCAGGCACTTCCATGAGTGCTTAATGGATTTTGTAGCTTAGGGGCAGAGCAGCAGGAACCTCTTCTGTTAATCAGGGAGGTAAGATATAAACACAGATGTCCTGCACTCGCCACTTCTATTGAACCATGGAGGTTGTAACAGGTTTGTTGAGAGGTGAGTGTTGTCAGGCCAAAACAAAAAAATCATAACAGGCTGAACTCAGTTACTGCATTTGATACATTAGCTCAACAGAGCTATATTGGCATCCACAACCATGTTAACTCATCCAGACAACTATTTTAGAATATCACCAATTAAGAGCTAGGAATTTTACTGTGCCATAAAAACCCCGCAGGTTTTAATGGGGCCCTCTATGGCTCTCAGTAGCACGCCTTTCAAAAGAGGCTTCCAGCCCACACTATGAAAGCATGTACAAGGCAAAATGCAATCCTAGCCAGTAAAGACCTAGAGCTGAAAGCTCAAGAGAGCAAGACAACCCAAGACGTTTTCAGACCACTGTCTGAAGCTCCCAGGTGATATAATGGTACAACTCCATTGACTCTTAAGGACCATTTTAAAAACAGCTATTATATTGTATATATTGTATATTAAAGCTATTTGGAAGCTAGAAACACAACCCATTGGGTAATTCAATAAGAGAAAATTTTGGTTTTATCCTAATTCAAACCATCACAATTCTCAAGTCTAAACAGCATAAAAATATAAGAGAAAGATTAAATCAAAAAGAAATTTCAGACAGTTTCAGCCTACTAGTATCAGCACTGTTATCCATTCAAATGGATATGCTATAGTAAAGTCCAGATTTCACCCACAAGAAAAAAAAATGCTGACTAAAAAGGGAAAAATAAAATGAAACTTTGTTTCAAATAGCTTCAACATTTTCTCTGAATATTTTGTTTTAAAAACATTACAAATATTACAATACCTGACTAATGTCACATTTTCCTGATGGAATCTAGTCCACTGAAGGTTTCTATCAGCTCTGAGTTTTAGCAGTGATCAGGCTGAGGTGTTTAGCCAGGCTCTTGTTAAGCTGCTTAACTATATATCCTTAGAAAAAAGAAATTTGTTGCTGCTGGATTTAAAAGTTGTGCTGATCTGAGCCTTGGGTTCTTTGCAATGTCTATACATGAGACAAAATACAGAATCTTGTACTCAAGAACCATTAATTACTGCTTGAAAGCATGCAAATGCAGATTTGCCTTTTTTCTTTAAACCTTCGGAGACAGCCATATGATTTCTGTGCCAGTTTTTGAATAGCATATACATCACTCATACCCACAAAGTTCTTTTCTTGGTTGTCTTGGTTGGTAGGAGTATATTTATCATTGTGTATCTCAAGGATCAGTAGGTTATAAAGCATGCTATTTATAGCTACTCTTGGGGTATCAAGCAAGTGCCAGTAATTTGTTCCCTTGACATCCAACCTTAGGGTCAATCCCAGCAGCAGAAGACGGATTTTTACAGGAAATGAAATGAAAGTTCACAGCATAAGATTAATACAATTTTCTAGGCCTGAGGAGAATGAATGCTTCACATCACTCTGAAAGAAAAAAAAAAATGGTCAGGAGCAATGTGCTATGTATTAAGAATATAGCAAGATGTGGTCAAGGTGAGGTGGTTAAACAGCCTATTAAAGAACTGATTCACTGGCATTTTTGCGTGGAGGAATTGTGGCCTGATAGTCCAGAAATGAGCTCAGCTCTTCTGGTTCCTTGATTTTGAAAGTCATCGTTGAAAGTCAGTGCCTGCTACAGATAAAACGGTATCTTGCTTTTTTTGTGTGTTATTGGCAAATGATGAAATACAGCTAAAGCTGGCCTGTAAATCCCATATTGAAAACATATTGCCCAAGATGAAACTACTGTTTTCCTCAGCATTGCAAAAACACATTCGTTAATTATTTTCTTATGTCTGTGAAAATAGAAAAGCCACAGACTGAAATAGTTAAAAGAATCCTTAATACTTAAATTCTCATTGATGGGTCGTAACCATCTATTACTCATAACTTGAACACAAGTGCCTCAAATAAATGTAAAAGAAATTGGACCAAAAGATTTTTTTCCCCCCTACAGCCATTAATTTTTAGCTTTAGATTTAATAAAAAAATCTTTCCAAAGCTGTAGATGCCCAAAGACATTAATTATACAACCTAGTCATTAAAATAATGCTTCCAATAGGAACTCAGCTTTAGAAATTCTTCTATCTTATCATAACAAGCCTATTATCACCAGCCATCAACTCCCTTTAAAGCAGGTGCATCTTTCAATGCACTCAGAAAGGCAGCATATTTCAGCTTCTCTTGCTCACCAGTAAAAACAAATTCTCAGTCACCAAAAGCCAGTTCTGTTTAATTAGCAAACAAATAGTAATTGCAATACAACGGTAATTGGCAGTAACTTATCTTCTACAACCTTGAACAACTTCTGCCAGATAACTTTTCTTAAATTGTGCAGACTGAGGACTTTTATGTCTCTAATGGCTTTTTCTGAAACATCACAGTAGTCCCCCCACACCTCCCCTCAGCTAAATTGGCATAAACTTAGAATAGTTAAATTTAATGTGGCAGTGAGTCTAAAAAACATCTCATCTCAATTAGTTCCACTGTCCCTGCAGCAAATACTGACTCCCTGCTTTTCCTACCATTGATATCCAGCACCCCATCCCAAATATTTTATTTTCTTTCTTTCCAAGAACACCATCTGCCTTCTTAGAAGAACACACTTCTCAACATCTGTCCAACACATGACCACAAAATCCATGTAAAAACCCTCAATTTACACGAAATACCACAGCCTTCCTCCAGCAAGATCCACCACTCCCCAGTCACTATCACACCACCTTAAGGGCACGGGACCCTCCCCAGGACAGATATGTGTATGCTGAAGTGTGACCTACTGGACAGTGGCAGATAGTGGTGTATATTACACTTGCCTGCTTACATTTTACGGTAGGAAGTGGCATCAGTGAAAAAGGAAATAATCTAACATATGTTCGACAGAGAACATTTTAATGCTTTATTGAAGGTTGTAGGCAATGCATCCTACCGCATCCCTTGATACTGCACAGAAGTACTCTATGCCCCAAACCAGCTGGCTAAAGTTGTGCAAATTTCACCTGTGTGCAAGCCAAGTCTGGTAGAACAAGAATTATTAATAACAGTAGGTTCAGGTTTGCTCTTTGAATCACACAGGTCACACACTATGCAAAGATAACTGCCCTAGAAAAGAGTCTTCATAAGTGTTGGGCTATTTGTCGAGGAGATGCTTGCCAAGTAATGTCCTTCTGCTTGATGGAAAGTCACTGATGAAATGCCCATAAAGTCTTCAATTTAGTTTTGATTTATTAGGGCCCCACTTCGATCAACTTCTCATCCAAACAGCCAAGCACTGCAACTGTGGATTGTGAGGAAGGAAAGGAGGCAGCAATGGGTACAAAAAAAATAAAATCTATAGTTCAAAGAGGAACAGTCATTCCTGCATCACAGGTACCCCCAGGGTCCACTTTCATCACCCCCCTAGATGCACCCACAGTCCTTTAATCTGTGAAACAAGCGAGACTTTGACATGCAAGATAACTCCTTTCTTAAAGGTCCAGTGACAGGTGAAATAAGACCAGATAAATGTGACCAAGTCTTTTAGGTGTCCACAAATCAAGCCCCTGTCAAAAATGCACTGTCCACCACCCCCTTCTTCCATGGCTTAGAACTGAGACACCGTAAATACACAGAAAACAAGCAATGCTTTTCACTGCTCCCAGAATAAAGTTTTTTGAGTCCACAACTTGGGTGGATAAGGCACTTTAACCTTCACATCATGCATTTTTTTCCATATCCATCCTCTTCCCCTGTTTTAAAATTTATGGTTACCATTTAGGCGGATTTCAATTTCCATTAATAAGAGGGGCAAACGACGTACATTTAAGTGAATTTAATCATGCCATAGTGACAGGTTTAGCTTAAAGCAGGGCTTCACTTAGAACTATCAAGTAAATTTCTCTTGAAAAGGTCAGTTTAACATTTAACAGGAGGGTCCATTCCAGACAAATTAGAATTCACTTCACTTGTTTTGAGTGCAAACACTTTTGAAGCTGCCAACAGAGCTACATCATTCAAAAACAAAGGCAGGAGGCACTTAAGGGAGGAGGTCTGCTCCTGCCTCCATACACTGCCCATCCAAAGGCTGCTGAGGACGGTGGGCACAGTTGAGGTATTCTCACTGTGTGATTTCAGGTCAGGGCTGGAGCCAGACCATGCCACAAATGAGGGCAGGAAGAACATGAGGCCAAGCCTGACCTCTAGCAGGTCAGTCTTACCATTTCTAGTGGCTGCAGGAGAGGAAAGGGTTAAAAAGTGAGAGCCATCTCCTCTGCTTATTCCATAGCTTGTAATTCCTACAGTGTAAACAGAAAAGAACATGAAATTCCTATCTACCTTCTCTGAGAGTCTTATTATGATTTTGCATATTTCTTACACAGCTCCATTCATTGGTGTTTTCCACACCAAATACTTCTGGCCAACTCAGTCACTCCTTCCACACAAGTTGTTTGATATCTTTACCCTTCTTGTTGCTCTTATTGAACTTTTCTCAAGTTCTGACTCATCTTTTTTGAAATAAGATGACCAGAACCGCTCACAGTACTCCTGTTACTGCTGTACACTGTTGCAGAATCTATAATGCCCTAGAGTTGTAGATCTGCTTGAGAAAACCAGATCCCAGTTCTCAAGAGTTTCACTGCTTACTGAAGCTCTTAGACCAACCTGCTGTCATGGCAAGTGATGCACAGCCACTTAACTGATGCCAGTCACACATCTGAGCCTTGAAGGTGCTCAGCAGACTCAGAAGATGCCTGTTCCCGTTGATTCAGCAGAATCTGTGTGCTAAAAGCTCACATATTCACACCTGCTAGGAGGCAGCAAGATTGGTCCTGCTGGAAAGGGGAAAAACATTCTGCGGGATCCCAAAGCAAGCCCAAGCCAATGGGGAGGAAATGCAACACCCTTTTGGGTTTGCCTTTGTCTTTTACCCTGCAGCTGGTAACAGCTGACATCATCACAAATAAAAAATAAAGCATTTGGGTCTTTGAACCTGTATCTCTGTGAAATACATGGGAAACGGGATATTGTAACATCTCTGTGCTGCTCATGGAGCCTCTAGTTGACAGTCACTGATATTAAGGGTGCCTGTTACTTTCCCACCCATATAAAAAAATAATGTGTCCTAGTAGGCTTTTACTGAAAACAAACTTTTTCCTAAGGATCAAACACATCATGTCCATCAGGTGAAAGTTACTGGGCAGAATCAAGGCAAAAATTAGGGATGTCATGATGCTTTGTAGCTAGCTGGCTGCTGAGAAACATCCATTTAGTGACCAGTTTCATAGCCCTTTGCTTCGTCGGTTCATAACCAAAGCAGTTTCAGAAATGCAAAATTCCCCACCAAATGCCGGATTTTTTCCAGCAGCTGAATAGCTTCATCATGGTGTAAATTTTCCTGTCACCTCCTCAGCTCTCCAAGAGTCCTGGAGAGTCTTCGAAGAACATCTTTGACCCCGGAACCATCACCAGCTGCAGAACCTTCATTATTGTTTCACAGGCTCATATTTCTGACTAGAAGGGGTGCCTGGTGAAAAAAAAAAATGTTGAAAGGGCAGAGATAAAACTGAAATTCAAGCCAGTCATGCTGCAGGGCAACTTTGAAATGTTTCAGACACACTATATCACATCAGAAAATGCCAATCTGACAAAGCAAAACTTTCAGGAAAAAAAAGGAGTGGAGGTTGCCTGCAGAACATCAGCAGATTAGTTCATTCCATCAAGACATCCTCCTGAGCTCAAAAAGATCCTGGCTTTGGTGGAAGAAGGTGGTTTATAGGAAAAGAGCCAGCTGAGGTTACTAATTCTTCTGCAGCTGCCAGAGCATTACCACCAGTCTATTGAAATTATATTGAATCATTCAAAGAACCTGAACTTAGGTCCCCTCCTTCTCTCTGAAGCGCTCTAAGCCACTGGACTTGCAACTATCATGGGGTGACAATCTCTCCTTCAGCCTTGCAATGTCCTGGTGTGTAGGATAGAGGAGGTGTTTAATAGTGCAGCTGCACTCGTGATTGAGGAGGAGGGTAACAGACTCGCTGCCAGTGTGGCTAATCAAGCTGACAAACTGATTGGGTTCAAAGGAGGAAAGATTCGTCCTGCAGTGGTTATTAAACTAGAAATGATACCCTGCATGTTTCTGGTGTAAGAAAGAGGATTTTCTGGTTCATAAAATGAACGAAAACGGGAACAGCCTGAAAAAAAGCCTAACTATGAGTAAGATAGAGATAATAAAAATCAGATATAGGATGCAGCTCAGATTGGACTGGCTTTTCCAGGTTATCTGCAGAGGATCAGCAAAGAACATTTGCACAGAAGAGGTTCTTGCAAGGAAAAACACTGCACCAGAAGAGCCATTTTGGTTGGGCAATTTTAAAGAATTGCTGAAGAAGATGAGGATTTTCATCTAACAAATGAGTCAACATCTCACAGAGAGGCCATGGCAGACCAACGAAGGGATAAAAAGGGAGCTAGAGTTTCTGCTGGAAGTATATGGGTTGCAGAAGAAAAGCAGGTTCACCCATGGGTGAACACAGCAATGATCCCCCGTAGTTACCAACACTGAGTGAGATTTCTGTGAAAACAAACTCAGGGTTGGTGGCAATATGAAGATAACTATTTTTTGAGGAACATTTATGACAATAGAAGAGAACCTGTTGGAGAGTCTGAAGGGCAACCCTTGTGAATTTTTTATTTCACATTAAAGCGAAAAATCCTGAAGTTATTAGTGGGGAAAACTACCAATCTTTTTGGATTCCTGAGCTGCTGAGCATTTTCTAAAAAGTGGCTCAAAATTATATTTAGTAGATGAAATAGGCATAGGGTTGTTCTGTACTAAGTTTATTATGGCTTGGGTTATGAGACCTTTTTTCTAAGAGATTAGTGATATTTAAGAGAGAAGGTGATAGTGAAGAGAATGGAGGAAATAAGGAGAAGAGAAACCTGAGAAAAAGCTACCTCTTAAACAGCACTTAATCATGAAAGGAACAACGACCAAATCAAGTAAAGGACTCTGACATAGGGATACAAGAGCAAATGAGTCTGCAGGACTCACCAGATAATAAAAAGCCTTGCTAAAAAACATTACCCTGAACTTTTTCTACCTCTGCTTCAGCCTGAAAACTTCTACATTCTCAGGATCATGGAAGGGTGAGCACTTACTCCATAGGAGACCAGCAAAATTAAATACTTCAATGATGGCACTGACATCCTGAAACACAATGTCTTTTTTTGCTTCCTTAAATAAAGCCCGCCCACACTGCAACAGAGGTTGCATTGTCTTTGTCCACTGGACTTGAGCATAATGTTCAACTCTTAGCTCATCTAAATAAAAACCTTCAAATAAAAAGTGCCAGGGGGAATTCAGAAAGGGAGATATCAGTTCATCTAATTAGACATAGCTGTCAGAGCAGCTAATCAGCATATCTATAGGCATCACAGTGATTGGTATCAGCTGGGGAATTATTCCAAATTAACCTGGGAAACAAGAAAGCCCACCTTTGGGAGCTATTGGAAGAGATGTCTTTTGTTCAAGGAAAGAGAGAGAAATGCAGAAAACAAAGCAGCAGCTGGGAGTAAAGTTTGCTTTAGAAAATTAGGGGTGTAGACAGGAGCAAATCATTTTTGTTGCAACTGCTAGATAAGCTGATCTGCAGCACTGGTGGGCAGTTCAGTGCCTACCTTAGGGCAAGCACATGCAACTGAGCATAGTAAATTCCTCATCTCAGAAAGCCAGCCTAGAGTACAGCAAATTCCAGCCCTGGAATACAATAAGTAAACACCACATACTTGTGTTGCACACACACAGACATATATGCCTGAGCAACTGCAGCTCTGTTCCTTCATCTCCAGAATTAACCCACTCCTCGTCTATTATTCCAACTAATAGAATAGTCTTTTTTAGGCTGCATGAGGATATTATTAGTCTCCTTCTCCATAACTCTGGCAGAAAGGCAAATCTAGCAATGCATCTTTATTACTGTACAGCCCTAGGGTATTAACCCTAGCTGATATTGCTGACAGACAAGATGTCTGAGTAGGAGGCCAATAGGTTCAATGTCTTCAGTGGAAGTGCCTCACTTTCATAGGACGCTGTCAGTAGAGAAATTATGATGCTAGCCTTGTTTCCATTTCTCATACAGAGAATCTGGACTTCTAGCTGGCATTTTATCCTGATGTTTGGATTTTATTTGCATTTGGACATTGCAGAGCAACGTTCAAAAGGTAGCTGAGTTTCTGAACACACTCTTCCGCGAGTTCAATGAATTTGCAACAGCAAGCTTGCTTCTTTCAGCAGAACTACTATCAACTCACGATCTGTGCAGATAAGATTCATCTCCCTCATATCTCTCTTCCAGCTATACAGCAACCTTAGAGGTTTTCCACTGTCCCTAGAACCCGTGCACCAGCTGCTGCTGGTAACTTAAGTCTCAGGGCAACCACCAGCACCCACTATGCAAAATAACCAAGCAAAGAAGTCTGAGGCACCTTGCTGCAGAGCAACACAGCTTGGACTTGGTCAGGGGTGTCGAAAAGTTCCTGTGGGATGCTCCAGGTTGTCTCCCAGAGAGGGCACAGTGATCCCAGTAACACAGCAGCAGGGTGATGCCCTTAGTTGGTCATGGATTATACTTTCCCACCTGCACCCTGTTTTACTCCTCTCTGACACAGCACAGCAGCTGCCAATCAGACAAAAAAAGCTGGCCTCACAAATTCCTCCTTGGAATTTGCCTTTGCCTTAACAACATCTCCAATCCTTTGGACAATGAAATTATTCTCGCAGTGGAGGCAGAGTTTGATTCTCCGCAGAGCCTGGGGCGTTCACAAATCTCTCTCCTTTATTCACTGTTCACATACTTCAAATCTCTTCTAAATCAGATGCCAACAGACAGTGTGAACTCCTCCTAGAAGTAGGCAGCAAGCTATATCTCACTGCCTGAAGTACCCACACCACAATCCTTTCCCCATTGCATTGCTCACCTGTATCCATCTGTCTTGCAACAGTTATGTGGGTGCCAGGGTGCACTTGTAATGGGTGCAAACTGGCACATGCCCAAAGTAACAGAAAGGAACATATTACTTGACTAGTGGTAATTCAATTTGTAAGGATCTTATATCTATGGATAACAGAGGGATATAAAAAGCAAAGCAGAAAGCAACATTCCTTCTCTTTGAATAGGAAAAGCTGGTCCAAAGCTCACTACATTCTACAGCAGCTTTTCCACAGACTAAAACGAGAGTCTAATTCCCATATATAATCCCATGAAAGCCTTTTGGAGGTTTACAGATTGAGAAAACAAATACTTACAGCATATCTGCATTTAAAGCTTACACGATTTTGCATAAGAGTATATAAATTTATTATATGACTTTCAGAGCAAGGCTTAGGCTTCTTGAAATTAGCAAACGAAGGGACAGAAGTAATAACAGGTAGAGAAACAGCATTTTGGAGGAAAAAAAGGAAGAGACAAACCTGTGTAGGAGAATCAAATAGTAATACCCAAATAGTGGGGTATTAAGGCATGTACATGATGACTGTCAGGTGTAGGGTCAAATACACATGTAAATTAAGGCTGTAAGGCATTTAAGATTTAGCTGGAACACTCAGCATCCTCTCCCCTTCCTGGATGGATCTGAGCTCGTTAACTGCAGCTGGAAGACATTAGTTCCTTATGTGCAATAGAACAGGTGCCAAATTGAATGCAATGATGCCGCCAGATTTACACCACATGTCTTATGTCTATCTGCCAGACTAAGCTATGGCCTTTTTGTTTTTCCCAAAGTAACAGAAATCCTCCCCCGTGAAGAGCAGATATTTAAAACTACTGACATTGGTGCTGCTGTAGCAATCCACTTCTTAATATTAGGGGGAAAAGGAAGTTCCTGCATAAGGGCATGTAGATGGAATAGCATTGGTATTATTCCATGTGTGATATTAACCGAAGCCACTGATAAAAATGATGTGAAAAATCACAAGTTCCCTTTTCCCTCCATTTTCTTCTCCATTAGTGAAAATATATTTGCAGCCAGTGGAGACTGGCTCAGAATTAAAGGCTTAGCTCAGTCAATAGGAGTCCTGCTGCAGATTCCGGACTCCCCAGATCACACCAGAGGTGATCCAGTCACAAAATGTGAACAACTTGGATTTGAAGCCATAACACAGACAACATGCAGAAAAAAAAAAAAAAGGAGAAAAATCTCTGCTGCAATCATCGGCCAAGACTCAGGTTTCTAAACTCAAACACTCAAACACTCAAAATTCAAAAAAAACAAACTCTCCAGTAGTTGGAGCTTTGGACTAAACAGAGACTTGCATTCAGAAACCTCCATGACTTTAAATGGGATATTTTAGGGACTAAAAAGTCTGAATTCCTCACTGGCCTTTCCTGGACAATTTCCTATTAGGAGCTAAAAGGCTGTTAGCATTGCATCTGCCACGCTGCCCTGAGTGGACCCATTCCACATCAGCAGGAAACTCCTGTTGTACAACTCCAATCAAGATCCATGTTGAATGGGTGTTTAATTTCATAATGTCCTACTAAGTACCCCGAGATGGTTCTGTCTGGCCTTCAGCTACTTTGGAGACCAAGAACTCCAGCCTTGTCTCCTGAACAGAATGAAAGACATTCCACCTCTACAACCCATCCTATCACACAATGAACCTGTGGGCTTTGCACAAGCTAAGGCTGCCTCTCAGCTTTCATTCATAGAACAGAGGGGACAGATGTTAGAGCTTCAGGTCTCTTTTTTCCTCCCTCTTAACTCTGGGAGCTGTTTCTGTCCATTATCACCAAGAGAAGTCACTTTGCTACTTAATCACCATCTCTGGTTGGAGGACAGCCTTTCCCAACAACTCCTCGACTTGGGCTCATGAAAAATTAAATCCAGCAAACAGGGAAGAAGGATGTAAATTCACCAGATTCAACAATAGGCAGGGCAGCCACAGTTCCATTTTGACCTTCAAGCTAGTTATCAAGGAAAGAAGCTCCCTACTGTAAGTACAGGCACATGAACGAGTCACTGCTGTGCTGAATCATGGATTCAAAGCAGGTGGGTGGGTCTTCAGAATCAATATCTTTGCATTTTCTGGAATGGCAGGGATAATGTGATCAGCCAAAAACAAATCATTGCTGAGACCATTCAGGAACAGAGCTACTTCATTCTTCCATACTAAGACTTATTCCTCAGTAAGCAGCATAGCACAAAACTGAACAGCACAGAAGTTTAACAAAGAACCAAGAATTTGTCTTAGCAATATCTAAGTACCCTAATAGCTACGCTTTAAAGCTTTCCAAAACCACCTCTTTTAATGTACCCATTCATTAAAAGGATAATGCAAAGCTTAAAGAGCAATCAATAAAACTCAAAGACACTCTGGTCTCCATCTGCCTTATGGAGCTCTTTGCCCTAAAGGCTACACAAGTGCAATTTTGTGCCATTTGCTTCTTTTTCACTTCCATATGGCACTCAATCCAACACAGCAACTGGCAAGTTCATTTTGTAAGTTAAAATATAGCTGGATGAATTTGCATTCATCACCCAGCAGGACTTCACAAATATAAGAAGGTATATGGAAAAGCAACTAGATGCCTGTAAGGCACCAAAAACTTTTGACTTCTCAAGCATTAATTCAGCTCTACTTGCAGCTGACACAGTGCAACAACCACCAGGTGCTTTTCAGTTCTCTACAATTCTTTGTCAGTGCTGCATAGATTTAGAGAAGAAAAAACAAATGCACCCAAATATATTCATCAAGATGTATTAAACATCTCCTATAAGACCACTGCTCTTCTAGCAAGTCAGGAAGCCAGACATCACTGTAAGACTACATTAGAAAATATCATCACCTTCTTGCCTTATTACTATACTTTTTCTGCTACAGATTCATACTCAATACAAGATACTGGGCCAGGTAGCCCTTTGGTTTGATACAAAATGGTCCTTCTTAAAAGCCTCAATAACTTGCTTCTGCTAAGTGAGGCATATCTGGATTTCGGATTTGGTTTGTAAGTTCCTCATGCAGTTTCTCTACATAAGAGCAGATTCTATTCTATGAATAAATCTAATTTTGTTTTGCTTTTCTTTCTGGCTTGGTATGGAATAAAAAAAAAAAAAAAAAAAAAAAGGAAGAAACTCCCCATGAAAACTCCCCACTTTTTTTCCTATCTTTTCAGAGCAAAGGAGTCAAATATTTCAGGCCAGCTGAAACAAACTATGCTGATTTATGTCCTTTAAAATTTAAAATTTTAAACATGTACACACCCACACATTTGGAAAGTTTCTTCCAGCAAATCGTCATCTCTTCTACACCATGAAACATTCTGTTATTAGGAGATTTAGCTTTGAAGAGAAATTGCATAGAAAAATCATGTTTTTTCTAACCCATATCACTTGGACTTGGCAAAAATAATGTATTGTTATAAAACAGCTTATAACAGCCAAAACAGTTACTCCCAACAGCTTGACTGAGAGGTACTAAATGACCAAGCTGACAAATGAGCCAGAAATCACAGAATCATGAACATTCCCTAACAGCCTCGCTAGAAAAAAAACACTTGTGCCTTAATGGGGATTTCAACTGCCTTTGAGGAGAGAGTTTTAGACTCAAGGAAGATGGCAGAAAACCTCAGGTGAAGAAATATGGTCCTAGCAAGGGACCAGCATCCCTGACCACAATTCCAGGAGTTACTGGACATCAGAGACTATCCATACATATAATAGTTGGCTATTCTGTCTCCTTATTTTTAACTTCAACTGAAATTCTGCAGATTATAAAGCCTTGTTTGCTCTGAGGGTTATTCTATTTTCTAAAGCAATTGACTCAGCAGTTTTTTTGTTTTTGTTTTTCCTGAAATAAAGAGCATTTGTGTGCAAGAAAAGCCAAATCCAATGGCGTTTTAATTACACTAATAGAAGGGCTCAGCAAGAAAATTATCACAGGTTTTGACCACTTTTTGTTAATCTGTATTTCAATAATGCTAAAAAAGCTAAACGGTTATAGCTGATATCAAAATAATAGCGATTGGAAGTTAAAAAAAAAAAGCAGCCTAGCAACAAGGGTGATGTGCTGCTTGTATAACAGCTAGAAGTTATTTCTGGAGCAGATCAATAGCCAGTAGAAAGTGATGGAGTTTGGCTCAGGTCGGTGACACCAGTTTCACAAGAGGCACTCAGAGAGCTGACTCTGCATGCAACCTCTGCAACTTTAACCATGTCTAAGCTTCTTTGCCTCAAACTAAGCCCCCCTCCCATCCCCATCAACACTTATCCTCCTTTTTACTGGGCCTGTGCAGTCTTTTTCCACCTTATTCCACCACTGATCATGTATTTCCTCTTTCCTTGTTTCGCCTCCCAAGGCACCATTCTCAAACATGAACTAAATTCATCTCACCTGCAATTTCAGGCATTTATAACACACATGACCCGAGGGATACATTTAATGCTCTAATCTCCCAGGATATCCTTTGAGACTGTAAGGCATTCCTACCGTTTCAGATGAGGAGTTTCAGATCCATTGTAATATTTTAGGTCTATTCTTTAATTCAAACCTCAACATTTTTCCCAGGGAGCCTCGACCCGAGATGAACAATTTGGAATGGAATAATAAAAAAAAATCATCTCGGCAAACCATAAGCAAGCAAATTTAGTACTGAAATGCAATCAAGTCATAGCAGTAATACTTTGATAGAGTAAACTCACCTCTACAGATTTCTCTGTTATCATAATATCAGGAAGAGCATCTCGTGTCAGACCAGAAATCCATTTAGCTCATAGGTCTTTTTTTCCCACTTTTTTTTTTGAGAAACACGTTCACTGGCTCTTGTTTATACCTAACCAAATACTTCATCATTTTATAGCCTGATCCACAAACCCATCCAGAAACAGGACACAAATATCTCAACCCCAGCCAGTATCCTGTCCTCTCAACCATGCAGCTCTCCTGTATCACAATAAGTTCATTCATACTCCTTCACACTCAAATCACTATCTGGGCTGATTAACTCACAAATAACCATTAAATGCAAAGTAGAATCCCTCGTCTGAATCACTGGGCCTTTCTGCCCCAGCAAGCAAATCACTGCATTAAGGGGGGGAAAAAAAAAAAAAAAAAAAAAACAACTACAAAAACAAAAAAAGAGGAGCTAGAAAATAACTCCTCCCACTCTCTCCTAAAGCTGCAATTGGCTTCAAGCACTGTTGTGCATCCTCTTAACAAAGCACTTAGGGAAGTAAATCTCAGGCTAATAAAGCACTTGGGACACCACACTTATTTCTTTGAGCAACGTCCACATTTAGAATTTACAGCACCCGCATGCTGAGATGGTGGATTCCACAGGAAAAAAACGAATCGTCTCCTCCTTCCTTTGCCTCTTTCACCAGAGATAAAGCAGACTCGGACTGTGATGTGCTTTTCTTACAAAACAGTGGGCACTGTGAAAGCTGTTAGCATACAAGGCGAGATCACGAAGAATAAGACCATTTACCTTTGAAAGGGAAACACTCAGAAGGGAAATTTACTGAGGTCCTTAAATTCCTTTCTTACTCCTCTCATCGTGACTAGCCTCTGAATTTTACGCTGCCTCAGAAGAGAGCAGATCATCACTCCAGCACTGGCAGGGAAATGAAAAGAAATGGTATTTTCCCGATGCCCATAGTCAGTTCACACTGCTCACGGCAAAGGGAGGCCAGAGTCTTACAAGCTACAAATGTGTTTATTGGAAAGGGCCAGGTAATTTTATAGCCTATAATTTTTTTTTTTATAGTTATTCATGTTAATATGGTAAGTCATCAAAATTCATGCTTCGGGGCATAAGCTGATTTCTCTAGAGAAAGATAGTTATCCCAATGGCAGCAGGTTTGTTTTGAGAGTTTAACACTGATATTAACTATCATTTATTGGCTGTTACTAGAGCAGGCTGGTAAAAAACAGGTCTCTTCTTGCAATCTCCAGCTAGGAAAATTGAGGAAAAGAAAAAAAACTGCAAAAAATTCACACTCTTACCTAGCACACACCACCAAATGGTGTTGCTTCCAATTAAGCAGGGCCACCAGAGAGTAAGGAGAAAGGAAGGCTGGGGTTTTTTACCCCCATCATCTTCCAGAAATCACAAAAATCAAGGAATAAAGTTACTTTTGCAATAGTTAGCTTCTTTTAGGGCAGACTTTTACAACTAAAGGTATCATAACTTGACCCAAAGTTGGCAATTTGCTCAGTGCCTTAAGACAAATAAGGGATTCTCAAGATTTTCCTATGTATTAGACAAGACCATAAGGTTTGTCTTGCTAAAGCCTAGGCCAAAATATCTGTTGGTCTTCAGCTACATATGGCTGAAAACTGTAAGCACAGTAACTTTTTTCCCAATACTGGTATTTATTAAGGAGTTTCATTCAAGTCTCTGCACACTTACTACACTTACTACAAATGAATAGGTAACGAAACACTCATTTTCCACACAATAAGGTGAAAATCTTGCCTGAAGTTGCGTGTAGGGAAGCTAAGACTCAACTATTGGTTCTCAATTCCCAGCTCTAAGCAGAAGTCATATTGTTTCCTACAAGAGGGAAATAAATAGAAGAGACCAAGAGCATGTGTTTTTCAGCTTCCAACATTGATCCTTTGGAGCTGAGATAGCTGGGGAAAATGTAAACACGCTACCAGTAACATAGTGACTAACTGGTAAAGCATAACAGGAGCTTATATTGGCTTACAGCTGCTTTTTATCCCCCTGCTACAGAAGGGTTTCTAGCATGCACATCTCCTGGCCTCCCTTTTAGTTTACTTCTAGAAATTTAGACTAAAATCTAACTTCAAAAGGTACAAACCTGATTCTGACAGCAGACCCAACTGCCCCAGTGGTTACAAGTCCTCTCAATCTGGCAGCTGAACTCCGAGTCCACTCTAAAGCCTGACGCTTTACAGAAAGGTCTCCCCACCTCTGCTGCTGAAGATCAGCACCTTTTACGCAGTGACAAGAGGCGGGCTGTCCCCATGGACACCTCCCAGATCATCTTTACTGGCTAAACACGGATCTTCCTAGTGAACGGGCAGCACTTGGAACTCAGTTCCACTCCAAAGGGGTTGGCATCTTCTCCCATCAAGAGATAGGAAATTCCACCTTACAGAAAGAAAACAAAATAGGCTCTTTATCCTAGCAGAATTTTTAATTTTTTTATTTTAATTTTTTATTTTTTAATTTTTTAAAATTTTAAATTTTTTTATTTAATTTTTTTAATTTTTAATCTTTTTTTTAATTTAAAGAGCAGACCATGGGATCACACAAAGTAGTAACCTATGAGTTCAACCTGTTTATAAAGCAAGCCAGGCTCAAGGCTCTGCCTGGTCTCATCAGAGCTGCAAGCCCAACCTATCTTCAAGGTGACAAACAAGCAACTGTGCTCACAGTTCACAGACAAATCTATCCCATATAGCAACTCCTTCATCCTGACTCATCTTCCCCACATAGATACAACCACTAACAACCTCTCTTAATATATCTGAGCTTCAAAAAACTTGTGTCAAAACTTTTTCAGTCTGTTCCAATCTCCATCACCAGTGATTGAGGTGGGTTTCCCTCATGTACCCTCCTCCTATCAACTTCAAGCAAAGAAAAATCTCATGAATCAAGCTTTCCAAATACACATTTGGGCTTTCCTATTTGTACAGCAGTTGGAGATTTTCAGTCCTCTTTTCACCACAGGAATACCACACCAAGCAGCTGTGTTTTCTCCCACTACAGAAAAGCTGAGATTGGGAGCTCACAGGAGGGAAAAAAGGAAAACAGGAGGGAATATGTGGGAACAAGCAAATACACACACAGATATGCACACAGACCATTGCAATACAGAAGTACAAGCAAATTAGCAGAACCAACAACACTATCATTGTGCAAACATTTTGCCTCATGGGAAGATCAGATATCAGTCCCTCTCTCCTTATGAAGTAATTTAATATACAATATACAGGGCTTCTCTGTAAATTGCTATTATTTTTCAGCTCAGCCTCTCTCATAAATAAACAATCTATGTAAATGACAACATAATTCAAGACAATTTTTATTTTTTTCACCCAACAGTAAAATGCATACAAGGAAAATCCATGCAGCTGCTTTATGAAATAAATGCATTTGGAGGTAGGTCAGGGAAAACAAGGGCAGGCAGGAGGAAGGTCTTTTACCCCCTGCTGATAATGCAGTGTATCAGTTCAGAGTGCAGGGTAATTGCTTATCATCAACCTGAGATCTTTACCCACTATTTAATGAATCTCACCAGACAAATGACTTGGTGCAGTAGCAGGGGGAGGCACAGAGCTGGTTTTGCTATCACTGTTGAAGACACAAGCTACCTGTGGCCTTTACTCACCTGATAGAGAAATTGGAAGAAAAGGTCATTCTCTGTTTTAGACAGAAAAAAAATAGTTGCCAGCTTATGCTGCATAGGAGGTGGCAAAGCCGCTTTATATTTACATATAAATTTTTATGGCAGAAAATTTCCAGATGTTTCAGCACATCCTTTGAGGGAGTTAGTGACATCTGGCCCTTTCTGTAATAGCAGCAGTAATCTTTAATCTGTGACTGCCTGCCTGTGCAAATCCCAAGGTATAGATTCAGAAGTACCTGTACACCATGCCTAAAGATCTTCAAGACCATAATTCAAGGCAGTATAATTAACCTAACTGGAATGTATTTTTTTTATTTATTTACTAAAGCTCAGCTCTGAATAAGTCCTTTTTGTAATCAGTTGAAGATACATCCCTTTGAAAAAAATAAGGATAATTTTACCCAGCTTTGCAGAAGCAGTGACTGCATAGATTCAAAAAGAGATGAAAGAGCAGAATACAATAGGTATTTTGTTTTGTGCTTAGCAACCATTAACTACATTGCATTATTTGTACTTCCCCTTACATACCACCTCCTAACTTGTCGGTATTCATTACATAGCCATAACATATGGAGGCACCCCACGGACCAGAAGAGTACTTCTGATATGTTTTACTAATATCATTTGCAAAAAGAGGTACAATCCAGGAAACACAGATGTGCAAGCTTGTCCCCTAATTTGCAAGGCAAGAACTGACAAGCTGCATTTAGAACATTATATATCTATGAAATGGCATAAACATTGTTTATCTGTTACTTAATAATATATATTCAAATTAATATTATCTTGATTTACATGGTGGTTTTCATGCAGCAAATTGAGTTTTGTTCTTTTTGATTTACTTGATAACACTGCTACATTTTATGACTGGCTGCAACACAATACACTTTTAATGTCTTTAATAAATTTGCATCTTCATTAATGCCGAATATTTTATCCACGCAGACAAGGTTAGGCTATGAGGAGCACGTCATTAAATCCTGCACTAAGTCTGGTCCTTCAAACTATCAGAGTATGATCCTTCCCTTCCTGTTATTTCAAGGCACAACTCATTTGCGAGTGATTAATCAAAAACCAAAGCCAGGCCCCAAATTCAAGAGTCTTCATTCTTCAAGGAGGTAAGATTGCAACAGAACTCAAAAAAAAAAAAAAAAATTTAGAGCATTGCTAAACTGGGACCTATCTGAAGCATCTGCTGCAACTTGTGTTTTCTAGGAAGGGTTCCCCCCTTAGCTCTTTAATAGAGGTCTCAGAGTAGGCAAAATACTGAAAAACTTTGCAATCACCTAAAAGAGTTGACTGCACTAAAAGCTTATTACTCTGGTGACTAACAGTAATATATGAGTCCTCATGTAAAAAAATGACAGCTATAGAAAACTGCAAATCCCCTAGAGACACTGGGGGCTCAGTACAGTGTCCCACGCCATAAGAAAAGGCTGTGCTCAGCTCCTCATTCAGTCAGCGCATGAAATCCATGCTCTAAACCTGTCCCCAGTACTGGCAGATCTCCCACTGTGATCAAACCACAAAAAGACGCTGCCTCCTCCGTGAATAGCTGAGCATGCAAATTCACCCTTTCCCTCCCCCAGATGCCTTCAGACATCTATGTGCAGAGCAGGCTCATACGTTTGCAGGGGAGAAAATGCAAACAAACAAAGACACGAGGAAACGTCACTGTCACAGCTCAGAAAATGCCCATGGGAGACAATGTAGCTGTATTTATCAAGCTCTGATATTCACTTAGAGAAAATGACTTAGTCACAAGGAGCAACTGAAGCACTGTATTTATGGATAAAAGCATTTCAAATAGTTCTTTCAAGTTTCCTTTCCTACAACACTGCTGGTTAAAATGTGCTTAATGAAAGACTTTCTCTCCCCCACTTTCTCAGTTCCACTCAAATATGAATTTATTTCTTCTACCTACTCCAGCTAAAACACCCAAACTTTTTGCTCCTGCAAACTATTCCTACCACTAAGTCACAGATTATGACCTTATTAATGTGGCTCAGCAGGTGAAAATAAATCTGAATTGAAAACAGACAAGAAAAGTGCTAGCATAAAGTATGCAGGAGACCGACGAATACAGTGATAGGAATATCCTGGCAATTCTCCCCAAAGGAGGCAAGCAAATACTGCCAACCTTTGAAGTCTCCTGTTGTAAAAACCTTCAGGTTTGGAGGAAGAAAGTGTTCAGAAACACATCAACAATATTGAAGATAACACGGGTGACTACAGCCCTCATCTGAATGAGGGCATTCTTCCATATATAACTAGAAGCAGGAAAACCATGTGAACAAGTGTAAGCTTGGGGCTTCAAATTTAGACCTATATCCACGGAGTGGAGATAAACATACAGACAAGACAGGTGGACTTTGCAAACAGAATTCAAGAGACAGAATGAAAGGACTGATAGATACATCCTGGCACATCTCTCCAGAGCAAACATATTTATACAGCAGAGGAAAAAACTAATCCTCTTCTACCTTTGTCTGTTGTTCATGGATACCACAGTCACTATTCTGACATTTTTATTTATTGAACATATATTCTTATCTTATTTCAATGGTAAAAAAACATCTTTTAACTCTCACAGCTTAATCCTCTCTGTGATCAGCAAGATATCTTGGGAAAGAAAAATAAAACCAGTATATTCAGTTAGTTTTTCAGTGACAATCTTTTCTCTATCCTGTTTTATTTATTTATAAAAAACAGCAAAAATAATTTAAAAAAAATCCAAAACAGTGGAAACAACCCGCTGAGAGGTAACAGTGTCATGCCAAGTGAAATGGCATCTCGCTTGCCACCTGAAGCTTGGTGAGCTACTGAGCCTCGGCTCTCTAGAGGACTGTACAGATTCTCTTTTCTCTTACTGCATTTCATGACTTCATGTCTGTCACCAGTAGGCTCTGAATTCATTAGTAATGTTGGAAGGGCCATCTCCATCCATTAGCACTGCAGCCAGCTGGAGTTAAACGTGCTGAAAAATTATAAAGAAATGCCATCCTAGCAGGTAGTAGTGTGTTTATAAAGAAGACAGATTCATATCTTGTAGGCAGTGGCATAGTTGTGTTATAGATGGTTACAGTCCCATCAGTCACAAGACTGCTTAAATCACCCAACTACACCTTCAAATGACAGATGTGCTTATAACCAGCTATAACACAAATGACTCGTGGCTGTGACATGCTTCTAAACAGCCCCTCATCATTCACCAGCCCTTCTGAATGCACTCTGCACAGGAGAAGTGGTATTTCTTTGTCATGTATTCAAGGCAGAGTTTCCTCTTTAGCTCTAGGTACCTGCCAAATTACCTTTTCCTCTATCCTTCAAAATCAGAATTTTGACTTAAGAAATCAAACCAGACCTGAGATCACGCTTTCTTTCATTCCCAAACATCAAACCTTGAGGCAGGAAATAAATTCAAAGGCAGAATGTTTCTCCTCTCAATTCAATTCTTCTATCCTTTTTAAACAAGTAGCGAGATATAAATTAACATGTCACTTAGGCAGCCAGGAGAAGCACAAGCTAATAGCCTCCATCAGGTGCACTAAAGAGCAAGATATACCCAACTTGTCATTTCTTTCTATTGCACCAAGAACAGAGAAGCTGTCCTGGGATCTTCAGAAGGATATTTATTAGTGACCTAAAGACATGCCTGCATAGTAAGTAGAAATCTAAAAGAAGAGCTAGGCTCAGAATGAAGCACAACATAATCACATGAGGCTTACATAAGGTAACAGGAGCAGGTGACCGACACAAAAATGAAGATCAGCATCAGCAACCATGAAAGCTAAAGAATGGATCAAGAGAAATAGCAAAACAGTGCACAGATAACTAGGTTGACTTAAGCTGTCCTAATTCTTCCAGTCCAAAGCCTTTGCCAAGGAATTCTGAACACTTAGGCATGCAGCTGTATCCAAATTCTTCTAAAAAGTGCTGTGTGCAAAGTGATCCTGGAGTTGATGGGTTCAGAAAACCAATCTGAGGGACTCCTTGCTAAAAATGGCACAAGTGCTAACATTGATTTTGGTTTTTGTCTCTTTTTTAAAAAAGCTCAATGAAATATTATATATATATAAAAATGTCTAAAATGTAGAAAAAGATCAAGACTCAGATGTTAGGATGAAGAGGGAGGGCTCTAATCTTCAAGCTTAAGAATGAAGGCTAAGTGTACTTGTAGGAAGTGTCATACTTGATAATCCTCTTTGTATATTCTTCCTTACACTGTTTTGAGTTAGGATATTGAACTAGAGGAAACAATCTAGCTGTTCCTAAATACCTCAAATTCTAACATTAAGACTGACTGTAGTCCAGAAAAGCAAATCTCACTCACTCATTAGCTCTACATCCATTTCTGCACCAAGGGCTTAGCTTGTGGTACATGCTCTAATGACACCACAGCTCCTTCTCTTTGAATCAGAAATAAGATTTAGCTCAGTGGCATGTACCACAGAAGCCAGTCCTGAAATGAATAAGCCTATCTGTACAGTTTTGTGCCCAAATTCATACATTCCAGCAAGAGGTGTGTTGTCCACTCTGTCCTATTTTCAGCCTGCAAATAGTATCTCAGCACAATTCTACACCAGATGAGCAAAGTAGCTCTTACTCTTCCAACAGGGAGAGGTGTCTTCACATGGTGTAACATCAGGCCTTCCCCAATAAGTAATCAAATAATGAGAAAGACATTCCAGAGTGGAATGACTAGTTATAGCAAGAGAAAAATACACTTATATTACATTTAGACATCTCGAATCCTAGCAGCAATGTTTAAAATGGACAACTGACTATCCCCAGAGCATGAGAAACCGCTTATCCAACCTCACAAAATACTGATACTTTCAATTATTTTTGTTGCTGTTTCGAATAAATGCTACACATTAAGTTCTAGCTTGTTCTTTTTATTTTTCAATTTTCCCCAGGCCTGAGAGAAATATTTTTTTCCACAGGCTAGCATAGGCTATAGCACTCTATAGGTTTATATGATGCTCCATGTCAAATCCCTCCTATATTATTCTTAAATCCCTGCCCAGTTCCTTGAACTGCAAGATTATTCTTTCTACTTCTGACCCAAAATCTTCCTTGCAGCTGAAAAACCTTTCCTAAGCAAGTCAATCATTCTCACAAGAAGTTTCAACATATCCAAAGGTTTTTTGCACCAAGAAAGCAATCTGTCCATCTTCAGTGACCTGCATTCAAACTTCCTGGACTGCCCACAGGAGTTCAGCAGGTAGAACTATGAAAGAACTTGTGTTTCATTCCATTACAGCTTCTGAAAGGACCACTAGGGACACCACTTAAATCTATTTTTTTTAAAAAGTAAAAACAGACATATCTACTCCCTAAACTAAATAATAGCCTTCAGAAATAGATCATGGCCCAGTTCTTTCCTCTGCGCATTAGATGCTTTGAAAACACTTAGGTATCAAAGCACCCCCTATAAGCCACTACAATAGACTGTACTGCACAAGTGGAAATCAGATAATTGGCACCAATACGAACAGTCCTGGAAAACAGGTATTTACTACTCATTCAAGTAAATTTTATTCACAGATATTCCCTCACAATCTTAATATCATCCTTTTCACAAGGACTGTCTCTTGCCATGAGATTCTTCATTACAAATGAGGGCCTAAGGCTGTTGGGTTGTTCTTAAAAAAAAGAAACTAATTGGTTGATTTGATTCTGAATAAGATACAGAGGGGGAAGTCACAGGACAACAGGTTCATGAAATACATTATCCAAATGAATATGCCAATCAGGACTTCAGCCTCTTCATCTTTGAGTATGAGTAGCAAATATGAGACAGAAGGTTTCTAGCACATTAAAAATCCAATTAAATTCAATAAAAGATTTATACTGGACTCTTCTTATTTAGGATGGTGATGAACTCAATTTATCTCCATACCTCCAAAGAGAGCTCTCCGTGATGCTTCCCAGGTTGTAGTCATACAGCTTTGTCAGAATCAGAATCACCTGAAGGCAGAAGAAGAAATCATGGTTAGTCTGAAACAATTACAATCTCATAGAACTGAAATGACCCCAGGGAGAGCTCACGATTCCTTCAATGGGTGCTTAACATAATTGAATGAATTGTTAAAAGCATTTGCCTAAACTGACATGGGAAGTTTTTTCAGAAACGTATGCTCAGCCCATCAGACATTTCCCCATTCAACACCTCTGCATGATATTGCCAAGAGGTTCTTTATTTTCTTTCCACTACCCTAGGAAAGAGAGTGAAGTGGAAAGAAGCTGAATGCTTGGCATAACATTGCAGGATACAAGATGAAATCTGTTACATGTGTTAGAAATGCTGGCTGCTTTCTGCTGTTTCCTGAGCACTAAAACTGTCCATCTTTGCAGCTATGGCCCGTGGATAACCCTGCAGCCTGTCTCCGCTTGTCATCCTCCTTAGAAAAAAGGCTAAGAACACTGAGAAGGGGCAACCATCCCTTCAAGTTTTCAATTCACTAGAAAAATATTGATCATTTGACACCAGCTTCTATAGGGAAAAATAAAAGATTTTAAATACAACCACAAGTTTTCACATATGGCTCTAAACCACACTCATACAGTGATTTCCTGCACTGTGGATTTGGCACATCCTTTAAGAAATCAGGCTTTTGGGCACTAGACTCTACACCTGCGAACCTAGAAGGGAAAAGATTTCTTAATTTTTGGTGTATGCACCTGTATATGTATAGTAGAACTGCTAAACAGAGCTGTCCACAAAGCAATCCTGATCAAAGGACCTCATCTTCAGCAATCCTGGCAAATATATAGCTCTAAAAGCAGCTGGTGGCACAGAAGTTTCCATCTGGATTCTCAGATTCCACCTGCTTCCCCAAATAGGTGTCCCTATTTGTGAGATTGTGCTGAAGTTCCTCTGTTTCCCCAAATGCAAAATGATCACAAGTTGTGCCCTGGGAGACCCTGACTGGACCTTAGGAAACAGGTTACCCTGAAGATTTGCAGAATCCCTTGGAATCCTCAAGACTGAATTAGACAAAACCACAGCTGACCTAGTCTGTAGATGGTGCTAGTTCTACCTTGAATAGAAGATCAGACTAGGAACCTCCAAATACCACTTCTAATCAACATTCCTACCACTTCAATGAGAAGTTTTAGCTTCAGAGTGGAAGTGTTTCTAGGCTTAGCAGTTTTATTACTTCTTTTGATAAACAGCCTCTCCCTCCTGCCAATGCAGACACTTCAAGAATAAAATTACCTTGCGGGTGGTGGTGGGGAGAGGTAAGAGAAAGAAGGAAGGTAATTTTAGCAAAGAATTTCCAGCAAAACATTTCAGCCTGCTCTTTTGTTAATGCCTTAAAAAAATAATTACTGACTTTCAAGATGATGGGATCCTCTAACAACTCCTACATTTGGGACATAAACCACCAGACCATTTCTATTGCTGCTAATTTATTTTGCATTTCTCCATGCCAGTGTGCTGTATATCTTCTCTTCCCCTCTATCCCATTAGCACTGCAGTAAATCAGGGATGCGCGACACTTCTTACCTGACAGAAACACTGATCTATATACCTCCACGTTATTATTTTCAGCCTGACTTCCTAAGAAACAAGGCTTGCAGATACATCCTTGCTCCCTGATAACTTTTGTATTCATCACTCAATTTCAGTCAATTCAGAAAATATCCAAATATCCAAAATATCCAAAATATCCAAAACAAGTAAGAGACTTTCCTATAAACATTCCCATTTTCACGGGTCTACATCAAATTCCTGAAGATCTTTAAGTCTATTTCAAGTTTCATCAGTCTCCCTGTACCATGGTTCAAACACTACCCATAGATCAGCTCAAAGATGCATATGCAAAAGAAATAAATCATGAGGCAGAAAATTAGTTATTTCTGCCTAGAATTCCATATTCTTATTTTCCCTTTTGCAATGTTACTTGACTAACCTATGCAAGGTCTTATTGTGGTTATTTTTGCTCTTTAGAAGTGTTTTTCTCCTTATTGTTCTCTTTATTTTTTAATCTGTAAAGGTTCGTACCTTTTTTGATTTTTTCTTTCTACCTCTATGGTTGTCACTGTATTTACCAAGGAACATAATGAACAGAGACATGCATATTATGTTGCTTAAAATGTCAGAATATGGGCTGTGAAGGAGCACAGTAATGAAACAAACAAAAAAAACAGTCTCACCATTTTTTCCTCCTTTGTTTTCTGTCTCTGCTTTCCCCGCTTCTTCCCCATTCACCAATCAATATAAACTAATAAGGCCAAAATGAAAAGAACAAGCAGGCTAGAGATGCAGTGCAAAGTAGCTGAAAATCCAGACTTATGCCAGCTCTGCTGTGAATACCGATGGTCTTTCCAATTGCACAAAAAGTCAAGATTTCAGAAAGTCCATTCACTAGGATCGATATTTGAAGTGAGCTATTTTGCCCTATGGAAGTCAAGGAAAGAACCTTTCATCACTTCTCAGCTAATAGCCAAAAGCAGGAAGAGATTTGATCATGGGTTTACCACATCCCCAATGAGTGCACTAGCCAAAAGTTAGTCTTGAAAATTTTAAATTATTCATACAAAGTGGAAAAGCCCCAGCAGCAGAGATGGAAAAAAGAGACCTTGGTGGATTAACTTCATTCACCTGAGAAAAAAATAGACTGACAAAACACATACTTAAACTTAGCTTGCCCACCTCTCAAGCGAATCCAGGGCCCAGTGGCTATTCTAAGAAGGACAGAGACTCCATATCGCAGCAAACATTATGTTTTGATTTAAACGAAGAGCATTTCCAAAGAAAAGCCAATTTGTCAAGCATTCCCAAACTATGATTCCTTTTCTAAGATCTGGGACAAGAATGGCTTATCTGTAGGTTGAGAAAAATCACTAGCTGCACAGAAAAGACCAAAGTTGCCAGTGCAGGCTCCAAAAGGTCACTGTTGTCTTAGAAGAAATTCTAGGGCAAGCCCAGCTAAGTTTTTCGCAGATCCAGTCTGACTCCCATTCAGTTAGTCCGTGCTGCCTCACCCTACAATGCACCTCGCACTTGCAAGCCAGCCCTAAACCTGGGCCAGATCATTTTCCCTTTTCCACTGCAGACACATCTCTTAGGTCACCATAGACTTCTTTTTAACTGTTCTACAAACGACTCTGGCAAGGATTCCACAAGGTACTGGCCAAAGCTCTTGCTCTTTGCTGCAGTGCTCATTTCAGTTGTAATGCAAGGATTATTTTTAACCTGACTTTTTTTTCCCCCCCCCTCAACTATAAAAAAAGAATTTCTCATCATAGATGGTGCTGAAGTAGCTGGCCAGGAAGTCGCAGTGACCAAGAGCCCACACACTGCTGATGATCAAGTCGCTGACAGTGGGAAGGAAGTGGTAATAAAGCTACAGGGAAACCACCACCTGGAACCAGCTAATAGTAGAGTAGGTCAAGCATCTGTAAGACTTCACACTGCTCACTGACCATTGCATGCTTACTCCCAGGAATGCCACATTAACCAATGTTAAAATGAGACTGTACTTAAGCGTCGCTAACCAAAGATTTGGCCATTCGATGGCCATATTTACCATTTGATTACAGTTTTTAAAGACCTGCTGTGCAAAACTGTCTGGCAAATATTCCAACTCATTCATACCAACAAGGTTCTCAGCTTTGCGATGTTTTACCAGCTGGTACCCTCATGACCACTCCCAGGCCCTCTGCAAACACTTTCCACTTTACAGAGCACAACAGGGTACTAAACTCAAACAACTTTTATAGCTTCATGCTGACACAGATTTTTCAAATAGAAGAACAATTTTTTTTTTTTTTTAAAGCGTATGCTATAATTTCTTAGTCTGATTTTTACAACACTACTTCTGGATCAACTGAAAATTGTGCCAGAAGATTGGTCCTACAGGTTTTCTTGTCCTGATTTCAGAGTCACAACAGACCATTATTTGTGGAGTAATAAGTAGCTAAAAATCATTTAGTCCTACGATTGTCCACTTCCTCAACTGTGGTGCCATCACCTCAACATCACTTGTGTGCATACTGCTCCTGTGTTCAGCTTTGTTAGCATCACCTGAACATGACAGAATTGTAAGACTAATAAGAAGTCCCCTTCTCCACTCACACCCCCCAAAAATACCCCAAGAAATAAGAAAATCAGAGCAACAAGAACACACATACACATAAAACAAACCCAAACACAATTCAGGAATGTTCTCAGTGAGCTTTTCATTGAGACAGTCACACACTAATTCACAAATAAATCTGAATAATTAATGACTGAGAATTTCAGTCTACTTATGAATAAAAAAGACAAACTCTAAAAAATTCATTATGGGAGAAAATTACTGGTATAAATCTTGTCCTACATATAAATAATTATTTAGTATTTTTAACACCAGTCAGCAAGTATCAGGATCACCAAAAAATAGGAAAGTATGAGAACTATTTAGAAAATAGAAGTCTGTCTGATTTGCCTTTTTTGTGGATTATGGACTCTCATTAGGCATCATTAAGCAAAGGAAAAATGTACAATGACAAAAGGAGGACAATTTACACAAGTAAAGACTCCCAAACTAGCGATTCAATTCCACCTCAACTTTCCTTAAGTCATAAAATAAAAATCTTTATTTTTCTGAATACTATAATGGACTGAACAGAAGGAAGGTCCTGCTCAGAATCCTGTCCGCGATAGTAGATGGTCAGAGAAAAAGCATTAGAAACTGGCCATGTAGAATGTGATACTTCTTATTAACTTTACAATCAGCAGGTTCACTCTTCCTGCAACAACTGAATCAAGGTTTTTGTGCTCAAAAGGATCAGAACTAGGCAGCAAGGATGATCAAAGTTACAAAATAGCTGAGGCTCGATTAGCTAAGATTTAGTCTGGGAAAGAGACAGTGTACATTATGATAGAGGTCTAAAATCATGAGTGTCCTGAATTGATTGCTCCTTCTTTTCCAGAGCACAAGACCTAGGACAGCAGTTGAAGGTGGCAGGCTCAAAACACGCTACATATTTACAAGCTATGAAACTCCTTCCCCTTGCATGTTGTGGCTTCTGCAAACTTCGGTGGAGTCAAGGAAAAACTTGAAAGTTTCAGGGAGAACAAATGCCCTGAGGTCTTTAAAATACAGAGAAAAAATATTCCCAAATACGCATGCTTAGGCAGTATTGGACAAGGGTAGGTCAACTCACATGTTCTTTTAGTTATCATGCACACTTTTAGCCTTCAAACTGTTTATATCCTTTTGCATTTATTTATATTTCCAGCACATTTAATAACCTCTTGTAGGCAATAAATAGAATATTTGCCAGACATTGGAACTAGCACTTCCTTAGTCTTGCAGTATTGAAAGAGGATATACAATGGTTTCTATTACACTCAATTTATAGGGGGTCTCTTGTGCCATGATACCTTTTATAGGCAACAATACAAACTCTAATAAAGAAATACAAAACAAGGTGTATATCCCACAAATATTTTAAAGACAATTCCAGTCTTTTTGCTATTTATGCTTTAAGGATGAAAAAGAAATGTTAGGATTAAAAAAAATTACAACCAAAACAGAAAATAAATTTTGTTTCTGTAATAGACAAAGTCCAGAGGTCAAGGCACTAAGCTACTTCTCCTAACTCCAAAGGGATCCCAAACCCAGCTCTATCATGTTCTTCAAAAACACCTTAAACACAATCAATTTACAATGGAGATGACATTTGTTGCTTTGAGCCTCCTTCCGATTTCATTTTGGCAAATTCTTTCACTCAGAGCAAAAAAAGTGAACACATTTCTGAACAGTTCAACACGTCATTTACAAATTTAAAAAATAAATAAGTTAAAAGAGTAAAAAAGTTCCAGGGAGTAAATTACTACAGTAAGAGAGGCTGAGATACTCAGGTTCCCAAGTAAATGTAATAGGTTGTGTCCCAGTGGCAGGAGGAGGAAGGGAAGAGGGAAAGGAGGACAAAAACCAAGGGATAAAAAAATGCCTGCCTGTCATCTTGAAATGTTTTAATACAAAGGCAAATAGTCAAGAAAGAGACAAAGTTTCATTTCAGAAGAGAAAAGTCAGCATGGGGATAATCGATTACACACTATAATTGCATAGATGCTTAAAAGCCATTAGCATGAGAGCTCTGTGCATGCTTCAAGAGGGAAACGGAGCCTTCTGTTTATTCATTTCACTGAATACCCACATAGGCCTCTGGGGGTTATTTGAGAATTAAGACCAGAGCAGGGTGAAGCCCTAAACCACTTGGAAGGAAATTTCCTCCCTTACACCCTATTATACTCTCTGTCAATCAGCAGCTCTTGCTTAAGTAGGCAGTTACTGCCTGTGATTTAGAGTGGACACCCAGCAAGGGTGAAAGGTTCAACTGAAGAAAAGCAGTGCCCTGTTCCGTGCCCGGCCAGCTCTTGGACTTGCTATTGAAACAGCCAGAGCCTTTCAGGATTCTCTGGGCTTTGCCAAGGAACAAAGATTTGAAGTGCTGAGAAGCCACTTCTGAAGCAAATTCAGAAAGCCTGTGGCCACAAGTGAAAACTTGCTTCTTRGGAGCTTCTCAAACATCTCATTTTACATGCAAACGACTACTCAAGCACAACACTGGTAGCTAAAAAGAGCACAGCATACAGCCCATTCTGAGAAACTGAGGGAGTGAGAGAAATCCTTTATGAAAATACACCACTCCTCCTTTAGGATCTTGCTTTGCCAGCTATATTTATGATGGTACTCTTCCTGGTTAAGACCCATAGTTTTTTTTGAAGGATTTAGAAAYACCCATAAACTCCAAGCATGTACAGTATTTCCCAAACCAGTAATCCAAGCCTCCACTTGAACATAATTCACCCTTCCTTTCTGAAGAAAATAGAAAAAA
This sequence comes from Eudromia elegans, assembly GCA_003342815.1. Classification (NCBI taxonomy): domain Eukaryota; kingdom Metazoa; phylum Chordata; class Aves; order Tinamiformes; family Tinamidae; genus Eudromia; species Eudromia elegans. Next base: position 2,788,656 of record PTEX01000030.1, read on the forward strand.
AAATAATCATAAAAGGCAACAAAGTAGAAAAAGGCTGAAGCTAGAGGTCAGTCTTTGAGAAAGGAACTTTGAYGAGGAGCAGAAGAAATGGACAAAAACCTGCAATCTGTATGGCATGTACAATTCCTCACAGRTAGCTTATCCTGGAGATCACTGCAGCACATAAAAGTGAAAAATTAGCATGCAATGAATAATTTATTTAGCACTTTACTGTTGTTTAAACAAATCACTTTCATGAAAGCAATGTGTATTCAAGTAATAAATCACTGTTTAGCACCCTGTCACAAGCATAAGATACCACTTGACAGAATTATTGAATGATGTTGCATGGCCACAAGGCAAGTACAACAGAGATAAGGGTGATGTCCTTGAATAATAGACTTCCTTCTCTTTTCCCCCAGGACAAAACTGAATCTTGAAAGAAAAACTTTCATCCTGGGGCAGCAGGGATGGTGGAACTTATGAATGTAAATGCCTTTCATCTACAGGTCCCAAAAGTGCCCTAAAAACATTAACTGATCACTCCAAACAGCAGCTTTGTGATGTAGGTTGGTTTTCTTACATACACCAACTATGCATATCTTGAGAGTTTGTTACGGAAGGAAGGGAGGGATACTTATTCTGATGAACTCCTGGCTCTTAATTCTGAAACTTATTTTCCTGTCCTCTAACAAGYAGGAAGACAAACTTCAGGAGATCGGAATCTGCTATTTCTTTAAGTCACAACTTGCCCACTGCTTAGATCTACTTGAGCAGGAGTCAAATCCGAGTCTTCTGGTCCACATGCTTTAATATCATAGCCTATTTACATCGATACATATGGAAATGATGGAAATGCATAATTTTTCTAGCAGTCTCCACTGACTGATGAAAAAGAATATGCTAAGAGACACAAACTGAGAAAAGAAAAGGCTTGGTATAACTAAGAAGTAGTTATTTATCATGGTCTTATGGTACATCATGCCAGGGACATCTTCCAAATGCTATTTTCCACACACCACCTTGTTATTAGTCCCTAGGCATCTTATACTAAAAAGTGACAACRAAACATGTCACTATAGAAAAACCACATATTGGGTCCCTCCTCCGTACCAAACCTCTTTGTTAACGGAGTTGGCCTAGGAATCATTTGGCTCAAAACTGGATTTCAAAAAGTGCCTTATGATCTCTATAGGTGCCAACATTAATTTGGTCTCCTGCTACTCCTCAGTGTTAAATATATAATAATAATAATGGAATCAAGTCATGGTGTACTTGTTCTTAGCTTCTCCCAAATCAGCAGAATTCTCAGGGCTAAATTCAGCACAACACAGGCTTTTGCCTGAATACTAATCATACGAGCAAGAACAAAGCAAGAATAGAGTGCACTCAGTTTGCCATAAACAAGGGAGACAAGCCAGGCATTCAGCTTGCACTCACGGGCCACCACAGTTAAGGAAGTGGGAGGAATAACAATACAGTTTTCTAGCATGTGGGCACAATCATTGCTTGCTCTTAAGAGATAGTGGGCACGTTCGTCAAATGTACCAGTTGAATGGCTTTATTTCATTACTGAAAATGAGATGACTCCAAATTCAAGAGGATTGGCCCCAACTTTCAAAGGAGACATTCTAGCCATTCCTCAAGCACATCTTGTATAATCAGACAAATGTGGGTAAAATCTGCAAGAACAGTTCCTCAGTTCCTTGCATTATTTCGCCCACTCCAGCTGCAACAAAATATCCAGTAGCAGTTGTTTGTAACATGTTGGAAGGCATCCTGAGACCAATTGTAATGCAAAGGTCATATTTTCATATCTGTTTATAGATAGTAATTTTTAAGGTTGCTATGTCACCTGTCAATAATTCAAGGTGGGAAATTACAACAGTTAATAGGTCATCAATTCTTCACTTCTCCACCTTAACTCTTTCTCCCCAGAGAACAGTTAAGCCATGCTTCATCTAAGCATATTCCTTGAACCTCAGACTCGARGGTTTCATTTGTTTATGGAAAGAGACTTAGGATAGTAAAATGCAAGTAATCCCTTAAGAGGCACACAGGGATCATAACAGATATAAAGTGCACATTTCAGACTTGGGATATAAATTCCTGTTAAAGGTCTGTTCTCACTGGGCCTCTATATTCTAAAGAGCAGGTTGATACTGTCAGAATRAGGACTGTTGTAATACACCAGAGAGGGGAGGACTTGGTCAAAAACAACTTGTTAAAGGAAGTAGAGTATATTTAAAGTGAGATTCCCCCCACCCTACCCTATTCTTTAAAAAAAAATCTCCTTCTCCCTCTACTGAATTTATGGTCATCAGCTAAAGATAAGCCAAGCCCTATGGGCATCATCCACTCTGAGAGCCAGCCCTGGGGACCTAGTGATAACATTCAGAAGCACCAGTTTGGTTACATCAATGTATCAAATATGCACCTTAGAAGCCTATTCCCACTAATTACGTGCAATTGACTTTCCCTGAGATCTCAAGCTGTATTCCCACATAGGATCCCTGTGAAATTAGTGATGGTAAAGCAACCTTCTGGGAAACTGAAAACACCTAATGACCTACAGGACAAATGCAAACTTACCTTAGAAGCAGATTACAACATACCTTAAAACAGAGCTCTATGGCCATGCTTCCCATAGAACGACCAGAAGTTTTGTCTGTTATGTCAAAMTAACACACCTATTGATGGTCACAAGATGGGATTCATGATCCACCATATGACATGAAAGGCCTGAAACTGGCATTGTGATAGGGAGAAACAATATCCAGCTGGTGGCAAATGCCTCCAGACAAAATTGTCACATCATTCAAGTGTATTTTACAGCATAGCCAAAAAAAAAAAAAAAAAAAAAAAAAAAAAAAAAAAAAAAAAAAAAAAAAAAAAAAAAAAAAAAAAAAAAAAAACACCACAGAAAAAGAAAAACACACACACAATATAAGAGTATTAGAGGTTTGGAAGGCAGACAGAATTGTGTGCAAAAGAAAACCTTTTCCTGATCCTCCCATCATAGCATCAAACCAGCTTTATGAGAGCCAGCTGAGGAGTGCTCTCTGCCAGCTGCAGTCTCACCCTGAGTGAGGTGAGAGAAGAGACTGGATCTGGGGGGAAAACATGATGGGTAGGGACAAACCATTCAAGAYTTCGTAATTACAGGATTTTTTTGACCTGGGATTCTTCCTATCYTCTGGAAGGAAATTTGCTAGCTTTTACCTGCCACCTAGTTATAAAACAGAGGATGTTTACCTCCTGCAGATGGTTTCTCTCTTAATTTTAAGTGGCAGGATAGAAACTTGCACCTCACTTGTATAACATCTCCTCTTTCCTTGGCCCAGTTTTCATCAGCAAGCTGCCTAACTCAAAAGGAGGGGGGAGTCAAGACATATTACAAAGCAACACATAACATTTCAAATCTTATTAACCGACTAAGATGTGCAACTAGGACGCTATTATCTGAAGGATAACAGATCTAAGCTGGCTTCTGCCTGTATCCTCAAGGCTTTGGCAGAAAGTATAGCAGAGGCACCATGGCCCTGACTGACATTTCCTCTTCTGCTTCTTATTTATTGTCTAGTGGGAAATAGAAGAGGTTTTGCTCATACCACATAAACCATTTCAGGTATTCAGGTGTTGGTGGGGTCTTCTTGGACAGAAGAGCCAAGTCATTTCCTGGTGTCCTCCATCAGTAGAAAGTAGAAAAACAAAAACAAGAGGCTGTTCAGTAGAAACTTGTTACGAGCACTACAACATCCAAATAACTGACAAGTTTGTTTATTGTTTTGCACAAGTGACCAGCGTTGCCTTCCAGATGAAAGAAAGGTGATTTAAAAGCTTCCTGAGGAATCAAATAATTCTTTTGGACTTCTGAACAAAATGAGAAATGTCACCAGCTTGATCATTCCCATAGCTAATGTTGTCCTTTAAGTGAACAAAAATATTAGCTCCCTTGCTTGTCACTTCCTTCAAGACCGTCAGCTACACTTTGGGCTAAACATACAGCTCAAACAGAGAGAGACTGACACTGCTGTAAGGAGGATTTCCTCATTGGAGATCATTTTGATGAATCTATGAAGAYTTTAAAGCTAAGAATTTCACACTACAGGTAGATACTGCTTCCATTTCTCTCACCTGCAAGTCATTACCTGTCCCCTCCTGCCTCCAAAACCCACAAAACAATCATTTCATCATTTGYTCATTTGTGATGGAAGAGAAACTTCCTGAATTATTTCCAGCAGAAACTTGCAGCTCTGACACCAGTTCTTTGCCCCATCTACTAATTTGTCTTTTACTTATGGTCACCCATTTATCAAGTCATAGGTATGGCTTGAAGCTTCCTACTCCATTGCCTTGATTTATGTTCTATATTTGACATATATGCCTCCAGAATACAATTTTTCCTTGTGTCCCTTGCTTGTTCAGCACCTGTTGGCAGAATGTTATTATTGCTGTATTCATGTGCCTTTGGGGCACTCAAATAAATAAATAAGAATTACTGAAGACACATATTCCCATTGTATCACCCACCACTTTTGCCCCTGTTTCACAAACCTTATAGAGAAACTAAATTATTAGTTTATTAGTTTAGAGAAACTAAATTATTATGATATTTTGATGCCTACATTGAAAGATTACCTCCCTCCTGATTCTTATTCACACAGAAAAAGTGCTTTTTAACTTCTGCCCTGCCATAACTGCACTAGTAGAGCAAATACTGCTCTGCTGTTATTTACTTCTGACCCCATTTGCCATAGAAAAGCAATTAAATGGAAGGAGCTTATACATCTCTCACAGCAGAATTCTCCCCCACCCAAAGACCTTTGCTGGGATCTTTATACCTCTGTTTGTGCCTGGAAGCCCAGCTGGCAGCTATGGTCAAATYTGCAAACAACRGACTGGTGCTATTCACAYAACGTCTCACCAACAACATGCACCTGATGGGAGAAGGCGATTGAGAAGAAACACTGTTCATAACTTCACTGAAAAAAAAAATCCCCCAATTCTACTAGGTCTTGAGATAGCCACTATGTTAAAAGGTGCAGAGTATCGGGCAACATTTTTAAGCACAACTTTCATGAAACAAAGTTTTAAAAAAGCTTGATCTCTCATTTGTTTTTATATGTATATATATACACACACACATACATATGACTTCAAAATCTCAGAACAAATAAACATATCTTTCATTTGGAAAGAATCTTACAGTCCTAAAAGTTATCGTTATTTCTTTGAACAGTGAAGATGCAGTAAGACGACACAGTATTACCAGGGAGGGGTTTCTCCCTATTTCTGGTCTAAGTTGCAGCCAGGTTTGAGCTCTGCAGATTTACTTGTGACAACCCAAAAGAAAATTTGTCTAATATGAGTTTTCKGTCCTTTTAGATGTGAAAATACTGCATAAACACAGCTCAAGATTGAAGACTGCRCCCGGCTGTAATGGTGACTGACGTGTTGTTAAAGCAATAAAAACTTTCCTCCGCAGAGACTGTCTTATTCTTCTTAAGACAGCTTAAACTCAACAGAAAACAGAATGATTTTGCATTGTAGCAGATGATTAAAGTAATTATGTCCTGCAAGAGAAAATGTCATATTATTTTCCCAAAGAATGAACTCAAATCCTTTGGCTTTAATTTACTTGTTTGAGAAAACATTATTTAGCACTAGCTCAATGGTGAAATTTTTAGCACAGTTTGAAAAGATGCATAATAAAATACYAGTGCAAAATGAACCAGAATATTTGGCTTTAGAAGAAACAGATGGAGAGGTAATAATTTGGATTCACTGGTAACAGTCCTGCTAAGAAAAGGCAGATACCTACAGAGCCCAACACAGCATCAGACATTTTTTGTTCCTTTTTTCCCCCAAGTTTTCCCTTCTTATTCCTCCCTCTGTATGCAGAAACCAATAAGACTGCCCACCCCAAACTACCCAAGGCAATTTCTGTCTAGCAGAAAGGCAAAAAGTAGATCCCATGCTCACCAGCATCCATCTATCACACTTACRCAGCAGCAGCATTGGGCATGGAACAAGAATCTGGGTATCAAACTGATTTTATGCAAGTCAGAATATACACACTTCTGAGATTTGATTAAAATAATTGATAGAAAAATGCAAGTGAAAATAACTACTTTTCTCAGCTCAGCTTTACTTCTAAGCCAGAAGTTTCAGAKAAGTCTGTTTCTGCTTGCCTGCCTATGCAGACACCAGAGATGGGGTCCTGCATGGACAGAGCTCCCCAAGGAAACACTTGCCAGCTCTTCTCCTTGATGGTAGAACATGTTAAAGGGATGGCAAGAGTGCTGTAATCAGTGGTGCAAACCACTTGTCACAACCTTGCCCAYGCACAGAGTGCTTTCCAAGGGCCATGTATTAATAAATCTATATATACAAACGATGTTTAACATAAATGTCCCAGTTCTGCAAATATCCTACCAGCAGTCTCTGTATTTTAAGGGCATTYGCTTTGCAGTTAAACATATTTTGCATTTTTAAACAAAATGTAATATTTGGTTTTTCTCTTTTTAAATAAACAGTCTATTTTAATGGCAGGTTCTTAAACTGCTTTTAACTGCTGATGGATTGGCTAGAATATAATTAAACAACCTAAGCASCTTTCAAATGCATTGTTCAAGCTCAGCTGAATTTGTCTTAAAAAAACAGCCTCATTCATGTTCCCAAAGAAAATCAAATTCAATTATTCACCAGCTTTAAAAATCTCCAAACATCTATTTTCTCCCCTAACCCTTTTCCTTAACAATTCCATCCTTATCCCCCRACAAATCTCCTACAGCCTGGGGTTCAAAAACAGCTCTCCTGAGTAACCTGATTCTCAGCATTTCAAACAAAGTTGCCTAGCCCAAAGGATCATCAGCTACTCAAATCACTACAGCAACAGGATGATCCTCAGTGGGATTTTGGTCCTTGGTTGTCACTGGAATCCTAGTGACTTAAAAGCACTGGAGTGGAAATGGGACTTGTCCACTTCCCCACAAGGTGTTAAGTCAGACACAATGTTATTCTCCCTTGCTTTCTACTCGCAGGATTATTCATCTGAATTTTCTTTGTAGGGTACAAAAGAAATAAAGGCAATTGCATGAAAAAAATAGGCTCAGTTTTTCTTATGGCTATATTGAGACTTGGTGTCATTTTTTTTTCCTCCTGCCCAAATGTAGCTTCCGAGTCCATCACTTGCACTTATAAGTCATCTTGTACTGACAGCTATTGTCTTCCAAGAGAAGGAAAGCAGCTTCCAAAATTCTCAAATAAAACAACAAAATAACACAAACCTAAATCAACAGTCACTCTTTTCTCTCTCTGGTTTTGAAGTCATGCAGCCTTGTTTATTCAGATCACAAGGATGCAGGTGTCCACATAGAAACAAAAACRGGTAGTAACTGGGCATATCATCTCCTAGGTGACTTTCAAACCTTCAGGCATCATGAAGGAGACAAGACGAGATGAACAGTTTTTAAGTGCTRCTATTCAAAGAAAACAGGGACAGCAACATCAAACAGAAAATTAAACTGTATTTGTAGACTGTTTCTTTGTGTCTCTTCCATGATATTTTCACCRGCTGCAACACTGACATTTAATAGCTCTAGGCCTGTAAAGGAGACAGAAAACTTATCACAGTCTTAAAATCTGATATTATCAAAAATAATTTTTCCCCCCAGCTTATGCTGAAATCACCTGAGTAACTGTATAGCACTGCCAGAGTCTCCTCTTATTCCAAGTRCAAGTCTTGAAAATGCAACCATCTCTAGCAAATAAACCACCTCCAGACCTGCAGCATCATTCACAGGGCTACTGCAGTAATACTCCCCAAGGATGCTAGTCATATCTATCACCTTTTYTAGATAGCCTTGAATGCTAAAGGTATTAAACTATGAATACAAGAGTCATCCATACAAAATCAATGATCAGCACCAACAGCTTGCACTTCAAACTCCCACTTTCTCAAATAGGACACCCATATGTATCTGTTGTCATTAGATGAGCTGCATCATTTGCACATTAAGACAGATAGGTGGATTATTTCCATTAGCCAGCAAAGCATTGTCTCATCTGAGAGATTTTGCTGAATCCTTAGTTTGAAATGCACTGGTGGTTAAAACACAAGCCTACAGTGCTCAGGAAGGGCTTTATACTTAAAGAGTCTCAGCAACAGACACTTGTGTATCATCTTTATTGCCGAGTATATTTTTGGGTGAACATTAGTAGCACTTAGCTTAGGCTCTGCTTCACAAGCTATAGTCTTAAAAACACTGAGTGGTTAAAATCTCCTAGAACTTTCAGCATGTGCAAAATTTTGCTCCTTGAAAAGCCTTTGCCTCTTGTTTTCAGCACCCCAACTGGATACAGGAATAACTCTCATGCTGCCTCCAGCAGGAGMAAAGACAGTATCTCTGCCTCCGCTCATCTACAGTTTAGACACTAATTTCATCTATTCAGAGCGAGAGCCTCCATTCTTCGTCACAGGAATTGAGGTTTCCACCAGCTCTGAGATCTGACCACACCACATTTCCTTTGAGCAACCACAAGAGAAAAGCTGCTGCAATGGCTCTATCAGGTCCATCATTAGTCCTCTGGGAGAATTGTGACCTTCAAGCCACCACTGCTTCCCTCACGTTATTTCATGTGAAAAGTGCATGGAAATCATACTGGTTTGGGGGTGTAGCCTTGCAGAGAATGAAGCAGGAGCAGAGACATCACAATTTTTATGCACATGAGCACCTGCCAACAGCACACAGGTTTTTAAAACCACCGTGCAAAACACATCATCTAGACGTCTCTTAACAGCGTGAGTTATCCATGGGCAGCAGCTCAGAAACATCTCTACAGACTGAAGCCTCTGGCCAGACCTTTTGCCTTCAAACACCAGCCTTTACCATCCAACCATCCCAACCCCGAGCATCGACAAATATTTCTGCAGTTAGGTAGATCCGCTGAACACGCGTCTCCTACTAATCAGCTCTGCACTCCCACTGCCCCCGCCTCTCTGCCAGCTCACACCTTATCTACACACGTTATCTATCCTCCTCCTTGCCAGGAAAGCAGCATCACAATATCCAAGTATTTTATGGGAAAAAAAAGTTTTGTAAGAACAAAAAGAGAGGTTTTCTATAAAACTGAATACTGTGCTATCTAAATCAATTAGTTTAAAATCCCGTACAACTTGAGAGTTGATTTTTTGCAACCATTACAAATATAGCAAAAACAAAATTTAATACTAATTTATTAGCTAAAATACACATTTCTACTTTCATGTTTTCCTTTCAAATTCTAATACTTATGTTTCTATTACATTGTCAGAATAAGATCGATGACTGCTAAGAAGCCATTCCGTTGTATTTTAATGTGTAAGTTTTACATCTGCTGTAATAAACCGGTTTAAACAACTTTGTTTATAAACACATAGCAAGTTATTTGCTTTGCTTGGGATTGAGGGAAAAACACTGGACTGGATGCCATGACCATTTTGCAGTGACACAATCAAGCCCTGCAATGATTTCCAGAAGTCACATTGTTGCAGAGAAGATAAATCCATAAAATAGCAGGAGTCTTAAACAGATATGTAAAAATCACACCTGCATGGGAAGAAAGAACAAACACAGATTCTGGAGGAGCAGGGGAAGGTAAAAAGACTTAGCTGAGCGGATACAAGTCGCCTTTTCCCTGCCATAGCAGCAAGTCAGCGGGAGTGCGGAAGCAATAGCAAACTGCAACTAGTATTCATTACAGCATATTTTAATAAGCAGTTTTTAAAAGAATAAAGGTGTTATTAGTCTCATAACTATACCCACAGTAGGCTCACTTATACCTTGTACCTTCCTGACCTCCACAGCTATTTGCTGGAGCACCAGCGGGGGGCAAACCCAGCTGGGTTGCTCAGAAGCAGCAGATCACACTGACATGCCAGGGGCTTCTAGGCAGAGTTTCTGAAAGCCCTCAAGAGGTCCATCAGTTCATGGAGGTATATGCAGCCTTGTGCATATTGTCTGCATACAGCAGCCACCACCTTCCTGGATGAGGTCCAATTTATAACATCTGATGATGCACACAAGCATCCTCACACAGGCCTGGCAGTGTCTTGACATTCCAAGTTTATTGCTTCCTATTGATTCTACAGGACAAACTAGACTTTCCAACTTAACAGTTTTTGGGAAATTCTTCATAGGTTTCTTCACTGCTGTTTTCTGTGAGCTAACTCACCCAGATTCACTACTAAAATTATGGRAGGGATCACATATTGAAGGCTTAGGTTGAAAGCATGTGTGGGAAAGGGATGTTGTTTTATAATAGAAACGACTGACTTGAAAACTGTTTTATTAATGAGTACAATGATGAGTGCTCACACTGCTTATCTGCCTAGGATAGAATAAAAAGTTCAGCTGGATATCAGATCTTTTTAGCAAAAGGATAGTTCAGGCTTTTATCGACCCAAATAGCCTTCSGTCATCCCAGACAATGTCCTTCTCCCCTCCTCTTTATTTTTAAAAAGACTAAAMAAAAAAGTGTCAGTTCCCCATGCAGCCTTACATTAAGGTCTCATTCCCACTAACAAAAAACAAAATTGAGTAACATCAGCAAGTTCCCACAGGCTACAGGTCAACTCCTTTACTGCAAATACAATTCAATTTCACTGACTAGAAATAAAACATTAAGGAATGCAGTGTCCTATCATAGGAATTAAGGGAAWGAAAAACTGCCCATAATTTTGGATTTAAGATATTAATTTTAGATGCATCAGTTGGGGAAGATTAGTCTTAATATATCGATATGTGAAATATATGCAACTCCTTCAAGTTCCCTGAAAAGAAAGCAGTTTATTTATCAATGACATATTTGCAGCCATACTGGATGGTGTATGAAGCACTACCCACGACATGTGCAAGTTTGTTTCCCTGACTTCTGTGCAACTTTACWGTAAAGACTGAAGAAAGACTTCAAGTGAAACAAACGGAGCTTAACAGATTTGCTCAGCCTTGGCATTACAAGATACAGGTTTGACGGTACAAAATCTGTAAGGTCACAACATCAAGGAGAGAAGGAAAAAAAATAGTATATCAGAGTATTTGATCACCACAGGATTACAATAAAGATATCTCTGATGGAGCACAGCACTGCCAAAAGTAATTAGTACTTTATCTGGAAAGCGTATATTACCAGTAAAAGATCTGTGATTACTTTAGTTAGACTAATGAAAGACCTGTGCTTATCCATATTCCAATTCATTTCTATTCTGCCCTATCCGGCTTTATCAGCATTGGGATTAACATCAGTAATAGGGCTGTGTGCATATTTACACATTGTAATTAAGCACTGGGGGAAGAAGGAAGGGAGCTCTTTTAGAATATTTATTAAAATGCAGGCACACTGAGCCAGAATTCAAGTTATTAAAAAAATTAAAACCTATTCCAGGATGAGCACACAAGAGTTCTCTGGAGCCGTCCTTGGGTAGAGAGATTAAGCAATGTTCACTGACAATCAAAGGGACTCTGCAGAAAACACTGAGGTACTCACCCTAAATTTTCTGATATACTTAAGGCTGGCTCTAAACCCCAATGTTTCAAGGAGAACAGCAATAATCCACCTGGTAGATGCTACCATAACATCAATGGATGCTGAAGATTTCTGCCACAATGGCCTGGATTCAACAACACACTTAAGCTCATTCTTTAACCTAAGCAGCCGCTTATCACTCCTGTCTGGCTAACTGCATAAAAACACAGCCCATTTTGAGCAGTTTACCCCTCATTGGGAAGAGTTAAGCCTCTGCTTAGCTTGATCTGATGCTAAAATTCAGTTTTGCACATTAATACTTGCAGGACTGTTTATCAGATGGCCTCTTCTTACAGTGTTTTTTTTATTRCACAGGTTAAGGTAAGTTATTCACATGTATGGTATTTTTTGCTAGAAGTTCACTCTTAAGCAGATCAACACAGATTAGTTTTCCAGCAAATATTCTGAAGGCTGGAATATTATGTTAGGTTTTACTCAATAAAGGTAATCAAGATAGTTTGGCAGAGATTGCAGGTGGCACAGAAATCCAACTGAAACAAGTCCTCTGGTCATTAGAGCTCATTTTACACYAAGACTTAGGTTAAGTATTTGTAACCTCTGTACTCACATACTCTATAGGATCTGTTACCACTAACTTTACAGTAMAATAAGTATTTTCAGGTCAATTATGATTTCATTTTTCCCAGTTAGTCAACCAAGTGACCAGAATTTGCGGTTACTCTCATTCACAAGACCACATCCGAGGCAAGGTCAGTGTTCCAAAGATGACTGGTCCCTCTCAGAAGGCTGRTATTTCTTTTCCTCCCACCAGAGCACTATAAGCCCACTGCATGACCGTATATTGCACCTTTCCACAAGGCAGTTACATTTCAGTGGGAAAGACTGCRCTAGCTACATTAATGCTTTAAAATCTTCAGTGATTAATTACATTCATATAAATGCCAAGCTTTACACACTTCAGATTATGCCTTAATACACTTGCTGCTGGAGTCAACCTTTCCATGCCACACACACATATACACAAACACACAAGCCAAAACCTAGAAATAACTGCAGTCACCAGAGCTACAACCTCACCAGGAACCCCAAGCACATTATAAACATTAATTTCAGCCATGTGCCCTGCTCTAAAGTGGTTAATTGCCAGGCTCATTTAGCACAAGTGCACAAACTAAAGGAGAATTTCTTGCCCAGGTCAAATGAGGTGCACAGCATCGAGTAGGGCTTGTTAACTGCAGCTCCGTGCTGCACCCAGAGCACCAGCTGTGCCCTCGGTGTAATAAAATGAGTTCAACCCTGATGCAAATGACCAGAAGTCAATGTGACAAGGGCAAGGCTATTTCTTCCACAAACATAAATAACRGGTCCATCTTCTCAGCCACCTACTTTTACTGCTTATGAATATTCAAATCGGAGTTTAGCTCAGAATGCTCCAGAGAAAAAAAACTAATGAAATCTAATGATCTGCTGCAACTCTGAGTCGCTTACTGCCCATAATGTGATTAACTGCTTAAGCATAGCCCAAAAGACAGAAGTGAAAGCTTGTGGATTGGGTCCAAAGTGAGCAACCAGGTTTTGATGATAAAGGGAGATCTGCCCAGAGTAACTTGGTTTGAACTGGCAACTTGACAGCAGCTTAAAGTGATTCACTTCATTTACATATATATTTGGATTTTTTTTTTCCTTTTCATAAGTTATAAACAAGTTTAACCTTCTTGCTACAGAAATAGAAGCAGTTTGTTAGCTGATTTCATCAGCAATATAAACCTGCAAGTGATCATTTCTCTCTGTACCGCAGGGTTACAGGAAATAATATAGCTGATGGGTTAATTCAGTCAAAGAAGAATGTGCTTTTACCATCATAAACAAACTTAAGTGAGGCATCCTCAGCAGAGCACATCCAGCAGAGAGCAATGCCAGACTCTGGCTCTGCCTCATAAACTAAGGACTGCCCAAATTAAGGGGATGAGAGTGGTTAATAGGAGCCARGCAACCCATGCTTCACTGGCTCCCTCCGGTGTGGCATTTCCATCTCACCTATCTCAGCTTCCTCACCTGGTAAGGCAGAAGGCACTCAACTTTTTCCTACAACCTGGCGGAGTTCTGGATAARAACTGCACTGGGCACTTGCTATCATCACTACAGGAAGGCATAGCCTGAAGTTTTAATACTGGCTCTGCCCACTAAATTCCAGTAGTCTTGGGACTCTCGCTTTGTATTTCTCTACCACTGCCTTTTTAATCTTCTTTTTGATTTCTCCCTATTTTTAGGGCACATGCTCCATAAGAAGAAATTCCTTTTACTTATGGCTTCTCAAAGCTCCTAGCAGCTCTTTCTCCCTGTTGCAGGTTCATCTTTATGCTGTAAAAAATGCTGAACAGCATTTATTTCATTTTTAAATACAAAGCTGGTCACTACTTTTTCCCAGACTTTATATAAGCATCAACTCTTAAAGCAGGGGGCAGATGGTATGAGAAGCACATTTACTTTCTTCCCCTTATTCCTCCTGAGAAGGAAGAGTCCAGTTTGTTTTTACAGTACCCAAGCCCTTACACACTGTCCAAGAACAAAGATACAGCCTTAACCTGGCATTCAAAGCATCAGCAAAGAATCATCTCAACCTGCATGGGAAGAGAGGAATTGGTCTGTCACTACGTCTGATAACCAAGGCAAGGCTCACTTGTTTCCCCAGCAGCTGTGATTGAGGAACACGGTCATCCCGTCTTGGCTCATCAGTCCCCACTAATGCCTTTGTGTGTAGAATCACTTCTTATTTACAATATATCCTTGACACCATTTCATTGAACAAAATTAGGTAGTCAGGCATTTGCCAGAGCAATCCGTGTAATTCAGCTTGGCAGCATGACATTATCACTAGCTAGGCAATATTAACTTTGTATGATTATGATCTCCAGGGAGCTCATTCCACAAGAGGACTTCAGATGCTGTAGTCATAAACCATTATGCTTCCTCCTAAGGAGCTGAGCAACCACCTCTTCCAAGGGCAGCACCAAAATTGGGGACAGTGGCTCAAACTTGATTTATTACGGAGACTATCAAGGGCATGCAAGTTCCTAAATTAACAGCAAGAAATCCCATCTCTACATGAACTCTTTTGGTAGGTACAGGCTGGTATCCCCACTGCCTATCAGACGTCAGACTTCATCTACAAAACACCACCAGAGCTGTTTTCATTATGGCTTTTCCTTTTTCCTTGTTTATTCCCTTTCAACCCTCAAATCCGCAGTTCTCCACATCCTTGATGTAAACTGGCCATGTGTTTGCAGCCATTTCAGTTTTCGGCTCTGGGTCAGCCCTGTCTGGCTCTCAGGACCCACAGACTTTCCCGGTGGGTTTTTAGCTTACTGTGTCAGAAYGACCTGTGYCATTTTCTGGCAGTCTCCTGGTTTGTTAGGAGCCAGCTTGGGAGGATGAACACACCAACATGACCACAGATAGACTCATGGAGCATGTTCTCTATCTTTGCCAAAGGGGCAGAATTAAAAAAAAAAACGAACATAGTTATTCTAAAGAAGTTTTCATTAAATGCTGTATAGGAGTATCTTTTAAAAAACTGCCTGTCAAAGAGGAATTGCCCAGAATATTTGGTCATAAGCAGATGGTGGCCTTCAACAGAATTGACCTAAAAGATTCCAGGATATTAATTCTTGAAAATTTGCAATGCATCATTGACACAGCCAACCAAGTTGGGAAGGATTTATGTTTATGATGTAGGCCACTATCACCRGACCCAAAAGCCATTACCTGCATAATGAATTCAGGCACTGCTTTTACATCCACTGGAGGGAAAAAACTACTCTTTATACAACATACCGCTTTACAATTTGTTACAGATTTTAATCACAAAGATAATATCAGGAATAATGTGTTATACAAGAGACACAACTCAAATATCCAGTCTTTGTCAAAGACGGGCACAGAATGAAACAAAAAGACACCTTTATAAAGTAAGTTTTTTAAAACAAGTTTTCTCTATTTGCACTGCAGTCTTTTAGATAGACATGGGGACTTATTTAAGAAATATGTTTAAGATGACATCAGAATTGTCAAGGCAGATTATGACAGTCTGCAGCACAAACCAAGACAAGCAGACTGTCTCAGTTACAGAAAAGGCTGCTATAAGGTATACTTTTGCCTGGATAAAGAGATGCTGTCATACAGTAAAAGAATCAACTTCCAACAATTAGGCTACAACTTGTGACAGGTTTTCCCTCTTTTACTTTCTCTGTTAGTCTGAGAATATCTTTGTGCCATTTCTGTTGCAGACGAACTCGGGGCAGACTTTTAACCAAAATAATCATCCAAGAAAAAGAGCAAAGTACATTAAGAAATACATTTTTCCTACTGCTAATTTCAGTGCAGTCCAAAAGAACTTGCAAAAACTCTGGTCACGAATTAATCTTTGATTCATCTTTAAGAATTAATGCCTGACTTTTGCCTGCAAAAAAATTTTAGATATAGTTTATGCATACAAGGTCTTTATAAGGCACTTGTTTATACTAGTTTGTATTGTACAAAGCAATTCTGCAAAATTAAATGCAAGAAGGTGACATTCCCTCCCCATCCATTTCTTCATGTGTTTTAGTGAGGCAAAAAGCCAGGGGGCATTATTTGCCCACCCAAAACTAATTTTACCCTTTGGACAAGTTTAACACTGATATTTGTTTTAAAGATACAAAGTTTCTCTAATAGTCTCTTTTTTTCTTTTTGCATTTTAATAAAAATGGGCAAAATCTAAATGAACTTGAAAAAACTTAATAGTTGCAAGGCCAGAATAACCCTTATCCAGGGAAAATATTCAGGAAAAGAGACACTTTGGATGGCTATTTTCTTCCAGTTTTATTGGGAAGTCTGAATTAGTCACCTTGCAGAAGGTTGCATTAGTCATAGAATCTCCTGTGAGTTGCTACAAACAGCCTGAAGAATTTACTACTGATATTACACAAAATTTTAAGAAGATTAGGAGAATTCAACATTCACAGTGTATATATTATGATACTGAGTAATACTCAAGATATTACCTAAARCACATCATGACTGAGAAAACATTTACTAATTTCAATGAAATTCAAATGAAGAGAGATGTTTARAATCAATTTTCAGCACGATCTGTAGAGGGAAGAAAGACTGGAAGGACCACAACTCATGAAGGCACRGGTGGTTGGAAGGAAAGAGAAGTAACAAGGATTTTAACCTAATGATCCTCTTTTACCTTGAGCTAGGTCTGCCTAAATTTTCCACATTTGTTTGCTGTGCTCAGCAGTACCAGGAAAGGAACGAGCTGGTGGGCTGCAGGCACCCTTAAGTAATGAATTACAGAAAAGCAGCAGCAAATCAAGCATGAGTTATAAATCAYTGCTCTCCTCAGGAAACATCATACAGAATTAGAAAGTAGTTAAGTAGCCTTGCTTGTGGCACAGACAGAACAAAGTTAGAAGCAATAATAGCAATTGATATTCTTTTTACTGCTAGACAGCTCAACAGCAGGACCAACTGGGCAGGATCTTGCAGATCTGACAACAGGAATGGACATGGCCACTYTCATGCATGTTTAATCATAACAAACACATGGACTTTCAATAAAACACCCCCAAGCCTGAACTACTATGATAAAAACAAAACATAAAGCACAGTGCAATGACCAATGCAATACATGCATGACCATGAACCATGCTGAGAACATCCATGTTTCACCTCTTGCCTCTGCCAGATTACCTGCTCCATAATGGAGCATCTTAACCTAATTGATGTTCATTGTTGCACTTAAGTCATTTTCTTTATTCTACCACAGCTTAAACTTGTTCAGAGARAAATTATGAGCATCTGTGCTATTTGGTATCTTACTACTCTAGCTGCATTTCTAGAATAAAACCACTAGTGCCACTAAGATGACTTGTAAAGCAGTGTGAGCAGTTGGGGAGYGGGAGTTCAGGGATGACAAAATGAGTGAATCAAAGGCTTTCTGGAGTCTTGAGCTACCATCACTGACTCAGCCTTATGAGTGATATAATCCACTAAGCTCAGTGTCAAGAGAACATGCACCTTTAATGTATTAAAATCAGTGCCACAAATATCTACAMACTGGAAGACGATGGGAAATTCTTTCCTCTTCTAGATTAAATTCAGTCTGGTGGAAACTAACATGTTTGTCCTTATTACCAAGGGAAAGAAATATAATCAGTGTGACATCCCAGGCAACTGCATTTCATCATCTCTGGCTTCATTTTTGCAGCCAAAGCAGGATTTATGCTGATTGATTGAAAGCATTACCTATGTTTGCACTACGCTTTATTTATTTACCAAGAAAGAAGGCTCAGTGCTCATCAGGTACGTATTGCATTGACCGGCTTTGTCAAAGCTTTTGAAGTCCTGTAAAGCAGGCTAATCGGCTGAGCAGCTTTTCTACTCAAGATTACAGAGGTTACAAACTGATCAAGTGCAGGAAAGCTTCCAACAGCAGAGGTTTTGCAGTCCAGTACTGGGAGAAGCTGARGCTCTTCTATGCATAACCTACTTAGAAGGACATTAAGTGGAAACTTCCCTAGTGTGAAAAACAAGTTGCTTTGTAAATTTTTCTACCAACAACTGCTGAAAGCTTGCAAAATTCCAGTGCAATAGTGTATCTCTAAACTAGGGATAGCAGGAGTAAATTAGGTCTTATATTCCATCATGCTGATGGAAGTCATCTCTAGAGCCACAGAGCATGGAGAGCACTTTCTAAATCGATTCTATTGCGGTTTTTTTCCCTATTGCTTTTCATTAATGTTAATTCTAATGACCTTGGCTTAAAAAGGTAACTATTTACTTCAAATTCCCTGTTTAACAGAATCTGGACAGACTGAGTTCATATCCATGGTGTGATGTCACCACTCCATTTATTCCTTTTTTCCCAGGTTCTCTGCTTCTTGCACCAATGCATCACGTAGCTGTGCCTCTCAGCAGCTTCACTGCAGAACAGTTTTCATTTCTGCAATGCCTGGTGCAAACCTGCAAGCAGGCTAAAACACCTGCTTCAAATCTTAAGGATACCCTTCCTACTCCATTATAGCTTCCAAGTGAAATTATTACATAGCCATGAAAGTTGTTAGTCATCACGCCTAGGCTTCACGTCTCAAGTATTAGAAATTCCTAAATTTTAGGAAATGAGGTTGTTTGTCCAAACTCTCTGAAAAGTAGTAAGAGGGACTCCTAGAGAGCAAACCACCCATCCTCCACCCTCATCCGCACCCATCTTGTCCAGCTCACACTCTCAAAATTGTCTCATATCAACACTGACCAAGGGAACTCACACATTAGCTTTTGTTTTAAGGCAGATACTTCAAATCTCACGTTAAATACAGAAGGGGCATCTCCATTTTAAGGTATTTATTCAGAGTAAGTGTTGTAGCCATTGGTTTCTCCATTCTCCGGAGCTGACAGCAGTCTCTCTCCAACCAACGCAGATGTGGAAGATATTCTAAGAAACCTTTAGCCAACTTCACACAGCACATTGCCTGAAACGTGCTATTCATCTGGCTTGCAAAAACGCTTGTCACATCAAACACACACCACAAGTACTTTCAAATTATTTAATTATCCATTCCTGTACTCCATATTTTCCAAGTTCTCCCTAAAGACCATTCATCAGTTATTCATCTTTAAACATGTATTGCTAAATATCCAAGGTCAAATGGACTTTCACTGACTTTTAACTACAAGGCAATCATCAAGTTATCATGTGAAATCCCAGAAACTCCTAAAAAGAAGGGGCAAGACAGGAAGCCCACAAGCTGTGACCATTTACGGGTATGTTTGCTTCTCTTCAGGTTTCACGTCATCCATATGCACAAGGAATTTTACTTTCCCACACAGACATAGAGCTGGCACGGCTCTGAGAACCCACATGCTCACCTTCTGCTCACCATGCTGCAGGTGCCAAACTYCTCAGTTTCTGGGCAAATCTCAGGTCTCTAATGTGCACACAGTGTATTCAGACTGCTCATAGCATAATAAAGCTTCTTTTTTTGCAGCCTCCTATCTCCCTTAGATGAAGGATGGAGAAGTTTAGGGAGCACTTTTCTTCCCTCACTAGTGAGCTGGCATGGCTAATGTATCAGTCACGTTTTTCCTCCTTTCCAGCATTACTTGTCAGTCACAATTAGAAATGCTGCTCAGTTCCTAGGTTGCAGTTTATGAACAAAGGGAACTTTGAAAAACAAAAAAGCCAACTTCAAACCATTTGATCTCTTCTTTCATCCCCAGCCAACAGCAAACACCACTAAACCACAACAAAAAACAGATGTTCATGCATTCAACAAATGATCAGAGCATGTCACTGTCTTAATCCAAATTTTAAAAATGCAACAATCAAAATGAGGAATTAGCACGGGGCAAAAGGACTTAAACTGAATGCAGAAGTGTTTCTATCATTACCCAGAACTTACAAAATCTGACTTTTAATACTATGCTTGCTGAAGGTTTAAAATCAGATCATTAATGATACAGAACAGATTGTCACCAAACACCAACATGTTGTAGGGTACTAATATAGCAAAATTTATCAACATTTTATCAAAGTTCATAAAAAAATCTTCACTACATATGAAAAACATTCTGCAGACCAAACATTAGAGAATTCAGTCAGCAAAAGAATTCACACTCAGAAATTCAAGGTAGCAAGTGAGCCTCAGCTTTGTGGAGGACAGGTAAAAAAGCATTTTCCTTTAATGGGGAATTGTGTAGCTACCATTCAACCTGGAAACATTCATAACTCAAAGTCAAGATGACAACTTGTTTTCCATCCAGTCCTTTGTGCKTTTCTAGTTTTTGGACTACAGAATTAGTGCAAGTGGATGAAGGTTCATACGCCTGAAGGATTGTGCTCAGCACCACAGTCACTGGTCCYGATTTAAATTCAATCCTAGCAGAAYACCCAAAGAAGGACCATGAAACTAGAGAATAATCTAAGTTGGCCAAAACCCCACTGCTTTATGGAGCTTTCACTGTGKCTGTACTACTACAGCTGTACTAGTTTCAACCAATTATTTATGGTTGATGCTGACATATATAAGGTCACAATCTAATCTCAGTTGCTTCCCCACTGCTCTTCAAGACATTCGTCCCTTCAGGCCCCAGATGAAGTATCTCAGTTTGCAAAGAAATTAAGCAATAAATTTGTTAACCATTTCATCACTTGGAATTATTTAAAATTGGAGGGAAATGAGAATCAAAAATTTTTTTTTCCAGTTKGACAACCTTTTACAAACAGAAAGCAAAACTTGCTTTTTCTACTGAGTTGTAACCATTGTTACAAGTGGTTTGCAGGCYCTACAGGAACTACAACTTCCCTGGGAAGACACAGCCAAAAAAAATGAGATCAAGTTATTCACACTATGGCCAGCTCCAGTAAATCTCCAGGACTTGATACGTAATTTTTTTTCATGTCAGAAAGAATGAATGAACCTACTCAAGAGACTTCTCTGGGCATTTTTCCTCTTGTCCTTTTCCAAGTTACAAACTCCAGAGGAACAGGCAGTACACCCAGAATATTCTTACTCTCCAAAGAGATGCAGGTTTTTTCTTGCCAAGAACCTTTCCCCTCTCTACATCTCCTCRTGCAGTTCCTTAGCTTCTCTGTGATGAGCTCAGAGATTTGGTAACCYTTTCTCAGAGGCAGGAGCTACTAAAGATTCAGGGACTGTCCTGAATCTAGAATACCACCAAGCTAGCACCCAAGGGACCCAGGTTATCAAGAGCTCCTTAACTACACTCCAGCATGGCACAAAACACTGCAGGACAAGGTTTCCATTTCATGACAGGGAGCCCAACAAACAGGAGCAAGCTGGATAGGAGCCCTTAGAATATAATGCTTAGTAATACCAACAGCCCATAGAAGTTTGACAATGGGGTTAAAATTCAGGGAATAAAGGGATTCTTGTTTCCCTCTCCTTGTCCCTAATTGCTCTTTTAAACCCTATCAAAAATCTCAGTATTCAGCAGTTCTGCTTAGCATTCTTTTGGTCATTTGTGAAATCACCAGTGCCTTTACAACCATTGCATACTTTAACCAAACAGGACTAGCACAGCATGAATAAAACCCAGTCACACATTTGTAGGAAAGGCACCTCTAATTTAAGCTCCCAAGTATTCAAAATCTTAATTCGGTGAAAAAAAAAAATATGCATACTTCCAAAAACACAAGGAAAAGGAAAAACCCACCCACCAGTTTCTTGAAAGCTAGCAAGCCTGGGTGCTTTTGCAGCAGTCCAGAATTTGGGATGACCACCGCGGGCCGCGGACACCCCGGCGGAGATGCTCTGTATGCACGCCGTTACCTACGGTACCGTTGCCTACGGTACCGTTCCTCTGCAGCTGACGTGTCTGCAGCAAGGACCTCCAGCCGCCCGTGTTTACTGAGCTGAGAAAGGTCAGAGAAATATAAGTGACCTTTTCACGTGGGYCTGCTGGGTAAACACGAGGCACCGCTAGGTTTGAAAACGGATTAAAGAGGGGGGAGAAGGAGCTACTGCAGAAGCCTCCATAGGTGAAGTCTGGCAGCACCACCGCTCCATCTAGTGAAATCACAGCTGTCTGCTTGCTCGCTTGGGATCAACTKTGCTGGCTTTTAGGGTAGGGGCTTGTGACCAAGTGCATCATGCGCGAGAGCAGAAGTGCTGCACACAGATCAGACTCCCCGGCTCCTCATCAGGGGAGGCAGCTCTGGGCAAGGGCCAGGGTGTCTGCACCCTGTGGTTGTCACTCATGACAGGCACAACTGCACTGGTTTTACACCGTGGCCCAGGTGGCCTCAGTGCTTCCCTTGAAGGAGGGATCTGTCTCAAGGTCAGGCGCTGAGTTTTTGTAACCAGGTCTCTGCACTCACACAGGCRACAGTTTCCTTTCAGCTCCCAACACTGTGTTATTTCCTCTGCCTTTAACACTAAGGCATCATTAAAAGCAACAATGCAGGAGCATCGCAGCAAACCATGTTTTACCTGCTATACGGACCATGCCATGCCCAGCAGCAAACATGCTGCTTCCTTAGCTTTCTAGAGGGAACAGAATGCTTCCAGGAAGCTCCAGCTATTAAGTGACAAGTTTAAGTCAACCCAGGGCTCTTGTGAAAGATCCTAGACCAACAGTTAACACACATTGGCAAGTGCTGAGCATCCATCCAAGACCTCTGAAGAAAAAACCATCTGCAAGCAGCATGATTGCTAACTAACTGTTGGGTGATGTCCCATTCAGAAGTCCYGGCCCTGGTCAGACACAGGGAAAACATGCTGAAAACATTAGGCAGCAATTTTGCTCTCAGACTCGGCCTCACTGCCTGCAGATCACACAGATGTTCAGCGTAGAAGTGGCAGGTTCAGTGCAAAGCTGGCAGACACATACAGTGAATCCACAGGAAATTACAGCGAGCAGCTAACAGTGCTATAACTTTTAAGGTTCACGATAATTTCATTTTTTAATAAAAAATATTCAAAAGATTCATCACAAATGTATCAGGTTCTAATTCTATTGTATTAAAGGCTTACATTGTTCTAAAACTTAAAAGGCCACTTATGCAGAAGTGACTGTCATTAAGTGCACTGAAATTTCTTCAAGTAAACAAACAGGAATAAAAATGTGTGCTGACCAGTAACACATTTACCTTTACAACCATCTCACCAYTTAGAGGGCATATCTTTTCAGGAGCCAGAGCAGCACTTCCTTTTGTTTTTTGTTTTTTTTCTTTTTTTCCTAGCACATTCAAGTGTATCTTTAATGTATTATTCAAACACAAGCGATGATTAATTAATCAAAACTCTGCTGTATAGGGAAAAGAGAACTGGGCTCTTGTGCATCACCCGGCCAGATGCTCCAACTTAAAGGGAATCATAAGGGAGGATGTGTCAGTGATACTGCTTAATTATGCAATAAAAATGATGGGATTTCAGAAGCAGCTTTTAGGGTTTTGTGGGATCTCTTTTCAGTGCTTCTCTTCACTATATATAGGCTACATCCCTCCTCTCATACCCCATCTATCAGAGTGCCTGCAGCGAAGCATGTGTGCTGAAATCTCGGGCAGTTTGATCTGAGGAACCAGCACCTCAATGCAAAACTGAGTGGATCGTCCCCAAAATGTTTAATTGGAGGTGAGAGGTGTCTCAGGTGCTCTACAGACACGGCAGACCCATCTGACAGAGGGCTACTCTTGGTATGTCTACACTTGGTTTCGTTGAGCCATACAAGTCAAGTAATTTTAATGCTTTTCTTTCATCTTCCTATAATGCATCTTTTTAGACTGAGTTTAAGACCTCAATTTCTTTTTTTTTTTAGTGCAATTGATTGACATCTGGCTACATGCCCCCTAACTTGTTACAACCTTACACAAATGGTCCAGCACCTCAAAGGCTCTAAACCCCATTAATTCCTGACTATTGAATTCATGCCATCCTGTCAGGCATCTCCAGGCACAGAAATACTAGTATGAGATTAATATTGCTTGTATTTTAGACACTTTACTGAGGGATATCTTGGGCCACTGAAATCAAAGTGGCTGACTCATTGAACATACTTTGTCAAAGGAATAGGAACATGCAATAGATTAATAACTTCCCAACTTGAAAAAGAGCCAGAGAGAAATGATGATAAATATCAGGATGCTTAGTGTTATGCTAACATACCAAAACTAAAGCAGATTGGGCTGTTTTAGAGGGAAGGAACTCTCTTCTAGTTGTATTGGTGGGCAGGACAAGTCATAGCCTGAAATATTGGCAATTAGAACGCAAGCTTACAGCATGGAAATCATCTTACAGCATGGAAATAGAGTGAGACAGTCTGTGGAATGCCTGCTCACAGCAGCATAGACACCTTGAAGGTGCATTTCTGTGGAAGTCCAGGCTGAGTTTTTCTTGCCACAAGGTGAGCTACAGGATTTTGTGTGATTCCTTCCAGTCCTGCTTCTCTGTAGTTTTATGTCTGAGAAAATTGTCGCATCTTTCTCCAAAACACTGAGCTGTGCTGTTTTCCTCTGTGAAAATATCTATACTTTTCTTTTAAGTCACAAAAAAGCTAAAAAAGTATACTTCATAATGTTTTCTGCAATATACAATATTCYTGCCTTCCAGTTAGTACTTCCAATCAGAAACTATCAGAAAACATCAACCCGAACACTGCCATCATTTAAAACATAAGATAATGTTTAAAGTGATACGAAGCTTTTCATTAAGACACAAGAACATAGTAATGAAAACAGTGAAAAAGCTCTTCATTACTCAGCAGCCCTAGAGCTCAAAGGCCACTCCTCATTTAACACTAACTACTGTCAATCACTATCTGAATGCTTTAAAATCACAAGAACCACTAACCATTTTGCTAAAACTGCAGGCAAAACTTGAAGGATCATTTGGAAGCTTTACATCTGACTACACATCTCTGAATTTCTTCTGTATTTCACCCGCTAACGTATTGCATCGTTCCCAAGATAAACACATTTCTGCCTCCAAGATTGCARCTGTTGTGAACATGCAGCACCAGTGGCAGATAGTGCCACAACCAGTATTAAGAGCAAGAAGGAATTATCCAGGAGGAAGAAAATGCCACTAAAGCAAAAATGAAGAAAAAGTATGAGTTTGAGGCAGATGACAGAATTACCACTGAAAATGAAGTTTAAGCTTCTGTCCATTTTTCCAGAAACCTTCATAGCCCCTTAGCCCATCTCTCCATTGTACTAGCAGTGGTCACCCAGAAGATTTTACTGAGGTTCTCACCATCTATTGAACCACTACAATTTCATCAGACTTGAGGTCTTTACATTGCAATGGTGGAATCAGCCTCTTGGTATAATACAGATCAAAGAAAAGCCCTGACTCTTACACTAAACCAAATAGCTCCTTTGTACTGGAAAATCTCTTTTAGAGGAATATCCAATCTTGGTGAAAGCTTCATGAGATGGTGAATCTATCATGTCCTTAGATAACTTGTACTAATGTCCATTTGCTCATGTTAARCTGTTTGGTCTTGTTTCCAATTTAACTACCTGAAGAGCCAATGATTTTTTGCTTTTCCCAGAAAACCATGCACCTGTATATGGAAACAGGCCATTACTTCAAAAASAATGTAAAACATCCCATTATATATAATTATAGCAAAGGTGGCTGCCTGCTGAAAACTCTTTACAGAKGAAAAGTATTTGGCAGCAACAAAACATCTCCCACCGAAGATGCAGCTAGCTGTGTCCTGAATTTAAAGCAGCRAGACCCAAGAGAGCACCCTGTTCAGCTCCCTTAGCACAACAGCCAGTGAAATCAGTCTGGAGAAGAATGCAGCTAATTACACATTGTTGTTCTTGCTGAAGGCTGACAATTGCCAAGGGCCACTTGCAGTCATCTGGAGAACCCACTCATCTCCAATTAGCCAACACGTCCACAGAGCCTCAGGTGAAAAGAAGGTAACAAAGGCCCACAGAATGTAGGCAACTCTTTCAGTTAACAGTCGACTCTCCAGCTATTTATTCCTGCTGCTTATGAGGACTAAGTAGTGGAATTTGAGTATCATGCTGTTGGGGCAGGCTGCTGCCAGGCACCTCTCCATGCCACAGCAATAGACATAAGCTGAGAAAAATCTTGCTTTACCCCAGAGCTTGTAACATATCTAACATTGCTGCAAAACTGTGAGCAATTCAGCAGAGTCAATTTGATTTCCTTACTTATTGCTAATCCTTTCCTTTTTATTCTGTTGCTATGGATCAAATATTTTAAGACCTACATCATCAGGCTTTGGCTACTGTGTTTATTTTTCTTCTCCTCTTCTTGTCCTTTTAGACTCCCACATTGATTAAATAAAGTTGTGTAAACTGGGTTATTACATATTCTACTATGGATCTTCAGACTATTTAGCAGGGCGGGATTCAGGATCTTTCTTGAACCTCTCCCCCTCACTCCTCTGGAAATAGAGATCAAGACAAGCTTGCGGAGAAACAATCATAGTAAGTTTTAGAACAAAGGTGCCAGCATTGCTCTAGGCCCTTCTGACTACCTGGGGTGAAGGATCCATGTACAGTTCAGTAGGTGAGAAACCTCTTTCAACAGAAATCTGAATTTAATATCACTTGCAAAATCTTAGCTGCAACAGCTGCATTTTGCAGTTCATTTCTCTTCACATAAAACTACCAAATATCCCATTTACCTACAAAACACATCCTGGGGCTGCGCCTTTTTTCTTACAGAAGTCCTGGAACAAGTCCCTGTTACGATCCAGAACTCTCCTTCCTGAAGTGTTATTTTGCAGTCAGTAGAAAATATACGCCTCAGCCTGAACCGTCTGAATTCCCCTGCCCACTCTCCCAGTTTTTTTCCCTGAAATACCTTCTCTCATCTATTTAGGATGCGCCACTTTTTCAGTATTTAATTATTCCTTTTCCTGACCAAGCTGCAGCCTGAGGTTTGGCCTTGGACCTCTGCCTGCTCTGCAAGAGCTCATTAAAAAGCTGCTATGCTATGAATGCCAGGGAGAAAGGATAGACAAGGAGAGAAAGAAGGAAGAAGAAAACTGGGAATGTTGAAATCACTCACTCTCTGCAAGCAAAAACCACGATGACTGTTTATTTCTAACCACTCCAGAGCATCACTGGTGCCCAACTAATACATTAATTAATGTACACACAGGTAATGATACCATTCTGTACAGCTTCGCTGTAGTACGAGCTGCCTACCAACCTAACTTACAAAATTAAGCAGCCAAGAGCATTTCTTAAACACTCCCATAAACACTTATGTCAAACAACTGCATTTTCCCCTCACACACTTTTCCAGAATGACATCAGAAAACCCAGATTCATCTGAAAGGATCAATAGAGAACTTTCTTATCAAGCATATCTGAGCCACACCAGAAACATCTCTCTGGGTATAAATTATACATATTCAATGTTAAAAGTATCAAATGGGAAAAGGGTAACCCAGAAGATAAAGACACATTCTAGATGACATTTTGTTCCTTCTGTGGGAACCTGCTATTGTTTGTAGCAGTTTTGGTTAGAAAGTTAAGTTTAAAGATGACATTCACAGGTCTCAATCTCAGCAGCTCCCTGCTACTGTTCACCAGAGATGCTTTAGCATTTCTCTATCATTCATATCAGAGGCACAAATATGGAAACCAAGAGTTTCAGATAACTCAAAGTATTTCATTCCATAATATTCCAGACTGGGTTTTCAATCAAATGGGAAACATATCTAGACTGACTTAGGACCACCTTAAACCTCAGTCACAAGTGACATAATGTGTGAATAACCTAAAATTGAAAGATCTAAAACTGAACTTTCAATCATGTGTTCCTGCTTAACACACAGAGCTACTGAAATACTCAAAATAAAGGTGAATCAGTTTCCACTCTGTATTAGGGATGATAGTCACTCATTTTTGCAATTTCTACAAAGTGTGCAGCCTGCCTGGAACACGGTCCCAGTTGTCTGCAGTCAGCCTCTGAGCATCCTTCTTGGAGTTTATCTTGTTCTGTATTCTCATGTGTGATTCACACAACATATAATTTACCCTTTATTAGCTTACTTCAAGTACAGACAGATGGACACTGTTAGGTCCAAAGTATTTGACAAGTTTGCTTCCTTCTAGTTGAGCTTGCCAGGGAATCAATATTCTTCCTATTCAACTAGTTCTACTCTCAGAGTCAAATGCTCATGGCTCTGACCTTAGACACTGTCCCTTAGCCCATTATTTAGAATGACAGACAGTAATTACAGAACTGGTGGACAGAACTGTCAGCTTATAAGAAACAGAAAAAGTCAAAGAAGAATACAGAAAGAACATTACACCCTGATCTGGGTAACAGGTTCTCACTAAGAGGGCAATACACTGTGGTTTGCCTCCAGTGTAACAGTTTTATATTTTGGAAAAAAGTGTTCATTTCAGACCAGAAATTCTTCCAAGAATCACATTTTAGAATAATTTAACCTGACCATAAAGAAATTCCATTCAATTGCTGTATGTCAAATATCTTTCTCACTGTCTTCTGTTGGTCAAGCCTTTGAGGTCTCAACAGCTGTTAGTGAAACAGCTTCACAAACATTAGTGTCATCAAGAAGTATTACTGCCTGTGGGCATGAATTTAGACTTCACACTGCACAATCCCCATAATATCCTGCAAACTATAATTAGTTGTATAGTCTTAYAGTCTCATTCAGGACTAATAGGACTGTTGGCTTTGCTATCTCCCAGAATAGCATCTCTAGAGTGCTCATAGAAGCTCTTTGAATACAGACACCTCTGTATTTTTGCAGAAATTTTTACTGATTCTGGTTACTAACCTCATTAAAACCTGAAAAGGATTATGTGAGCATAGGGGAGGTTACAAGGCTAAGCCCCTTCCATGCTTCCAGTCTTTGCTTTCAAAAAACAATAACTGAAATAAACAGCAGCTCATCACCTACTAAACCCTTTGTTGACTTAACACAGTTTACTATAAAGGGAGATCCTAATCCAGCCTGCAATGCAAAAATCTGAGTCTCAGTGCCACTGAAAAGTATAATAATACTATTGACATTTTAAAATACAGTAATTGCTTTCTGTTATCCTCTTCCTCCCCCATTCATATTTTCATTGATTAGAGTCCAGGATCCTCCCCATCCCAAGCACCCCTCACATAAACTATGTCATCTTTAACATAGCAAAAGAAGCCTTTACCTCCTGCTGGCCTGTCAGCTTACATTCATATCAGCAAATAAGGTTTTGGAAAGTATTAAAGCTGGGAGCAGAGACTTTAGAGAGGACCTTCAAAACATGTTTGAAAACAAATTCCTTTAGCACCTTGTAGGAGAGTTCTTTCAATTGGAAATGATAAGTTTGGTCTTATTTCCATGAAGCCTTGAAAGTGAACAGCTATTGTACCCCAAGACATGTCCCCCCCTTTCAAAACATTTTTCTGCACTCAGGAGCATCTCCCAACAAAAGCAACTATTTTGAGCTCAGTCTACAAGGCTTAGTAGTGTTACATCTGGTCAGAGAATAGCTTGGAAAATGGTCAGAATTAAGGCAAGATAAAAGAATTGAGAACAATGAAAAGGTGACTAGTTTTTCCTTAATTAAATGCTTTACTGGAAGTAGGGAAAATACTAGTCCCTCTGAAGGGGAAAAAAAAGGTCACATTGTACAGTTCCAACCACACAGACAACATGAGCTCACAGCTCTTTATCTTCCGCAAGCAGAAGTAGTAGAGAAGCAAGAGCTCTTCCACAATCCTGCTGCCTGCTCTGGAGCCAAGCACCCCACATCTGGAGACAGGAGTAACCCTGGAACAAGGGACACTCCCCACTTCAGCTCCTCTAGAGAGAAGATCTCTCATGGGCCTTTCCCAAAGTGATTTCCACACTTTTGGTTACAATTTGTGAGCAGATTAGCTTTTCAGATATTCCACGTGATGTACTCCAATAGCCACCACTCCTTCATCAGTAAAGTTTTACCATGTGATTTAACCAAAAGTAATCAGAAACCAAACACTTTTGATTGCAGAGACTTGTCCCGATGGACACACATACCTGCATACCCTTGACTAGATAAACATGACTGCTAGGTCTCCTCCATATGCCACATCTCAGAACTGTTTAGAAACTAATACAGCTAAAGCAAACAACTCCCTCTGGATGTCATTACAACCCTATGGAAGATTACTTGTACTCATATAACCACACTTATGAAAACATACGGTACTAATACAGATACCTTTATATGACTATCTCTTAAGAGAAGAATCTATATTGAAATATTTAACAGTCCAGGGTGATGCCTTTTGACTCAATGCCACATTTTATTTAGCATTAGAGTCTGGAATAGCAGACACCACATTTTTAATTCAGAAGACAACTTCTTTAAATAAAGAAATTGATTCCTAGAGAAAATGCCACTGATTAGCTAATTTTAAAAAGTATAATTATATATACCTTATACAAGTTACAATTTTGTGAAGATAATCTGAATAGATTTTCTATTTAACCTGTGATTCCTGCTATATTAAAAATTACCAGGAGAACACTTCACTCAGTCAGTACATGGTTACCCTAAGAAAACAGGATTTTCACAGCTAGTCTGTGCTTTCTTTAAGCCTTCAACATTTGTGACATGTTTTATGACAGCTCCAGTTTCTCAGCATAGAATTTTTGATTTGATATCAAGTAAAGTCCACCACAGGTCAGCTCAAGCATGGATATGCTTTTAAGAAGAAAAAAATTGAGTGCCAAGCCTCCTAAATAGTTATACCTTTTCCTTGGAAGTGTTATGGGATACTAGAATAGTGCCATTACTAGTCTGAAAATGTACAACCTGTTTCTAGACCCTTCTCAGTCTTAATAATAAGTGGGAACAAAAAAACTCCGAAGAATGGTAAATTTTTGAGGACAACTTTTATCCAGTTCCAAGGACAAGTGGGTGCTTTAAGCTGAGTTCAGGTGCAGAAAAATCTCCAAGGATCTAAATAGGATGGTGACTAAGTGCTCTTTGTTCCTCCTAATCAAAGAAGAAAGTCTAACTCTTTCTGTCTTTCAGGGGGTTGATTTTCCTGGGCTACACATAGCATAAGTTGAACCACTTTTGAAACAGCCAATCCAAAAGTACATCTCACCTGTCAAGGGACAAACAGAAGGGACAGGTCTGCAGACTGCAGAGGCTGTGAGGATTCACAAGCCTTTTGTGCAATATGACAACATCATCCTCAGCTTCTGGATCAAACTGCTGCACAGAAGATGGCTATATAAGAAAAAGTCATACCTGTATATTTCAAAAAGTCAAATCCTTTTGATTTTGGAACAAACACACTAGCATAAGACGTTTTAGCACTTATGGGATCAGTGCTAGCCGTCTAGCTCGGAAGACTGCACCAGCAGTTAAGGGAGCTATGTGCAGACATATCCTTATGGAGGTCCCAGGTCACTTGGAACACAAGTCACTACTCATTTTTCACAGCAAATGCTACTTGCTTAAGACTCAGTTCATCTGAAATAGTTGTAGTTCTCTAATTGTTGGCTGTCCAACTTGACCTCATTGCCTAGGCTCCCATCACACTCAATGCAGAAAGACAATTCCAAAGGGTTCCCCTTAGACACCTGTGCCAACATAACATCTGTAACACATTGGATGTCTGACTTTCAGCTGGGCAAGTCTCACTTCCCGGATGAACAAATGGATATTTCTAAAGTGAAAATACTTTTGCATATTTATATTTAATAGTTATATTTTACAAGTCTTACTGCTTCAGCCAGCATGCACACTGCCATAGGAAACTCAAAGCCAACAGAACACATCAATGGAAAACAACCTCAACAGTTTGTTCTAGCAACAGCATTTGGCAATCACTGAAACTTCAGAAATCAGGACAACGCCAGCACAGGACAGGCAAACGAGCTCTTCTGGATTTTAATCTCTCTTTGCCCCTCTCACAGCCTCGGAGAGCACAACATCATCAACACTGCAGGTAAGAGCACAGTCACTGAGGTGTCCACATCTACAAGCTAAAGTCTGCCAGCTCCCAGCTCCCCCTCATGTTAGTAAGAAACTTCTTACAAGGTTATTTTTACTTCAGCACCTAACTGCTGAGAATGATATCAAGGCCTCATTACCTCATCTGGAAAGCTTTGGTATACCTTTGGCTTCCTAATCAACATAATGGGTACAATTACATTTACTTCAGCCCTTTTAGGATGCTGTGTGGAGTCATTAACTGCTCTTTACTGTGCAAAAGCTGCTCTGTGCCACATTATAAGCACGAGGCCAGGGAGAGGCAGCCTTATTTAGGAAGGCTGTAACTGGCTGGAGATTTAAGACACGCACATATGACAATATTAAAACAAGTGCAATACACAAATCTTTTCAGAGGATAAAGAAAGGCAAAGGAGGAAAGTCAGAGGAACAGACAGAAAGAGAAGCCAGTCTTGTTAAGTCAAGACTACATACACTGGAGAACAGGACTACAGGTTTTACTGTCAGGACTTGGCTAATCCACGTAATTTTCCTGTTCCGCCATCTGTTCCAGTCAGGAAGACAGCACTGCCTCTGGATTATCCACACCGCAGGGTAGGATAAAAAGCCTGAGCCTGATTTACATGAACTTGGATACTCATTGCAATCTAGCCAGGGCCACTCAGAACTCTGCGGACTCACTTTCTTGCCAAAAAACTCTACTGTGAGGACACAGCTTAATTTTAATGTTCTTGGAAGAAGGAGGCCCTCCAGTATCTGCAGAGCCCTGCAAAAAGCTTCATGTGTGCAGAAGGGGCCTGGTCCACAATCACTATGAAAAGAATAAATCCTACTGATAGAGATCTTTGTGCACCAGGATTTACAGAGAAAGTCCTCAAAGCACAAGTGCATTGTGTGAATAATGTGCTTTCATTCAGCAGAAACTGAAGAACACAGTAAATTTAACTCTGAAACTTAGACAAAATCTTCTATTAAAGTGATGAAATTACTTTTTGTCCCACTTCCATCACTTCTTCCTCTGTCAAAGCTGAATCCTTTAGAAATATTTCTTATGAAAGGTATCCACTCTAAAGTAATTCTCCCAAGAAATAATTACTAAGGAAGAATTTCCATTCATATTTAATTAAGGCTGGAGAAATCTCACCATAATTAAAGGTAATCAAGCCCTTCCAAGGACCAGTAATAAATTTAAGCAAGTAGTCTAGGCTGGTCCAACATGAACTAATGCAAGAACATGAAGAACTATTTCCAACACATGTCAAGAGCAAGTTCCCACTGAGAAGCCATCGTAGCAATGTTTCATTTAGTCTCTTAACCTAA
The DNA here is from genome assembly GCA_003342815.1 of Eudromia elegans. NCBI lineage: Eukaryota > Metazoa > Chordata > Aves > Tinamiformes > Tinamidae > Eudromia > Eudromia elegans. The sequence continues at coordinate 2,821,948 of PTEX01000030.1, forward strand.
TTAAGGCCTGATCTAAAAACCATTTTGAGCCCAGAAGAGTTGATTCCAGCAAACTCACTCTTAAGGCAAGAAATAGTTTCTCCAAGGCTACATTTTAAAACAGGTAAGGCAAAACCATGTTGCCATCAGTAACAGTCAAGTTTGCTCTCTTCAGATATATTCACTTCAGCAAGAGGAGGCTTTCAAAAGATGCTTATCCTCTCTTCAATTTCAGACATCTTCCTGGAAGAAAAAAAACAGTTCTTGGTAACATCTGTTTCATCACAACGCTTGCAGTAACTGGCTCAAAACCATCAGTCTCTTGACCAGAAGTTACAAGCCAACGGCCATCATGAGGTTTAGATGCACTAGGCATTCCTGCCACGTTCTTAGCCCTACATAACATCATGTAGGAAGTGCTGATAATGGATGAAAGGCTTTTTTCAGTGTACACTGCACCATAGGAAAATAAGTCCAAATAAATCACAATCCCATCCAAGGAATGCGCAATAAGGACCTGATAAGGAACTCTTAAGGTGTGGGAGAAGGGAGGGAAGGAGGAAAGGAGGAAGGTGTTTTGGCATCCTTTGAATTGAACTATTTTTTAAGCAAGACTACCTGAATTTTCAGGCTTTCTTAAGAACTACATATTTCTTATATAAGCTATCATTTTTTCACACACAGTGAAAGAAAAATGCAAACTTAAGAAATGGCTTTGTCAAACCTCCAGTTAGAATCCTTCCATCATTGCTCTGAATTTCCTACTGTTCTTAATACTAAAGGCAAACCTGGTTCAAACCCATTTGCTGAGCAGCATTCCTGAAATAATGTGCAGATACCATTTTTGCACATTCCCACACACAATGATTCCTTCTCCGGGAAAACAGCCCTACGTGTGATGCCTTCTCTGGGCTGGTCAACCCACTTATGTGTTGGTTCAGTATTATTCRGCACCACTGAGCTGCCTCTTCTTACTGTGCAGTGCTGCTGGGTTGTACTGCAGTGCAATTGCCTTTCCATGTAGAAGCAAGTTGTGAGGGGAGCTCTTCCTTTTTTAAACGGACAGGTTGTTTGCATCTGTAGAGAATGCTTGAAGACCTTTAAAAACAGGAATGCAATTTTCTTTCCAAATAGAAAAATATATATCTTTTGCCAGAGCTCAAAGAGGTTTCAGTGTCACTGTCCTGAATTCAACTGCCTTGCTAGCATGGGCTTGGCCAGAATGGGACCACCATGGAGTAATGGACCACTTGGCTAAGTGCAAACATATCTATGGTTTTCTTCACACAGTGTACTGGGCCAGAAGTTTCCTTTGCCAGTGCTGCATGGGTAGGACCTAGGGGCCAATGGTCAGGCACAAGCAGCTCACAAATCTCTGGAGTTTGCACTCCCAACTGCACAGACTGCTACTACTTTATTGCTAAGCATGGTTTCCTTTTAAAGGGCTCCAGCAGCTAACCTCCAACAAGTTAAAAATCCCATCTTAGACAACAAAAAAAGCACATATTGCAGACAACATCTCCAAATTCCTTGTCACACTCAGCAGCTGATATTTATAGACCAATTTTCTGAGTAACATTTTATGAAGCAACTTGTACTTTTAGGGTAAAGAAGAAACACGCACAAATTCTGCTGTAGTCATTATATGCGGCTGTCAAATGCTGCCAGAGTTCATGCCTTGGATACAGGAGCGGTATAGGCARCTGCAGCAGTAACCTCTGCTCCTCAAGCTCTTAAAGCTGCACATGCAGGAACAGAGGCCATCACCAAGGCCAAGCCTCCTGGAGCCAAGCTAGCACCACACAAGCAAGATCTGTAATAGCTTAGCACCAACAAATTGAGGGTTTACTTGGAATGAGCAGAGGTTTCTGTTTGGAAGCAATAAAACCCAGGGGGTCATGGCAGGCTGCCAGACCAAAACCCATCTCTTCAAGCCAGGGGTGGTCAGCATCCCCTATTTAACTGGTACAGCTATCCAGCTGGCAGCAAAGACATTCATCTCCTACTCTAACCTATCCAGGGATGTCTTGTTCAGCCCATCCCACASAGCTTCCCAGTCAGAGGCCAAAACATCCCCGTAGATGCTGGAGGCAGCAGCGAGACAAGAGCAAAGCAGGGTCTTCAGGGCAGATCTGCGGCTGTAGCACACGTTTTCCTTCACTGGGATATAGGGTAGGAAACCAGCCTGAACAGGAAGACCTGCATTAAACTGCACAAATTTGGCCAGCCTGGGCACTCTCTGATCCGATTCCCAGGACGGATAACAATCAGCATCTGCTTCCCGAAAAGCCCTCTGTTTTGTAGGGTAACTGCCTTCTGATCTGAAGCGACCTGGAAGGCTCCAAGGCAGTTTGCCAGGTGCAAAGCACTTGTTTGGAGAGAGCACAAGCCTACAGGACTCAGTCAGTCACTATCCGAGGTTATGATCTGACCTCCTCCAGGTGCCTTCCCAGCAAAATGAGAACATGTTATTCTGAGACAACAGCTCAGAGAAATCCAACTAGCAGCACAGAGCAATTAGACGAAGCGCAACAATCCAGCCAGCTGCAGATAACCTGCACCACCCCAGCACACACACGAGGGCCAAGGCTTCCCTGTTCTACCAGCTCCGACCGCCCTTTCCAAACCAGCATCATTGGCACAAAGTCGATTCCCACAGTTACATTAGCACAACCAACAAGCTACTGAATTTAGAGAAAAGGCTCTCAAGTAGATGTACAGCACTGGACCCTGTTCGGAAGCTTGTGATGTAAATATTGCCAAATGCAGCTATTCCTACCCTGAGCATGATCAAATTGAAATTAACAACATGATTCCTGCTACTTCCAAATTAAAGACATTGCAACTAAGTCAGATGGGCAAGTTCTCTGCTAACAAGTTACTGGGTCCATTTCTCCTTTCTCCTCTCATCATCCCAACCTCAGTGAGCAATCTGGCACTCCCCAGCCCAGCTGTCCCGTCTGCATAGCCAAGGGGAGGCTCAGCTCTAAGATGGCACAGGGATTTGATAATCAATCACAAAGTGCTCTTACCAAATAAAATCCTGCCACTTAAATGACTTGAAACATTTTTCATGCGCTGTTTCAATACAGAAAATTAATCAAAACACACAAACAAAAGGAGATTCTGCTACCAAACAGTAATAYAAATCTACACCGGCAATCCAAATAATTCTTGCAGCTTTAATTCCCTGGAGATGAAACTGCATATATTATAGAGAGCTTAGATATTAAAAGTCCATGTTTCCAAGCAATGAAATTGCTGCCATAAACATCCCCGGATCCATTTTTAGAACTACTACAAATAGCACAACTCCATCTCCTTGCTTTTGATGTCGGCAGGTCTCCTGCATTTTGCGAGCATCTTGATACTTGCTCTCACTTTTTCCTTACCTAAAGCATCACTCAGGATTCGTCTCCTCAGTGCCAGCTTTTTCTTCTCCCTCCGCACACATCTTTGGTGACTACAGTCACAAATGTTCACAAGCACATGCAACCTCCACCTATCACACTGGCCCCTTGATCCAAGTCCTGAGCCTTTCTTCACTATTAGKGACACAAATCTGCACTTCTAGCATTTCTTAAGTGTTCACTAGTACAGTGCCCAGATATTAAGCAGTTAATAAAAAGCTATTCTAACCTTCCTCATTATGTATCTTGAGTCTAACTAAAGCAAAATCCTTCCTTAAGAAACCTTTTGTTATTRACTGCTCTTCAAATATTTGAAGAAAATTACTACCTAGTATAGATGGTTGSGAATTGTGTCAGAATAATTTGCAGGTAGAGGCACTCCTACTAAAATAAGTTTTCTATATATCAGTTTCAACTCCTTTCTTGCCTCTCTGCAGCCAAAGGGTATGAATGCAGGTTCCTACCCGAGTTAAAAAATAGGGCAAAAGAAGAAAAAAGTTGATTCCTCCCTAGTGATACAGAAAAGTGCCCCAGTTTGTTGCTCCCTGCTATGCAGCCTGTGTCCTGGSCAAGATCAAGGCTTTCTGCTGCATGCCTGCCTGTCCCTGCAGCTGGGCTGCCGACTCTCCTCTTCCCACCTCCCAGCTGCAGACAGCTGCGGAAAGGCACATGAACTTCCCAGGCAAGCAGCTAGGGAACTACCTTTCACTTGAAGTGCTCCCTCCCCTTTAAAAAAAATAAAAAATAAACACACATGCAAAAAACACACTTCGAAAAAATCAATTCTTATAATACCACTAATAATTATAAAATTAGTGAGAGAAAAGCCAGCCAGCTCTATTGGCAGTCTGATCCCAGGCAGCCCCAATACTGGCTGTGTTTAGTTTTATTTTTTGACACTGCATCTGCACACAAACCATTTGCCAGGGCTTTTGCTTGGTAATCACATTCTGCATTAGTTTAGGCAGAAGCCATCAGCAGCCTCAGAATCAGAATATTGAACTGTTATTGTGTTGTTTTCCATAATCTCCCAGGTGAGAAAGCGTCATCTTCGACAAACTACTTTACCGTTCTATACTTTCGACCAAGGTGATTTCCTAAATGAAAGCACTGACACTACATATTCATAAGCCTGTRTCTGTAAATAGGAGAAAAGCTGAGCAAGTACGAAGCATTGGGAAGCAACTCAGCCAGCAGAAGCATTAACTACCACATCTTTCTTTCAAAGAATGAATCCTTCAGCCCCACAAAACTTCAGCAGACCTAAGTAATTCCATTCAACCAGTGGCATCCCATAAATATTTACCTCTTTTCCTGACTCAATACCTTTATTCCAGGTATCCCAAAATAATTAAAACCGCTTTGGCCCAGAYACCCAATCCCATCTTTAGCCCAGATCAGTCCTCATGTTTCCCTCTTTCCATGAGCTGCAACTGCTTGCTGAGTAAAAGTTGGCAGAATTTAACTGGTTGGGTAAAAGAAATAGTTTTCTACACTGTTGACGTGCAGATGCCTCAGGGTATGAGCACGCAGCAGCTTAACAGTATCAACAGTACAAGAGAAGCTTAAAAAAGTAAACAATGAAAAGCACAGCATAGAAATGCAGCTGGAGGAGGTGAAATATTGAAAACAAACTGGGTCTACAAAGGCTGCCTTCAAGTGATCTCACATGGCTTATACATAGCAGGAAGGGCAGCCAGCCTTCTATTCCATCAGTTAACACCCACTTCAGCTTTCAATTAACTGCACATTCACAACAGTTTCTTTTGCAACCGCCAACTCTACCTACAGAGTAATTCTTGCCAAGGCAGATTCCTCCGCCAACACGTGATGTTACTCTGCAGTTACACCCTACAGTCAGTTGTGTTCCAGCTCCAGCCAAGCAGAACCCAAGAAAATAGAAATACAGCCCAGAGGAGTTAAATCTCACCACAATTCACTCAGGGTAGGACTGCAGAGAGCAAATGCATGTGAAACCCTGAGCTGACTTGATATGAAGCTTAATCACAGCAGAAGTACTGCCTACAATGGTGTGAATTCCCCATCACAAAGAGCAGCCATCAGATATGCTCCCCATTCCCCACTTCAAGTCCTTTCTTCAGCTGCTCTTCTTTACAGAGGGCAACTCACTAGATGCTCTCTTGGACTTGCACAGCATCAATCAGCCTAATTTAGAGGGGTAATAACCAACTTGCATCTCCAACCTCTCCCTGGGGGTCCCAGAAGCCAGTGTACCCAAAAATTGGAACAGAAGAAAACCCTGCAAAGCTCTTCCAAACCAGGGAGCCTGTCCATCTGAGGGAACTGAGGCAAGGGGAGCTACAGCAGAGCCATCAGCACAAAAAACATAGGATAAATTATAGGATAAATTATGGGATAAGCTAAAGGGCTTTGATGGGTTCTCCTTGGCTTTAGGCACTCACTGAAAAAATCCATAAGAACTTTCCTCATGGGAATGTATCTGAACACAAAGGGAATGATTAAAAATGGACTTGGCCAACCTTAGGACGGACCCATACTAGAACAGCTAAGCAAAACATGAGTTATTTTGGAGTCTYGATCTCAATGCCTGGGTCGACAGGGCCCAAGAGATGCCTGCATCCCACTGCCCTTTGGTAAGGCTGCAGCTCCTAGAGCTCTTGGAGCTATAGGTYTGCTCTAACCTGCTCTGTATTTTTCACTTGGCTTCCAAAAGCAATAAGACATCTGCAAATAGTCCCAAGAGTTTGCATAAGCCCGTGTTTGAGCTGGTCTCCTCTCTTATTGCATATCTTCTGAACTTGTTAAGCAACTGGACCAGATTTTACAGTCACAGCAATACAAGACGACAAGTAGCTGGGCAGAAAAAGACRTATCCAGGAAGAAAATCCCCTGAGAGTACCCTATTTACACACAAAAAACCCCTAAGTTTCTCTCTTATTGAACACCTGTGAATCTCAGAATTAGAAAGCGAAAATCCTCACAAAGTCCCAGCCCAGGGGAGAAAGCTTCAATCAGAGCTGGCAATGAACCACACGACAAAACCGTTGGAAACCAAGCTCCATTACTTCTACTSCACACAAAACTACTTGTTTAAAGTATCTCTTACCTGAAGATCTTGGCAATTTAATTAAGTAAATGGCCCTCAGAGGCAGGTAACTATCATGATGCTTATGTTACAGATGGCTTACGCTAAAACACTAAGAAGTTAATTGCCATACCCATGACCATGCAGGGGAGACAGTTATGGAGCCCACGAGTCCTGGCTTTCGGGTCTTTTTCTCCAATAAAAGCACTCCATTTGATTCACATTTGGAAGTCTTTACAGCAGTCCCACAACACAGGAAAGCAGATATCCCAATCTGTGAGGAAGTCAGCAATTCCTGCCTTGTCCCAAATCAATCTTCTCTTTGGCTCCATCTGAAGACTCTTAGGCTTCACACCAAGTTTGCTCAGTTATCCCTTCACTCAGGTTTTGCATGAAAAGCCATGTCCATATCTAAATGATGCTTTATCTGAACAGCTGTAAATGTCCAGCACACAGCCTTGTCTCCAACCACCCCACCAGCTGCTGGCTGGCTTTACACATCTGGGTGCATAGACACTGGAGAGCAACCTCCAGGACCRGGCACCCCAAGCAGCTCAACACAGCAGCAGCCAGGCTGGCCTTGGACACAGTCTCAAGAGTCAAGTGGCAGAACTTCCTCCTGCAGATGTCCAGAAGTGGCACGAAAACCTTGTCCATCTTTGTCATCTGTCCCTGAAAATTGGGGCTTCATTTATATTTTCAATTAATTTCAATTCTTCTAACATTTATTGCCAAAAGACATTTTCTTTTCAGTTTCAAGTCCCATTGTTTTCTTGAGCTCCAGAGCACCTAACATGAAGCACCTGAAGTCAAAACATTGCTTCCTAGCTGGTAAAGGTAAGCAGATAGGTCATTTGGGGACAAAAATGAAAATACAAAGAAAGAGTAAAGTAAAACAGATCCTCTCATTCTTAACTTCATATCTTCCAGCACTATCAGATTTTAAATGTTAGTCTTACTCTGTCTCTCCAAGCAGCTGGATTGTGCACAAATAAAACAAGACATCAAACCTGTCTTGCATGGAATAATTTCATTCTCTGTGAGAAATCAGAGCTAGAGGAAGACACACCCCCAGCTATGAAACTTACTGTTCATTGAAATACTATTTCATATGTCATCGTCATTACAGGTAAATCATAGTTGAAAGGAGGAGGGCAGCAGAGCAGACAAATATGGATGAAAGCACAAAAAGGAAGGAAAGGGTCTGTGTAGTGATTAAGTATGGGAGTGTGACAAATGACACAGAAACAGAAAACATATGCCAGTAAACATCTTTATTCTATTAGATTGCATAAATTTGCCTTTAAGCAAGCTGTGCTGTCAATACATGCACTGGACAAACGATGGAATGACCAACAGTAGCGAAAGAAGCTTTTGATAGACTATTTACATACCTATGCTTTAGAAAAATTCTGATGACCAGCTTAAGCTATGTAGCTCCTACGTCCAGCTTTAACTCCAGCAGGAGTCTGTGTTCACACAATGACATTTCTGCTAATTCTAAGGAAAAGCCAAACATTTTGGCTTTGCTGTGTATCCCATGAGGGTAGGTGGGGCTCCCAGCACAGCCTCACTCCTTACTCTCAGTAGCAGGGCTAAACTGTGGCATGCTGGGTCTAAAAAAAAAAAATTCACCAATTCTTTTTTGGCCTTCGTATGACGCAAAGTTTTTTATTAAAATGAAAAAATAAAAAAATTACAAAATAAAGTCCTAGTTCAATATTGCAACCATGGAGCTTTAACACTGCTGCAGTGAAATTAGTTCAGTCTAAGGCACTGGTTCGATTGAGAACGAAATACACTTTTTTCTCCAGCTGATTCTCACCTAGCTCAGATGTTCAGAGGTACAGTTAAGGGAAGGATTGTTTCTTAACTCCCCCAAAAGAATCAAAGCCAGAATCATACAGTATATTTGAGAAAAGAAGCATAAATAGCCTCCTTTTCAGGCAGTATTGGTAAGAAGCTGATACAAAGAATAATYTCCTATTATGCTGTAGCAAGCATACCATCCCATTGAGCTTTTGCTGTTTAACACACACTAAGACATTTTGTGGATTATCAAATGYGTTTTTAAAGACATTTTGTTCAAGAGGAGAAAGGGAATGAATAAAGAACTCCCTGGGTCAGAAATAACCCTGAGCACAGAACACTGCATTGCTGTTAGTGCTTTTCAAAAGGTGTTTGTTTGGTTTGGTTTTTTTTTTCTAATATATATCTTTATAATTCAAACACTGTTAACCTGTCAAGTTCCAGAAGCTGCAAATCTGCTTTTTCAGGGTGCTCAGAGGTACCGGGCCTTCTAAAGATATTCAGCTTCAGCAAGTGCATGAACTACGCAGCGCTCATAAGCTGTTTCTTGATACAAGAGCCCAAGTTTCCAGTGCAGGCTGGGGAGCAGCTCCATGAGGAGGCCTGGAGGGTCCTGGCAGACAGCACAGGAATCACAATCCAGAGGGACACCCTGGGCAGCAGGAGCACAGCCAGAGACCAGAGGCAATTACTCCCCTCTGCTAGTACTAGTACTCATTAGACYACATCTAGATGCTACCTCCAATTTTGATATCCCCCAAAAGACACTGATGAACTGGAGCTTGCTCAGGACAGAGCTGCAGCACTTGTCCTGAGGGAAAACAAGAAAGAAGGTCCCACCTAGGGCAAGGGCAGCTTTGGAATGATCTCAGCACTTTCAGTGCCTAGAGGAGCTCAAAACGATGAACCAAGCTCTTCCTTCATCAGGAGGGCAAGAGACAAGGGGCTAAGCTGAAGCACAAGAGGTTCAGACTGGATACGAGGGAAAGGTGCTTTCCCCATAGCCAGTCAGGCAGCACAGGCTGCCCAGAGAGGCTCTATCCCCAGCGGTTTCAAATCTGACCAGAAAGAGTCCTGAACCACCTGGCCTGGTCTCTCAGCAGGCTCCTAGAGCAGCAAGTTGGACTAGAGATCTCCTGAGGTTCCCTCCAATCTCAAGTATGATTCCAGGGACATTCTGCAGGGAAGCCGGCAGCCCGAGTTCAAATGTGTAATGATAGAACTGTAACCTTAGGGACTTCTCTTAGGCAGTACATGGGGGTTTAGTGGCATATATCTTTGAAGTAGACTTGATCTTCCACCACCAACACACCAAACACACATTATGTTAGCTTGTATACATTTCAAAATGATAGCATCAAACCTCATCAATCAGTRAAAAGGAAACAATGCTAAGCCACTCCTCCACAGGAAAATAAGGGAAATCCAACTGTCCTTCCACCAAGAYGCCCTGAATATTCAGTTTCTACGGCAGATTCAGGTGAAGTGATAACTGCAGGTTAGATTATCCTCCACCTCCCACAGGACACTCCTCCTGTTCAGCTTTTCAGCTGAATCCTCACCAACATCAGAGCTGCCTGCTACAAGTCTGGCCACCATGGCCAGGCTGCTGCTGACACCAGAGGATGAACGATGTATGGCACATCTTGCTGCTTGTCTTTTGCTCTTCCTCTGTTGGAGGACTCTGCTTGCTTCCTTCCTTTCTGCCTCTCACCCCATCCCTGAAGGTGGAGGCAACATAATCCCTCAGGCATCTTGTAATTCAGGCCTATTATAGAGAATKGACCTCCCACAGAGCTCAGCTGTTCTCCAGCAGGGAAGCCTGCCCACCTTTCTGCCTGTTTGATTTTGACAGATCAAGACTCCCCAGCATTTTAGTAACATATTTATGCACCAAGTGRGTTATCCCAACAGCCACCAATAAATCTTATTATCTTCCTTCCACAAGTCTTGATAGCACTGAGTGATTGATGCACTAAAACTTGGTTTAAACATGGAGATAAACATCTGCCATTCCTCTCTCTCCTGTCTTTACAGCTCCATCAGTTTAGAARTGACAATCCATTGTTTCACTTTTAGCACAGCTGTTTTAAAAGCCACCTGAATAATAGCAGAGGTTATGCTGGAACATTCATCTCTGCTTCTTGGCGGAAATAATGTTTTTTACAACTCTTCCTGCAACAGGGCTCCCCTTTTCTCTCTAAAAAATAAGTACACAGACAGCTCTCAAAATTTGGTTACTAGACAGGTTCCATAGCACAACTCCTAAAGTCATAGCAGCCCACATCTGGATCAAGGGAAATGGTCCTCGTGAGACTGAATCACACAAAGCAATCACATCCCACCATGGGATTCATGGTTCAGCCAGCCTGGCATATGACTCCCCCATCTTATTATCTACTGGTCACCAAAGCTGAGACCACTAATCCAGAGACTCCACAGACGCTTCACAGAAAACCACTGCCTCAAGCAACTCATGGTATCAAGAAACAACACAAGAGGGAAAAATTGCTACATACTGCACATCACTGTCCCCAAGGCACAAATCAAACCAGATGCCCTACTTGTATCCCCTTTTCTTTGCATGAAACAACTGTTCCTCCACTTTTTAGGGATGTGAAATCCATGACCACTTGGTCTGTYAGAGTACAGATACCTGTTAATTAGAGGAAACTCAAAGCACGAGAGGGCACAGTGAGCACTAAAGACTAGTTTATGAGGACAAAGTAAATACAACCTGCCAGAGCCAGGTGTCATACTGCTGTCCATATGATTCAGTGAAGAAACTCCACCTTGCTGGCTACAGTATAAGCCTCTGTTAAAACACCTCAGATTGAGAAATTAGTTTAATCCCAAATGGGAACACTATAATGGGGTAGGAAATTGAACYAAGGCATCCTGAGTACCAGCCCTTGGAGGCACCAATCATTAATCCATCTTCTGACTCAAAGGACAAGCATAAGAGTGGAAATTAAGCAAAGTGTCAATATTCCTTTCCCTTATGATAGGCCACTTAGTTATTGCTAATGACACTTGGTCAGACAACCTATGGCTTGCTTTCTTTCCCAGGAAAATACATGACAGGAAGAAAAATCATCCTTCTCTGAAAGTGTTTATTGAAATTTGAATTAGTTTTGATGTATTTGATTTCTATACTGAGTTTTCCTTTGACCTTGTTTGCTTCAAAAAAAGTTTCTTTATGTTGCGTTTTRAAGCAACCTTTAGAGTAGGTGGGGACAACATAAGAAGAAAGTATTGAGACTCTTGCATTTACTATTTCTTAAATATTTCCATGGAGAAAGAGAGATGGAAAATGAGGAGAGAGGATAGGGAGATTACAGACTTGGCAAAAAAAAAAAAAAATAGAAGTTGGAGATTCTCTGAATTTCATTTCAGAATTTGGTAGGAAGAAAAACAAAGTGTTTAAATGTTTGCTTCATTTCATATGACCAAACCATAGTGCTGTCAATACATGATTTTGAGAACTGTTAGCTTCAACTAAAGACTCCAAAGGGGAATTTCAGTCTGAAATATCTTTGTTCAACATTGGAAGAAAGTAATTTCAGCACACTTTTTAAAACCTTGGAAATAACTACAACAATTCATCCATTCTGCATAGCTTAAAGGAAAGCATATGCCCAGTATAAACATTTGTTTACCAGACTGAAAACTGAAAGATGAAACCAATCAGAAACTGATGCCTAAACACATGTGCCTCCTTTTAATACCCTGATGCTAAATCCAATATCCTCCATAAGGATAGGGCTGAAGAACGCAGAAGAGCTAAGCCCGGCAGCCAGCCACTTCATCTTCTCTGGTGATTTGGCCAATGCACTCACCAGAACAGCGCAGGATGGTGTCAATCAGTGAAATTCATCTCTGCTTTTCCTCTACTCCTGGGGCCACAAAACCAGGAGATATTTGCAGTAAAACAAAGCAAATGAGGGGCTGCTTTCACTTGTAGCAAGGCCAAGAAAGGCCATGAATGGGGTACCTGGTACGCCTGGGCAATCGGTCTAGTGCAACAGGAGGCAAGCACTGAACCTGCTCACTCTGCTGGGCTACACCATGCTAGCACCTACCCTGAGCCCAGGGCACACAGCTACCCCAACAAGCTCTGGGGGAACAAGCAGGCCACCTAAGCCCCTGTTTTTAAAGCACTGGTGGCTAAAATGTCATTCCACCAAGACCCAAGGGGTTTGCTTTGACATGCCAAGCAAGAACTTGGCAGGTACATCCTCAGCACGAGTCACCATGCACAGCGTCAGCTCCAAGTTAAGCACTCCACTGTTCCAGCATTTTATTCTATTAGTAGCAAATGAGATGCTGCCATCCATACTATAAACATACTCTGCCCCAATCTCTCTACAGATACATATATATAAAGCCTTTTCATTTTATGATAAGTACAATAGCCATGACAGAGGAAGCTATAATATTTTATTAATATTAAACTTGTCCACCTGGGAATCTCTACAAATCACTAATTTTGTCTCACTAACGTTTAGTATCAATCTTTTCTTCTGTGTGAAAGGAGTGCAAAACATTGCACAAATTCCTTTCATAAAATTTGTTCCTTTTTATTTTTCCCCCCCTTTTCACTGCCTCTTTTGTCTGGGCTTCTATCCAAAGTCACAGTGAGTTGAGAATAGGATATTCACAAAGTGTTTTATAATTCTTTAATCGCCACAACTTGACACACTTTAGTCATTTGGGCCGGAGTATTTTGATATAAGCAGATCCCATGTACAGACAGAATCGGGTCAGCAAGGCAATTAATCATCCCTGCATTTACATGCTCAGCAAAACAATATAAAAAAAAATAAAAGGGACAGAGGAGGAGGGAAGAGGCCCGTGCTGCCTTCTCTGATTGGGAAGTAATTGGCTTGACTTTTGCAGTCACAACAGAAAAGTGCAGAGCTCACATTTATTAATATACTTCTCAGGCAGCCTCTGGGCACATGTGAAGCAGCACAGAGGGGTTCAGTGTCCACTAGCATTGCAGCAGCAGCAGCTTTCTGGGCATCGCTCTTCTCATAGCTAGAGCTTCCTTTGCACAACTGGGGCCTTGTATCCTAAACCATGGGTTTTGGTGCCTCAGTTTTTAAATATTCTGTACTGCCCAAGGCTTCAAAACTACATGATTTTGTGCTAGTGATTCAGGAGACTCACCGGGAGAAATAACAACCCAGACAGGTAAGCTGTTTACCCCCACACAGGATAGCTCACTGACACATACAGACCTGCACAAGCTCCTCACTTTCCCTAAATGCAAAACCATTCAGTGCTTTGTTTTTAATTGTTATAAATACAGCCCTTCTACAGTTCTGCAGATCTGTCCTCCTGGGAGCTCAGGGGAGAAACTCTGGCAAGAACTTTCATGTCTCTACAAAGCAAACTGCCCAAAATGCCTTCTAAAAGGTCCTCAAATTAAAACTCACCAAAAGAAATACTACTCCCGTCCCATCTCTAGCAAAGAGATTTTTCTGCATCCACGATAAAGTGAAAAGSGTATGCAGAAAAATTTGTAAATCCAGCAGTACCAGCAATTTATTTCCTGCTCAGCCAGCAACCTGAGCCACCTCCCCGGAGGCAGAGTAAGTTCTCCAGAACCAAGCTGGTGGCGAGACAYTCTCGGTGCAAGGCAGATCTACAGCCCGCTCTGCGTACGTCTTTGCTGCACTGCAGCGCTTGGTGCCACGCTCCCCAGGCAGCTCCCACAGCCATCCCCACCATCAGCTCATCCGCTTCCAGAAGCATTTCAGTAAGTGGCTTCTCGCTTCAGAACACCGGGCTTGACACCCAGGTATTTGCCACTGCAGCATCCACATGCCTCCCTCTGAGCAAGCTCAAGCATCTGAAGGCTTGGGAAGGGCTCAGGGGTCACTGTTGCCCCCTGTGACCTTTGGGAAAGGTTATTAAAGCAATGCCAAACTCTCCTCTGAACGCCCTACGGCTCAAAAGCAGCCAAGCAGTAAAGTCTCCCCTGTGCCATCACTTCCCTGGTGCTGCCAGAACTAGGTCCAGTCATTTAAGACTTACGCCTACAGAGCCAAGATCAATAAAGCTATAGTGTGGTAGAGGCAGCTCAGGCAGGCTCACTGGGGGCATAACAAGGAGTGATGGGTTGAAATTAAGCACRAGGAAAATTTTGGCAGAAGAGCAAAGAAAAAATTTGCTTTGCTAATGGGTCAATCAATTAGCCTGAGYGCACACCTCCCAAGGGAGGACGTGGGGAGCCTTGTCACTCGGATCACTTAAACCTGGACTGAAGAGGGCCTCAGAGGTTGTCAAGAGCATAAGAAACACCGCAGTTTGCATTGCAGCAGCCTTGCAATTCCCCCTCATCCGCAACAGCTATTGGGACCAAAGCCAAAGCTGCCCAGCTCACACTGCCTGCAGGGGTCKGATAACCCCTGGTGTGTGTAGCCAGACCCGGTTCCCAAAGGTAACACAGCTGTGTGCATTATCCCTCCCTCATATTTAATCCCCCCTATAGAGTCAGGGCWGCATTCATCTAGCTGTCTGAATAGTAAGGCATCCCAAAAACAGGTAATTAATTTTTGAAATCTAGCTCCTCCCCACCTATGGAGGAAGCCACTAACATGTCTGTTTATGGTAGGAGAGATAAATTAACCTCCAGAGTTTTCTCAATAACTGTTCAGGGAGCCCAGACTCGTAACTGCCCAACTTTTTAAATAGCTAGCAATTTAGTTAGCTGTATGGCCTTAACTTCTTATGATATTCTATCATTTGCAATCATTTAACCACGCCATAAAAAACACCTTTTTATGTTTATCAAGTAAAATAGAGATTGCAGAGGGACAGGACTTTTATTTCTAAATAGTGAAACACAGTACAAATACCAGAGTGAAAAGTAACATGAATTAAAAGCAAATGAGTAAATAAGACTTAAGTATAATTAGGTTGGGCATTAAAGTCTTTTTTTCCCCCCCTTCTGTTCAATGAAGTGAGAGAGATTTTTTGAAGGATCCTGCATGCATTGCAGGGCAAGCTATTTAAAACTAGTAGTGGGTTTTCAAGATATCAGTTTATCAGGGAACAGGTCRCAACAGTTTCCCATAGCAGCAGGGAACAGATTTTGCCAACTTGAAATTCTTTCCTTGCTGTCATTAAGACATCTATCATCAAAAGTGGGACTTCAATGTGCATGCATGGTCCTCCTGGCAAGAAATTGCATACTGAAGGAGTGCTGGACACCAAAAACACCTGTGATGCAGAGRAAGAGGACAGTGCAAAACCAGGTGGTATAACAGAAAACATGAAAATGAGGGTATAGTCACACTAGAGCTTTCAATAGAGACTAC
The DNA here is from genome assembly GCA_003342815.1 of Eudromia elegans. Classification (NCBI taxonomy): domain Eukaryota; kingdom Metazoa; phylum Chordata; class Aves; order Tinamiformes; family Tinamidae; genus Eudromia; species Eudromia elegans. The sequence goes on from PTEX01000030.1 coordinate 2,837,541, forward strand.
ACAGATGAATTATTCCCCGAAACACACTAACAAGGCTACTAATTGATCAGTAGGATTCATAACCCAACCACATCCGTCCTTAATTGACTTGAGATCTTAAGTACCTCCCAAGCACCTCTCAGCAGAGAAAGGTCTTGAAATCAGTTTTCAACTAAATAGAAACAATTTCCCTGCCTTTACTTTGAGCTATAGTTTTCTTTGTCCTAAAGAGATCAAAAAGGTCAAATATCCCCTTCTACACCCAAATTTCTCAGACACCCTCRTCTAGATTGACTCAAGGCAGTAGATGTGCCTCTATCTCCCCGGCTGCAAATTGTTTCTCTGCTGCCKCTCTTGTCCTATTGATGTGACAGAACCCGCCTCAGCCAAGGTACCATTCTGACATCTGAATCTTTGCCTGCTTGCCCCCTTTTAGATGGCTCGCTGCATTTCTTGAATGTATTTCAGAAATGAGGCATATCCCTCCAAGCACCAACTCCAAGCTATAAGAGAAGAACAGGTTGTCGAGGCATATTTTCCACTTTAAAGTGTAGCTAGAAATCAAAAAATAAAGCTACAGAATCTTGCATATTCAAATCAGCAAAGAAACCAATACCTCTTTTTCCCCAATAGATGGTGCTGACAATTTTTTTGCTCAGAAATTCATAAATACAAAGGTGGGTTTCTTATGCTCCAACACTGCAGCGTGGCAGCTGTGACRTGGGGCACAGGCAAAGCAAAGAGGAGACTCCCCATAACAAAGACACAAAATCAGACCCTGTCAGGAACGAGCTGTGGTGATGGGACCTTCTAATTTCTTCCCATTAAATTTCTAAGTTCCTTTACCCTTTAATGGACCTTCACAACACTCATTTTTTTCCTCGAGTAAGACTAGAAAGTGCCAGACTTTTAAGGGCTTCCCTCAACTGCCTTTTAGGCAGGGAAAACACAAGCTGACTTCTCAGAAGGGCTAACAGCAGGAATGACAGCTTTGATCTCTCACTTTTCCAGCATGTATAAAATATAAAGTTGTGGAAACAATTGTTTAGTGTGATTGGTTACAATCACAGAACCAAAACATTTAGCAGTTTATTTTCACAAAGAATGTGATTAACAGGAAAAAAAATGGAAAATATCTTTGAAATTGAAGAAAAACAGATAGGAAACTGCTTAAAYATGCTTCATAGCCTACACCTAGCAGCCCTGGTGTCCAGACCTAAAAGGTAAAACTGCTAACATAAATAATTTCCCTAATTTTGGTGAAATGCAAGATAAAATGCACACACAGGAGAATATTACTTGATTGAAAATTACCATATTAGCAGACCATATTAGCAGCTTAATCTTTACCAGCAAGAGCTGTTAGAGGCATATTACCTTGGCTAGATGCAATTATTTTTTTAGCATCAGTCTCAATTACCCTACCAACTTCTCAACCTCTGTTAAAGTCGATATGTTACAGCATGAATTGTCCCAAATCCCATTCCCGAGCAGTGTCTTAAAACCCCCACATTCCCACTGCATTGCTCAGCCACCCGGGCTACTCATTCATTTCCGCACCCGAGCAGACAGCAAGGCAGAGTGACAGGGTCAAGCCATGCTTAAGCTCTGCCTAGTTCACTCTGCTGCTCTGGTTTCTACATCAGCTCTCAAAAGTAAAGGGAAACCCAGGCTGTCAGACCAAGACAGGGCTTTAACAGCAGAGATGTCCAGCTTTAGCTTTTCTTTCAGGAAGAAAGCAGGAACGAGGCATAAACAGTCCTATAAAGTGCACTGGAAGCAGAGACCAAGTTACGGATCATTTCTGATGCTGTCCAACAGTGCTGGACAGTACCTGAGGGATGTGTCCTGGGACCTTTCACCTGGGCAATACTTTGAGAAAGGGATAAAGTCTTGATACACATAGCCTGGGGCTCAAAGGAGGTTTACAGCAAGGGGACTGGTAACACCACCTCAGGCAGGAATCATGCTAAGTTTTCCACGGAATTACCTTCAGTCAGGAAATACTCAGGCTGCAAAAACCCATCACCCCAGGAGCACGGCCTCCTCACCACCAGTCTCCATCCCCTGCTGCAGTGCCACCTTCCCCTTGCTCCAGAAGTGCCTCCTCCATCCCTCCTTCAGGTTGGGAAGGTGCAGATCTAGGTCAGGGCAGAAGCAACCGCTCCAGTGGGCTGCATGGAATTACCCCTGGATGAAATGGTCCTCATCTAATGCAACAGGCAGCTCTGCAACTTCAGTTAGTGCTTCATGGTGAGCCCTGTTCAAGCAGGCTGCCATGCTGCAGACACACAAAAATCAAGGGAAGGGGGAGCAACCTCCAAAATGAGCCTTTGGTAAGAACCTATAAATTAGAAGAATAAGCACTTTGCCACAAGACATCAAGAGATCTTTTCCTCATTCCACCTTACTCTTCTTGTAACAGGATACTTCAGCATAGCACAACCTTTGAAAACATTTTGATTCCTGAGTACCCAGGAGAGGCAAGGCAAGAATTTTAATATACATGTGACAGTTCAGGAAACKGAGGCAAATGGAAGCAATGGGATTTTCCTTAGGGCAAATGAGCAGTCTGCAATGGAATGGACAGCAGAGGTTTCCCAAGCCTCAGCTCAGCCCCCCAAGCACGTGGCCTGTCCTAACTTCTGCCTACAAGGCTGCCCTCCAAGTAACTACGCACATACCAGGGGATGAAATGGTATGCAAATCCCTTGCTCTACAGAAGAGAGCAGAGTGCAAGTATTCTCAAATTAGCATAAGGGAAGGGGAAAACACTCTTGAGGTGAAAAGGAATAAAAATCAAGCTAACGCATAGCATATACTGCCAATTTTCACGTGCCCAAGTCTCAGCTCTGATCCACAGAGAAAATGGCTCTAAAATATTAACCGCAGTCATTACAGAGGCTCACTTCTAACAATGTGTCTTATGGTTCATTTACCAGAGGAAAAATGGATGCGATCTTAGCCAGTGTTAAGATTAATCTGCTTTTATCACAGAAAGGAAACTAACACCACCCACCCAGCTCTCCCGTACTTGGTTTTCCAAAGAGAAATAAGTTTCCAACACAAAAATAAAGCATTTTAAATAATCAGACTTTTCAATAGACCTGCAATTCTGTTTGCTTAGCTTACCTAAGCTAGGAAAAGCCTTCTAGGTAACAAGGCCAACTGTCCAGCCTAGAAAAGCACAACTCTTACAGAGCAGAGATCATCAGCAATGTCAATCCCAATCCAATTCAAAGCAAAAAAAGATTTCCTGAGAAAAAGCAGAAATACAGGAGGCACAGCTGACTCAGTGACTACCAGCCCTTACAGCAGCACTCTTCAACCTCCATATTCCYATTAAAAGCATCCAATCCAGAACAGAAGGCTTCCCAGTGACACCACATCATGACCTGACCTCTGTGACTAAACAGATGCCTCCAGTTCATCTCTATTTCTTCTGCAGCAGCTTTTTGCATGCAGAAAGCATTAAAGTTTAGCAGCAGAGCTGAAAACCCATCACTCTCTCTCCAGGCTTGAGTTCTCTTTAGATTGTTGCTATTGACAGCAGACTCTCGGCAAATTATTATTTTTATTAGTATTATTATTTTCCAGTCCTGCATGCATAACAATAGCTCTCTAGATGCAGCAAATAGATACAAGCAAATGAATGGAACCTTAACTGCTTTATGTCTTTCATTTAAAAAGGACTCCCTGAGCTTAGTTCTTTTGTATGGAAACAAATTCAACAAGAATTTAGGAGTTGTGTGTTGGGGCTGAAATAAATCAAGTGAATAGCAGGAGRGGGAAGCTTCCTATGACTTCAAAAGACAATGAACACAATGCTGGGACTTGGTTGAATAAAAAACTAAGGTTGAATTTAATACAAATAGTTCCATTGTTATCAAAGGTTCTGTACAAGCTCTAATGATAATTCAATTGCATTATTCATTGGAGAGAAGGCAGATGGAAATCATTTAACATTTTTTAATTAGCAAAATATTTCATTCCAACTACAATTTACTTTCTGTGTGAGGGAACAGAAGCGGTGTCAATAGCAGGTTATAGCTAGCTGTGGCTACACGGGCATATACCCACTGGGAACACCATTTACTGACAACCAGTGGAGTCTTACCAAGACTTTGGCACGTTTCTTTGCATCCCAACTTTGCATAATGGGACTGCAGGAGCATTTAATTTCTGATAAGCGAGTGTGGGTAGAGCAAGAGTGTGAATCAGCATCTTGCCCCCATATCTTAAAACGCTGCAGTTCTGCTCCAAAATGTGTACTTTAGATCTAAAGTGAGCTAAAGGCAAGACAAGAACTAATTGCTCTTCTGAACAAGTCTGCTTCTAACCTTAAGAGAGGATGGCTGGGCAAGCCTTGCACCTCAGCAAAACTGCAGTGCAAAATAGCATCCCAGACCTCTTGCAAAGATAGCCCCTTCATCCCAGGATGATCAAAGCCAAGCAGATAGTCTATCTGCTCTTTCTCATCTTTCTGATGGCAGAAAGCAGCCTGGAAATCCTCAAARCTCAAAGCCCAGAAGAGAAATAACAAGCCCCAAATCAATTTGTTTCGAAAAACGATTTCCAGGTTAGTCCAAGAGCTTATACTGGCACAGCAACTAATGCTCCCTGCTATAGCTGCAGAGCACTGTTGTATACGATAAGCTCTCCCAGTGGATCAGCTATAAGTAGACAGATTATTATTACAACCAGGGTACCCAGAGTAGCTGCACCATCAGCCATGCAATGCTCTGGACCATGGAAATGCTGTGCCTGAACCGTGTTAGAAGGCTGCAACATCACCTTCATTTTCTGGGGAGATAATGACTTGTCATTCTCTTAAGGATGGGTTAGAGATACCACATGCATTTTGGCACTCAGAGATAGCGCTGGTGTACCAGATGGAAGAAAGGGTGGCTGGGATAACAGTCATCCATCTGTTATCAACCAAGCGGCCATTCTCATTGCCTTTCAATTGGCACAAACACTCCAAGGACCAGACTACGCTAATAACCACACCAAGCCACATAGATACCTGGTAAAGAACAATCTCTCCCCAAACCTTACCTGCCCCCTCCAAAAAAAACAGGAAAAAAACACCACCACCACCACCCACCCAGAGGAGACAGATATATCAGTGACCAATAAAGAACAATTAGAAAAACTTCTTTTCACATATCCTAATAGAAAYCATGCAGGAAAGCACAAAAGGCTCCTTTAGGCCTCAAAGCACRTATTTGAAAATTTAAGTAAAACTATGAACAGTGCTGCAAGATCTTTCTGCTCTACTCCTCAGAAGGGAATATGCAGTATTAAAACAGAAGGYCTTCTGCCAAAACATTGGCTAGAAAGAAGATACTTGTGGGTTAATGTGGGTGTTGGCAGATCTTCAAGGGAAGCAGGCCAAGCTGTACTTTACCTTCATAAGTTAGAGAACTTGTATACATGAATGAAGGGAGAAAAATATCAATGGGAATGGTACAAACCACTTCTCAGAAGCCAGAGGCAGCTAGCAACAAATAAGGAGTTTTGTAATTCTTGGTGAGTCCCTTTGAGAAGAGACATTCTTGGAATCAGGTGCTAGAAACCATATAATGCCTMTTAGAAAATACCCAGACATTTAAATTCAACCCTTTGCCACAGGCTGCCAACAGTTTAAGGAYACAAGAAGCAGTTTCTTAGTGCAGGTTTCCATAGGCAGACATGTGAAAGTTTCAGCTGGAGAAGTCTGAGGATTTAAATTAAAGTAGCTCACACTAGTACAACTTAATGAGTAGCCACACATTAGCCATTCTGTGGTTGCTGCCACWTGAGGGCTCCTCATCTTGACAGGAAACTCCATTTAACTGCCTCACAGCATGGGCCAAGGTAAATACAGTTACCTCAGCCCTGCTGCAAGCCAAGAGCACAACAAACATTGYCACTGTTCAGCTGACGAGTAGCAATTTACTGCAGCTCAGGTCTAACCCTCAAGTCCAAGCTGAGAGGAAAATATTCTGCRGGGATTGAATTGCCAGATCCAGCTGCATGCTTCAAAAGCAAACATTCACCTCTCAGACCATCTCACCAAGACCAGGGGAATCCCTTGTCCATGTTAAATTTTGTCAAGACAACACAGGAGGGGCTAAACACCCCCAGTGTGCATTTACATCATCCTCCCAAAGACAGGAGCTGCTGGGCTAGAGCCATGAGTCATCCACCAGCCATTTCACTCCTCTCTGAGCTTTCCTCAAGCCCAGGCTGCAGCCTTCCAGCTAGAAATGCTTATTTCTCTACAAATAGCAAAGCCTCTGCCCTGTCAAGTAGAAAAAAAAAGTAAACACAATCCATCTTTTCTGGCAAAGTGTCTCAACACCAATCTGTGTAATTACTTAAGTTTCTAAGGTCTTTTTCACATATTACAGCTGTGACTCTAAGCAGAGACATACGGTTAAATCAGATGCATCAAACTCCAGTTTTGAGCTGGTTGGCTCCGGCCAAGCACCCACAGGTGCTGGCTGTGGCATCCTGCTGAGTGTGGGATGATTTCCACATGGAGATGCTGGTAACAAGCAGGGACATGTGTACCAAGGAGGTCACAGAGCTGGAAGTTACCTTTAGGTACACTCTTCCATTCAGGTCCTCCCCCAGTAGCCATCTCTGCCACTCATTAGCTGAAACTCAAGTTTCAGTTTTAACTCATGTTAAAATACAACACTTTGTTTCACTTTTACAAGTCAAACCTTCTCYACAGTGTTTCACCAACAAAAGAACTCACCAGCACATAGAAAAGCTTCATTTTTTTAACCTGGCTTTTCCCCTTGKGCCTCCGCTACCAGTCACATTGCTTGATTAAAAAATCCCCCAAATTTAAAAAAAAAAAAAAAAATCCTTCTTAAAGCTTATGCTAGCACTTCTTCATTTGAAGCCCATCAAAAACTTCACCAGACTAGCAGTGGGCAATGCTCCTGTCTTGTCAAGGCCTCTTCTCAGGTTAGCTAAAAACTATCCTTTTAACCAATTGCTCTGGGTATATTAAATCAGCCCAAGAATCCCAGCCTTGGTTCCTCCTTTTCTGTTGCCAGCTCTTCCCTCCTCAGATTCATCCCACAAAGCTGGGAGGGCAGCACCAGGCCCTTCTGCTCTCTTGGTAACTTCAGCTCCACATTCCACTGTCCAGACATCCCTGACACCATCTTTGCACACACTGCTTTCCCAGCCTCATCCRTCCTCTGCTTTACCAAGTTTTCCTCATTTTCCCATTAATATCTCAATCACAGAGAGGCTTCCTACCTTCTTCGGGCACGCTTCATCCTCAKCATCTCCTCTCAGGCAGGAAACACTGCAGACCACACTTTTATTCTTTTTCTTGCTTGGAGAAATTGCTCAACTCTCCAATTATGGTCAGCCTTTTTCAGAGTTTACCAGYAGTCACAGATGAACTTCTCTACACAAAAACAAACTTATTCTTTTTAGATACCTAACTGCCAGCTCTTGAGAGAGTTACTTCATCTGGCCTCCTGAGAGGCTCTCCCTTTCCCTCTTGGTCCTCTTATCTCCTCTTCCTCATTAATCACTCATTCCTTCCACCTGGCAAGGCAAGAATTAGAGCCAGCTGGGTCCTTAGCCTTAGCAGAGCTAGGTTAGCTGGTTTACACCTCAACAGTGTCCTCCAAATTGCCTCCTGCTCTCTCTCCTCCACTAAAAGGTCAATGCAAATCTTGCACATATGTCTGCATGTGCATGGCTATGTTTTGTTGGTCTTCCTTTTAAAAATTCATTATCTATCACACACACACACAAAAAAAAAAAACCCAAAAAAACTACACTAATTACCAGCCTGAATTGAGTGACTGCTTGATCAATGTGTTTGTAAACCACATTCATCTGCTACTTCTTACTGCTTGTTCACAGATTTAAGGAAACACCAATTATCTAGTCATCTCCTGCCTAAGCAAGAGACCRTTGCAATCACATTATCTGATGCCCCTTCAAGGCAATCCAGAGCAGTTCTTGCACCTGCTTCTGCAGCAAGTGGTTACATCTGCCTCCTAAATCACATCTAAATACACAATGCTCAGTTCTTAGGGCCAGAAATGAAATATTTCTTTGTTTTCCAAGAACTGCYTAGTATAATTTCCAGTAGTGTAAAAGGAACATTGTCAAAGACTTGGAGTTATCAGGGATGTGACATCTCTTTGTCTACCTGCAGAACAACACCAGGGATCAACACCTTTGGAAGGGCAGATGAAAACCACATTTGTTAGGACCTCACCTGTCAATCTGCTCCGCAGTGAAAGTACATGGAGCAGCAAAAAACAGTTCTTAGGAGTTTTCAAATGTTTCCCTTGCAATCTCTTCTTTCCTTGAGTTTCTGGCTGGTTAAGAAATGGCTGAGTTGCCACATTTCCRACTTTCCACAGAGTTGTCCTCAATAAAGCCAAGATTGTTTCAGGAACAAAAAGAAATAGCAGCATTCAAGTTATCTTTGCCCTAACTTTATAGCAGCCACTGAGGATCATTTTATAGAAAGCAAAAAYTGCTGATGTTCACTAGAAAAACACCTTCTGAGATATGTTCCCCATCTGACTAGGTCAGGAGCCAGCATTCCTGTTCTGTGAGGGATTCAGACAAATTGAAATTTGGTTTCTGTCCCATGCAAGAAGAAATGCAAGCCTGTGAAATTTCCAACAAAAATTAATACCAGGAAACCTTTTTTTTTCCAGCTTACATTCAATAACACCACAGCATTTCATTTTAATAATGTCAGAACATTAGATATTAATTAAAGCATAGGTAGAGATATAGTTTCTGCCACGCAAGGGCTTTCAGGGATTAAATTCTCACAAGTATCATGTCAGGAAAGGCTGTGTTGTCTTTGAGACCATCTGCCTGCTTTCTCATTGCAGTTACAGGCCAAAGAACTTGTTAGGGGACCTTCAGCAAAAATCCATCGGCAACATCCACTGTGCAACTTAGGAGACATATGGGAAGAGAAGATAGTTGGAAATAAAATCTCTTCATGAGGGAGACAGGATCCATCTGTTCATATGGCCCATTCCCCAGGCAGGAAAGAGGAACAATGAACTTTTACAGCCTTGGGAATGAGGCTAAGCATCACCTAGTATCCCATATACACTACATACTCTTATATACTCGAGATAAAAGATGTGTCCATGACATAACACATCTTGCTATCTTGCCATTATCTTGGTGCTAAAGCAAAAGCCATCAGGGAATACKTCTCACTATAGTTTTTGACACTATCATAATGCAGACAATTTTGCTTGTGCTTTCAGCACAGTAAATGCCATTATGTAAGACATGCCCCCAAGAAATTTTCTGATTTTGACTAAACTGTATTTTCTAATGGAAAATTATTCTGTCGACATTCTTTTCCCAGGTGACTCTAATACTCATGCTTAATGCCATATGTGTTTCAGTGGAGTTTTTACTTTACTGACATCATCTGTCCTTTGTAAACTCAACACAGTAGGTGAATATTTAAAACTGTATGTCATCTGCCTCTCCTTTTTTGTCCTTTTTATGATAGACTGAAGTTGCTGTGCTCATTTCCCATATCTCATTATACCATGTATTTCTATTATGAAGTATTTTCATCTTCTAGCAGCTGCAACTGCATAATGTGAGCTGTGTTTCTGGATCAGCTGATCAGCTTATTACAAGGACACATTTACTAATGGGTTAAAATCTAATTCATATCCTATCATCCACATTCAGATGTCAGCTACACAATTCCATGTATTTAAGAAAAAGCACCAAATTTTAGGCATCTTTCTCTTTTCTGAACTCTCTCCAAAGATCTCCATCTGTTTAATGATAATAGTGTGTCCTTATTTAAGCAAAATGCTCTCTACAGAGAGGATTAAGTAAATGTTTCTCAAATAGCATTTYGTAGTGAGGCACTGATTCCTTTGCACTATCCTGTCCATTCCTCATTAGATGTCTCCCTGYCCTCCTTGCTCAGAGAGGTCACCAAAACTCACCTTGCCAGACTCCAACACCTCCTGCAAATGCTTCTTTTTCTCCACCTGGTCTTTCAATAGCCAGGAGTTAGAAAGGAATGGAGCTGGGGTCTGCTCCTGGCCACAGGAGCTTTGGTCATGTAGGTATGATGAGGACAGACAAATACAGGCAATGAAATCCTCTTCTCTACAGGCTTGTGTGCACCTACCTCTCCTCTTTCAGTCTGACAGGAGCACTGGTGGTTTCCTAAAACTTGTTGGAAGTATCTTAGTAATGTAGTTTGGGTTTTGATTTCTTATTTCAGTTCTAAGCCTGCTTTCAGATGCCTCACTGATAGGCTTCCTTGAATAGCAYGGAGTAAAATCAGCACTACTGTGCTAAGCACAGGCACTGACAGCAGTTTTAAAAGCAGATGAGCACCCACTAAAGCATTAGGAGATAATCCAGTGCACAAACATTTTCTGGAAAAAATTTGGTCCACTTAGCATCACTTAAAAAGCTCAGCAGAATGTCTTTAGTTAACTCGAGACTAGAAGAATGCCAAAAATGCAATCCATGCTAATTCAGGATAGGGATGAAAAGTAGAGCCCAAGAAGCAAGTAGGAAGCATCGGACACATTGATTTCCATGGACAATCCATACACAAAGCAGACAAAACACCAAGAAGAAAGTTATTTGCTCCACTGGATCTGATGAGTCCTGGATGGTGGCAGCTCTGAAGTCCTTCAGAGAAACTGAGTCCTGCAGGAGCAGAGTCGGACACGGCCTAGCCAGGGTTTTCATGCAYAAACACGGGGAGCAGATGAGATGTGTTGGCTGCAGGAATCAGCCACATCCAGCAGCTCCAGCCAGCCAGATACAGGGTGCTGAGTTTTGTCAGACCTCAACTGAGATCGTGTCTGGCCAGTCCACAGGCCAGCATATCCAGGCAGCTTTCTGCAATACAGACTCAGGGTCTAATTCTAGAGCATATATTAATTCAAGAAGCAAAGTCAAGGGAAGCTGGAGAAGGGAAACAATGCTTTAGTAGAATGTTTTTGAGCCAAGAGTAGGAGGAAGAGACACAGGAACCTGAATTACAGAAACTTTAATAATTACATCTACAAAGCTGTATTCAAACTATTGTAGAATTGGCCAGTTTTGAACATTCAATAAAAAAGAAGATATTTTCATCCTCCAAGTACATGACTGGGGTTTTCTTAAGCCTTCTTAACTAAAAGTGATCCACTCCTTCTTAGGGTTCTGGCTTATACAAGTTTTAAGCTGCATTTGATCRTGATTTTTGTCCTGCAAGGACAAGGATTACAAATGCAGCACTCGGGTTGTAGATTGAGTCCGTCCAGGCAGTGGTGGCAGCTGAATACAAAACTGTGGTTCTCCAGTCCAGCACAGCAAGCCCAACCCCTGCTCAGCAGCCGTGACATTGCCCTTTGGTAGCCCTTCCCTTTCTCCTCCATCCCAAGCAGCTCACACACCACACAGAACACAGGAGAGGAGCCTTCACCATTCACTAACGCAAAGCACAACCACTTAATTAGTCAAAGGAGACGACAAACAGCTTGGGACAAGACATGATTTTCCCTGGATTCACAATAAAGCTAAGCCAGGTTCTTAATATTTGGTGTCTCCTGGATTCATCAGGAAGACCACGGGGGCAGAGCCCAACAGGCCCTGCTCCACGACGTGATGCAGGCTGCTCTAAAGCAGGCGATGCAGCTGTAGAGCCACACGCGTTTCCCATTCCCGATTCTACCCTCTGTGTTTACACTTCCTCGTGTCTGCCCTGCCTGGAAAATGTCAGGAACGGTGGCAAGGGGAAGTGACAGGAGCGCTGCCCGTGGGTTGAGCCTCCCCGTTGCTGCTCTTCCCAAGGGTGACGCCGCTGCCCGCATCACGCGCCTCCTCCACGCGCTCGTCCCGTGCAATTCTCCACCTATTTATTTATTAATTTATATATTTAGGAATCGCACTGCGAATGCCTTGCTGTCGTAGCTGTCACCGCTTGCCACATCACAATAACAATCGCTTCTCTCCGAAGGAAATTCRGGCTGTTTAAATCATCGCTGCCCAAGGTGTCCATCACGGAACAGTCACCAGGCAACAGCATCAACGGGCAGGGACAGGGTGGTCGGGAGGAGGAGGAGGAGGAGAAGACAGCAGCAGAGTGAACAAGCGCTGTGCAGAGCGGGTTGAGCACAGCAAAAAAAACAGCCCATCCAGGGGGTTTGGAAGGAAACATCTTGGTGGGAAAAGGTTGTGGAGAAGAGGAAGAATCAGCTCCACCTGTCCAAAGGCAGTGGACCCACATCAAAGCTTCTTTTGGGCTACAATCATCCGAAATAGCTGTCACTACACATGAGTGTCCCCCGTGTCGAGGTGCTGGTCCAGGCTAAGCCCAGATCCATTTGCCTCATCCCTCCCTTGCCCTGGCTCCGGACACTCTAGGGCAGATGAACTGCAAGAGGTRCAGGGCAGTGCCCTCCCATGGACCCATCCCCAAAATCCCGTCTCTGGGAGCAAACCCCCCTCCAAACTCCTCCCGCTCGTGCTGCTCTACCACAGGTCAGTGCAAATTCAGTATTACAGTTAATGCAGCAGCTGTTCTGCTGATGGAATTKTAGTTACTTCTTTATCCTCCTCTATAAAATAAAAAAAGCTATTTTTTCATGTAATCAAAGCAGCACCGAGCTTTGATTTGCACATAACCATTCCCATTATTTGACTGTGTTTGCTGTAATGATTTKCTTAAAGTGTTTTACCTTTTGCTTATAGAAAAGTCATGTTTTCCTGGGAACCTGAGCTAAGACTATATAGAAAGCAAATTATATTTTTGTATCAGATTCTTTTGCATAKAAAGCTTGGTTTTCATTTTAACTCTGATTGCCATCCCCAGAAAAATACATTAATGCTCTTATGTAGGTAAATTCTTTAAAATCAAAGTCCCTGAATATTCATTTGAGTGTTTGGTGGAATTTGCCTCTAGTTGTTTTCAGAGAAAATTCAACAAAATAAAAACTACTGTCAGAATTCTTTGTCTAGGAGAGAATATTAAGCTACTTTTAATGATTTACATGGACCCAGTCTAACACACACATGAAGTGAACATATCATTCTCTTTTAACTACTGAAAATGCACCTTGGATTTAAAATACAAATATTCCACAGAAAATCTATTCCAGTGGGGCCTTTTCCAACATCACTGAAAAAAATCTCTCATTAATTTTAAGCATTTCTGAGTCAAGGACAATTCACAAAAAGGGGAAAAAAGAAAAAAAAATAAGAAAAACAAGCATACACTGAGCAGGGGCAATAAGTGAAGAGAGAAAACTAGACTACATTTACTGTATAAAATATTCCCCTTGAATTATTTTCTCAATTTAAAATGTAGCTTGAGAGATGAGAATGAGGGAGGAAGGGAAATATTTGGGGAGAGAAAGAGGATTCTCTGCTGGATTATCTAAATAGCCCACGATTTTCTAAACAGCCTTTCACCCTCTCCGACAAGGCTGTATGAATATGACCTGCAAGAGCTCCTGGCACTGTTGACTATAAATAATCACTGGCAAAAACAACTTAAACCCTAATACAAATAGATGTGAGCACTGCCAGGGAGTTGGGCCTCAGYGCTGGGAGGGATCAAGAGCTCCCAAGGGTAGCTGAGCACCCTCCATCTGAGAATCCAGGCCTTGGGATAGCACTTGCCTTGGGATGACAGCTACACATCATCCATTTCCCCCCCTGCTCCTTCACCTCTTGGTTTAACGTATCTGTGCAARGCATGAAGAGCAGCTCGTGGGCACGCGGGCACCGAGGGGTGGWAAGGAGGGCACTGGACACGTTCTCCTGGTGGCAGCGCATGAGTCGCCAGGATGACTTGTGTTTCAGCCCCATCCTAACCCTGCTCCTGTCTTCATGCATGAGATGCACTCCAGCGTTTTCTCCAGCCCAGCTGCTCCACGAGTGTCTGCCATGCCCTGCTGCTTCTGCATAGAGGATGTATTATTCTGGGAGGGGAAAAAAGCACGTCCTCCAGCCCCACTGCCCCAGCATGACCAAAAGCAGCTCCATAGAGCAATGAGGAGCTCAGARTCCCTTCCGAGTCCTGCAGAACCATCACAGGACAGCAACGTCACTTTCCTCTTCGCGAACACCTTGTGAGCCTAAATTAAGTTCTCGGAGATCCTCTAAAAGAAAGGAATTACATTTTAGGGCATGTCCTAAAACATTCTGTTCCTACTCAAAATACTTTTGCTTTTATATTCTCTAAGGAGAGAAAGTGCAACATCAACCTGTAAAAGTGTTACTGTGCTACCAGCGCTCAGAATTAGGGATTAAGGGCTCTTATGTTGACTGTTGTTGATTTAAGGGAGACAGCCAAAAAAAAAAGCAAATGGCACCAAAAAAAAAAAAATCATTTTATTGCATCAACTTTCATATGCATTTAAAATTCCAAAATAATTAGCCTATCACCCAGTGCTGCCATTTGAATTGGAATCAGGACCCATTTTCATTTAACATCAAAATGTCAATTAGAGCCGCAGGAGCCATTGATTTTTTTGTTTGTTGGCCAGAGATTTAAAAAAAAAGAACAGAAAGAAAAGGAGTGTCCTGCATCAGTCTTACGTTTTGGGGGTTTTTTCTCCTATTATGAAATTAAAACCTGAATGTGGCTTTCACTCTGGACAAGCAGGATTGAGCACAAGACAGACTTCAGTTTTGGATCAATTGCCCAAAATAGCAGCACGTATTTTAATTTGAGATTCTCTACCATTCCCAAGCCTGGGTTACTGGATAGGACCTCCAGGAGCAGCAAATAAGAGGGTCGAGTAAGAGTTAAAGGAACTGGGTTTGAACCTCTGAAAGGTCCTGGTCAAACGTTCTCCAGGGCGAGAGGTCTCGGACACGGCTCCCGGAGCTCTGCACAACACGATGGCCCTGCCCCAGCTGGCACGATGCAAAAGGCCCGGAGCAGGCAAGGCTGCCCAAGGGCAGAACAGCTCTTGTGACCCTCCACAGGTAAAGCTGCACCGCAAACACAAGGGTCAAAGCATTTCCTAACCTCTCCAAAATGAGCTGGAGACTGCAGATCTCCTTGCTGCCTGCTCTGATAGACCTCATCATGATTTCCAGGTCAGAGGAAGGAGGAAAGCTTTGTCTGAGGACAGGAGGAGGGGGAGAAAGCCCTTTTCTATTACTAAGCACAGCATTAARAAGATTGGGAACTATAACTCTATTGCTTTATACAGTGTATAGCCTCCTGATATTGCATGAAAGTCAGTTGCGACCGTCAGAGCTCTTCCGCCGTTCCCCTTAATCCCCCACCGTGGTGGGATTTCCAAATCACATCTGGCAGTCCGGGTGCAAGTTCCCCACCTTCTCCCAAGCACTTCCACCGAGACCGGATTCGCTCAAYGACAAACCTTTCTTCTAGTCCTCACACATTCCCTTTCACCCACTGTTTTCTCTTAATATGTGGCTATTCTTAATAACTATTTCCTGTGTGTCCCATTTCATATTCTGTGTATGAAAAGCCTACGTTTTATCTGGYTAAGATATATACCTAGGGAGGGACTGCAACACAGAATAAAGAAACAGTATGGCTCTTGGCTCCTTGTTCCCCACTCATAAAAGCATTTGTTTTTGTTGAAGAAATAAGAAATAAGGTCCTAATTCAAAATCACGGTGAAATTTTCCAGTGTTTTTTCTCACTGAAGGTTAAAGAAAATTTCATATCTAAAATAGAACAGATACAGTAGCAAATGTAATCCAGAAGACTAAAATTTGAGACATGGAGTTCCTTTGGTAACACTTTAATTTGACCTGATTTTTTTTCTGTTTTAAATCCTTCTTTCCCCCACCCCTCACTTTTTACTCARTCCTTGTTAAATAAACTCTCATTAGCTCTAGTGAGAGATTAGCCTGACACAGTATCAGCATCTGGTGCTTTACTACTCTTAATATTATTAAATGTTGTTAATGCAAGCATTCTCCTCGGATAAATCTTTTTTTAGGATCTCTTTTCCCTGCACCCTAGGAACCAATCCAAAGACAAAGTGATTGCCAATAGGGTTATTTCTCGCTATGGGATTTACTGCACTGCTGCCTCTGGCCTCCGCAACCTTATTCACTTCATAAATGCCTAATTAAACACAATTCCCTTCGGGAAGAAGGGATCAATGGGTTATCGCAACATCACACATGGTGATGCCAGGATGRTGTTGGAAGGTTCCTCTTCCTTCATTGGTAGGTTCTTCTTCCTTCATCAACAGCCACAGCTCTGTTGATGAAGAAGGGCAGGGGGTACTAACTGTAGCAAGAGTCTCAATGTGAGAAGATGATGAAATTTTGATTGTGACTCCCCATTCCTGTCTGAACCAAAACCACTAGCAATTAGAGATACTTTTGCCATGTCTTTACATGCTTCTTTGATAGCTCTCATGTAAAAGGGAATACATTTGTTATCATTCACATGGAACTATACCCATCGAAAGCGAAAATCTGATTCAAATTTGARTTCTCAGGAACCTGACTCCTAGAAATTCACAGTTCACTTTCCACATCTGTYTTAGAAGAGGACTCAGAAAGAGCAAGACTTGTATGATTTAGCAAAGCAGAGGCTGAAAGGGATTGCTGATTTCTGCTTGTGTAGGGATTCCAGAGGACTTAACAGGAAAACAACTCCGGAACAAAAAAGCAAATGGACAAATGAAAAAAAAAAAATCTAAATCACCTAGTGCCAGTGTCAGAACAGAAATTAGACAGAGGTTTCTAAAAACCCTAAGGGTAGTATTGGAACAGATATCCATAAAGGAAGGAGGCAATAGAGGGGTGGAGTGAAAAATAAATGATTGTTTTTAAGATGAAGTGTGATCAGTTTAGGGCTGTAGGATGTAATAGCTGGCATAGCTCTGTCCCATTCTTATGTTCCTAATTTATAAAGTAGGTTTGAACTCTTCAACTTAAAATCCAGCACATTACTATAAATTACTTCACCCTGGAGGAAATACAGTGTACTGGAAATACATAGGCACACCATTATACRGCCTCCCCTACATTTAGTTTGCCTTGTCAATAACACTGCGTAAGATCTTGCAAGTAATACCTAATGTAGAGTCTCACCTTGTCTAAAAGTTCTCCCATAAGAGTCCTAACTCTTCCCGTGTTGTCTAGTACAATCTCCTGACAGCTGCAGTGATGACCTTGCATGCTTCATCCTGCACTGGACCCATCAGTCGTATTGATTTTCTGCTGTGGATGGAATATAAAACCTGCTTGGCCATTTTGTTTTGCATCTGGTCCAGACTCYATCTCCATCGGTCTGATGAGGGCCTTCTATTACGTAGGACCTAAGAGAAGCTCAGTTCTGTCCATATAAATCACCATGCTCATGCCATGTAAATCACAGAATCACAGCTAAGACGTCTGTTCCATATTGATAATGGAATTCCCCAGTGCAAAGACCCAGCAGACCGCATGCACATGTCTTGTAGCAAGGACCTGAGAAACATATTTTTTTGGTAGAATCTACTTCTCCAATTTTTATGGAAATAAGTGGAAAGACTCTGACGACATTTCAGTCCAAGTAAATGAAGCCAAACCAGAACAATTCAGAGACTTATTGTCAGAGTGGTTCCTGGCATGGTTGGCTTTGGCTTGGGCCAGTTAACACCCTCCTGGATCATTCCCAAACATACTCTGGCACACAGCACAAGCCAAGGACCGTTCCCAGTACTCCATTTAGTAGCAGCTTCTCTGTTTTGCAGTCTAAAAGAGTTCAGTATTATGGAGATGCCAGACTAGGGCCATTGGCCCATGTAGCCTCATCGACCTGCATTGAAGTCAGAGAAAGCTCAAGGCTCGCCTATATTGTAATAAAATGCTGGATATACTCCAGGTTTCATCCTCATCAGTCTTCAGCCAATCCTTCAGATGTAGATTCCCTACATCCATGCTGTCCTACAGCAAGCACTTATTGGCTCCACTGRTGAGCAAGCCAAGATATACAGGAGAGAACAGTGCACTGTGCGTTCATGTGGTCTAAACAAACGTATGTTGGTAGAGTTACACCCACACGACCTGGACCGTTGCTTATTATTCTTATTCCACTTGTGGATGAGTCCACAGTGAGCCCATCCCCATGCAGAATGCCTGGGCAGGATGCCACAGAGGAGACGGTGTGCAAACTCAGCACGAAACGACAGCCCTGCTCCAAAGGAGCTGAAAACACCCAGAACGATCCCTTACAGACACGAGCAGCCCTTACAGCAGTTCCTTTGCCTGCATCAGAAGCATTGTGATTGTTTCCAAAGTACATTATAAAAGTGAGAACACAGGCAACTAGGCTCTGGCTGTCAGAATAACGTGCACCGTAATAAAACACACTAGTGTCAACAGTGGGGAGTTTTGCCCCCCCCCCTTTTTCTTTTGTTTTTGACAGCTCTTCAATCTAAATGGACCCCAGAACTTCAGGGTTTTGTTTAGTCTTTCTCCTGCACTCACAGGGAAAGCTGTGCAATGGCAGCACTGATGCAGGGCAGCAGAAGCCAGCGAGAAGAAGAGGGGAGACTGTACCCTGAGACCGGCAGGGAGGCCAGGCAGGAAGCCAGCAGCTCTCCAGGCTGGAGCGTGGCCAGGGCACGGGCTGCAAGGAGCCCCTGGGCTCCCCTGTGACCCCGCGCGGGCCCAGCGTCCCACGCGGAAACCTTGGCTCGGTGCCACCTGGGGCAGCCTCCTGAACCCACAGCCGCTCCTTCTGCTGAGCCCAGCCTGCGGCCCAGCCGAGTCGTGGGGAGGCCCAGCTTTGTTCGGCTTTGAGAGGGGGACACGGTCACTGCACAGGAATCCGCAGCACTGCCGGAGCTGCCAGGAGCGAGGTGGGAGCAAAACCTCCCCAGCCGGGAGACACGCCGGAGCTTTSCAAAAGACAGCACCAAAGCAGCTCATTTAAGAGTCCACATCACCACAAGGGGCAGAAACACACATATACTTGGGCACATGTACAGCAAAGCACACACGTGTTCATAAATGTAGGGATGAAACAACTTTGTGGCAAAAGACCAGGAGAAGAAGGCCCTTCAGGGTATCATTATATATTAGAAGCTTTTGCTTAACAAACGTTTCACCTTAAACCAGTGTCAACCTCAAGTCAATCCATATGGGAGACCTGAGATCCTGYGAGGGAATTCCTGCTAGCACGGCTGCACACAGAGAGACTAGCAGAGCTGGGACGGAAGAGGAAYGGCCTTCCAGCCCGAGATGACAAGTATTCCTCAGTCAATTAATTGATTAAAAAGCTCCTGATAAGCACATAAAACCATGTTCCAATTAACTGCGGCTGAACCCCACAGTGAGGTGTTTCTGACACCTACATTAATTCTAAAYAGGGTGACTGTGATATACCTTAATACGATCTATACCGAGAGGAATTCATAATCACCAGMCCATTAGTGCAAAATGTTACCAGGCGTCTGTTAACTCAAAGCTGACGGGGACACCCAAGCTTTGCCCAGAGCAGCTAGAAACCTTCTGGCATGAGCATGGGAATGCCCGGGAGGAAGGGAACCAAGCCCTTTTCTCCATAGGTTTGTACTCCTATGGAGAGCAGCACTGACACACCAGCATCCCCCGTGCTCCTATCAGCATTCTCCTTGCTGTCTCAACGAGGTGAAGCGGTGGGAGTTTGAGCACTCACACAGCCCCATCTCTGCACTTCTGCTGGCCCTGGAGCAGAGTTAGAGGCAACCAGGAMWCAGGGTMAGGGGCTCCCTTGTCCTGCCCCAGGCCTCAGCCCTGCAACTCCCGCCCACCTCCGCGGGAGCAGCGGGAGGGAGGATGCGGGGCTGAAGTTTACTGAGTAACTTGGGAGCTGTGASAGCTTCTCCAGTCTGGAAACCAAATCACCTRTTTCCCTGGCTGCTTTTCTGGGGCTCTTTTGCTGCTATTCACAGGATGGGTTAAGGGGAGGGATGAGAACTGTTTCGTGTTAACACCTGCAGGACAAGGGCTGGAGAGCAGCTTGTTCCTCCTTTCTGCACGGAGACACCTCGGAGGCAAAGTCCTGATGCCACCCACGGGCACGGAGCCCCCGCGGCTGCTCTAGCCACGGAGCCAAGAGGAGGAGGAGCAGCAGAGGGTTTCCCAGCCCCGGCTACCCGCACCGCGGCGACCCAAGAGCCGGGTGCCCGTGTGCCCCCATCCTCGTGTTCCAGCTGCGGGTGCCGGTGGCAGCGGTGGTCCCGCCTGCCCGCCGGGGTGAGGGAGCGGGGTCGGGAAGGGGCGAGCTCTGCTCRGCCGCAGGGAAAAGGCGCTGGAGGGAGGGCGCGGGCGAGGGAAAGGGATTTTTTTTTTTCCTCGCTCCAGAAGAAAGGCCCTTTTGAGGCACTTCTGCCCCAGTGCACACTGCTAAGCGAAGCCGAGCCGCGGAACAGGCGCCCCGTAGGAAAAGAGAAGCCCGACACTTCCCTCCTAGACCCCCTGCCCCCCACTTCCTCTCCACCGAAAAATTAAAATAAAATAAAATAAAATAAAATAAAATAAAATAAAATAAAATAAAATAAAATAAAATAAAATATAAAATAAAATAAAATATAAAATAAACAACGAGGAAACGGGCAGGAGGAAGCCCCGCGGCCGGTACTCACGCTGCTGTTGTGCCCCGACCAGTGCACCATGGCTTGGTTGTGCGCCGAGTCGCCGGCCAGGGCGAAGGTGCTGCTGCCCAGGCGCAGCTCGTCCAGCCCGAAGCGGGCGGCGCCCCCCGCCTCCCGCCCCGCCGCCGCTGCCGCCTCCGGCCCGGCTCCCGGTGCCGCTCCGGGCTCCGCGCGGCTCCTCCGCGGCCGGCCGGCTCCGCGGCGGGCGGCGGGCGGAGCGGCGGCGCGCGGGGGCTGCCGCGGGGCTCGGCGCTTCGGCGCGGGGCCGAGCGGCGCCGCGTCCTCCTCCTCGTCGTCGTCGCGCGGCTGCTGCTCGGCRGCGGCGCCGCGCTCGCCTCGCCTCCCCGCCGGGCTCCTGCCCTGCTGCCCGGCTGCGCGCTCGCTCCGCCAGTGCATGAGGAGTCCCCGCTGCGGCGGCGGCTGCTGCGGCTTCACCTGCGGCTGGCAGGACCTGCAAGTTATTTCTGCACCGGTAAAGCCAAAAGTGAAGAGGAAAAGCCATGTCCAGTACAGGAGAGCGACGTGCCAGGCTGGGTACCAGCCAGCAACTTTTTCCATCGCTGCTGACTGCTGATGAGAGGCAGAGAGAAGGAGCAGGAAGGAGGGAAGGAGCGAGAGAACGGCGCGCTGCCGATTTACCCGCCGCGGGGTAAACACAAGCACAACTCCATAAAGTTTCAGACTCTGCTATGTTTGATGCAGCCGGGGAGGAGGGGAATCGCTTTTCCTTCCCCTTCTGTTTTTCTTTCCCCCCACACACTCTGTTTTCTTTTCCTTCTTTTGCACTTTTTTTTTCTTTTCCTCCTTTTTTTTTCCCTTTTTTTTTTTTTTTTTTTCCTCGCCGAGGCTGGCGTTGCTGGTCGGGCTTTTGATGGAAGGGAAAGCCACAACCACACGGGGGAGGAGCTGAACTGAAGTCAGCGAGGGAGAGGGAGAGGGAAAGGAGCAAATCGTGGCCGCCGCTTCCTCCCGGTGCGCGGTGGCGGTGCCAGCACCGCGGGCTGCCGGCGACGTCCTGCTCGCTCCCCCTCCGGCTTGACCCAACTTTTGGGCGCTCTCACGGATCTCTGTGTTTCCCAGGCATCCAGACCCCTAAGACCCGCTCTCCAATCCCCAAATGCTACAACCAGCACAGGGGGGCTGGGAGCGAAAGGGGCAAGTGGAGAAGCAATACACATGTACATGCCTGTGTCTGTGGACAGCGTTTCCAGGGGGAAACGCTTTAATTTGGTTAACCGAATGGCACTAATTGTCCAAGCGGGCTCTGCAGTGTCCCCTCCTTTCACTCCCCAAACACTGATGCAGATGCACTGGTGCTGTGAGGGATGCAAAGCGAGGGAAGTGAAGAGCCAGTCCCTCTGTAGACACCTGAACTTCATTTCGGAGAGGCAAAGTCACATTTCCACCCCTCAGTTCCCATCTCCGCCTTTGCTTTGCTGTACCGTCAGTTACAGGAGCTGGTGATGTTTAGATAAATCACTCGGGCGTGACAGAAATTTGCTCGGATAAACGCCAGTGGAGACAGGGACCTGCTTGTGGAAACAATGACAGCAATGGGGAAAGAGGGAGAAAGGAGGGATTCCCCAGCAGTGTTTTACTGCTGGAGGAGAACCCTTTCTGCTCCGCCACCTCTCACCTCTCAAGGATCAGCAGCTCCTCTCTGCAGGAGCTGCCCGCTCCTTGGCTCACCGCATCCCTGCTCTCCAGTCTTTGCGAGCCCTGGATGGAGCAGCTCGCCAGCTTCGAGGTGCAGAGGCTGCTCTACCACCCCACTTAAGCCACTTATCCCTTACTCCGGGCAACAGTGACGGCCCGCGGTTTTGCAGACAAGGCTTTACATGCCCACACGCTTCAAGACTAAAGGAATTAAAAGTTCTGCCACTGAAACCCTATTTTCACTTGCTCTCACTCATTTTCATTTGATTTCCACGAGAGTTTATTTTTTAATTAATGATTTTAACTTTTGCTTCCTGACACGGAAGGCTTTATTTTATTTTCTTTGGCAGAGCATTTCAGAAGGAGATTTACAGATTTGTTCCACACTCATTTGGCAATCTCGCTCAGATGCTCGCTGGTTACACATCTTGGAGTATTAGCTCAAGATGACAAGAGGAAGGAGACTCACAGTGACCGAGGCCGGGCAGAGCTTCCTGCTGCTTGCAATAGTGATGGATTGTCTGTGGTGTCACCATCAGACCTCAGCGAAATTGCTGTAAACCAATTAACTTCATACCTCCTTCCATAGTAATTAACACATTGCAATAGCTCTTTTCCTTTATTAAGCCCAAAGTCCTTCACAAAGACCTGTGAATTTTGCCATTGTTGTATCAGTGGGGGAAACTGAGTCACAGTGACACTAGCAATGCAGTAAGTATTGGAAAGATCATTTGCGTTTCCATATAACAGACTCACACAATGTATCTATCCCAATGCGTGTATTAGAGAGAAAGACCTTCCTAGAACAGCAAGTCTCTTATAGAGGGTTTTACTTAAAAGAATGAAATTCAAAGACGGAAAACGCCTGAAAGGTGGAAAGGAATAAGATGCCAGAGGAAATTTCTCTCAGAATTATCTTTGCTTGCAATAGAGATTTACACCCCAAGGAGTGTCTCAGGCTAATGAGAGAAACAATCTAGCTGTCTCACTTAGACAGGTGGTTGTACCTCAAACGTGATGAGCAACCAGCGAGTGATACGGATGTGCCTGCTACAGCACAACCTATATACTGTGAAAATACTACATTTTAAGAGCTCTTCAGCTCTTAATCACACACAAAAGTCAGGCATGGTGAGAAAATACTGGATTAGATCCAAGGACCACCTAGCCCAGGTTCTCCCTGTTGTGGCTGGATGTAAAACACGGATGTATGGTACAATCCCTGATGCCCGTTTCTGGAAATCATCCATATAGGAGATTTTGGCAGCAGCAATTGCATCTGATCCCTTGTGCTTAATAGTTACTGATGGACTTCTCTTTCCTGAATTTGTCTAATCCTTATTTACATTCTTGGTCCACAAGGCATGCCGTGGCAGTCAGTACGATCTGATTATGTGTGCTTTTGAATACTCATGGTCTACTTTTATCTGAGAGACATTTTAAATTGCCATAATCTAATCCTGTGCCAGCCGTCTTTCTGCCGCAGCTGATGTGATGATTGAGCTATCAAAAGTCTCAACCCTGAGTCTGTGGCACAGAGGGAATAATCCCCTGTCACTTGAAGTAAGAAACAGCTCTCCTGAGTTGGGAGCTGTAGTAAGCTCCTGAGCTGTCATTAGAGGGGCTGAGATCAAAAACTCTGGAAAGGGAAGCACTGGAGTGGACTCCAGTGCTCTCCATGACCATGCCTATGCACAGGGAAAGGCTGCATTTATGGGAATGCTGATCCAAAGATACAGCTCGTCGGATGATTTGATGGCATGGATCATAGCACGTAGTCAACTCCATCTGCTGACGAGACGTGTTTTCCATGAGATCTCTTGCACAAACCTCATCAGGAGATTGTTCTTCTGTTCCATGCAATATTCCAGTATTCCCCCAAGGGAGGGCAGAGGAGAGGATCCTGGAAATGGAGTAGTCTCATGCAGCTGTGGAAGAGGAGACAGTCATTGTCACTATAAAATACGATGCTATGAGAACAAATGAAAAACGCAGGTCTCAGCTGGCCCCTTCAGCCTCTGCCTTTGCCAAGATAAGCAGTGGCAGGGCAGGGGTTCCTCTCCAGCAGAGAGGACCACCACAAAGGCAGAGATCTCCACAGACATGAGAGGGTTTGGGGAAATCTCGCTTTGGGGTGAGGAAGCACAAGCAGGAACCTAGTGAAGGGAGTAGGTACCACATCTGGGCGCAGTGGAGCAAACATCTGCCTACGGATTCATGGACCTTCAGAAGAGGAAGGAAACAGAAGGAAATGTAGCTGAGTACAAAAACCTTCACTTGAGACTGGGCAGGTTCAGAAAGAGACGGGAATATCTGCTGGGTCAGGGGCACAAATGCTTCATGTACTGATCGTAATAATCCAGCATGTGCAGTCATCCTTTTTCAAGAAAGAAGAGAAATGGGTGGCCTTGGCCAGAGGAGTTTTCAGTATAGGGCTGGGACATAGTTTCTTTTAGGCTAAGCAGTAAAAGTCTTCTCTAGTAAATATTTGTATAATTGAGATGTTGTGAATCTTCCGTCGTTTTAAAACATGAGCTTTCTCTGTAAAGACTGGGAGGTGAAGGGAGCCCAAGAAAAACACTGCTCCTTTGATCCCTATCAAGCTTCGGTGGATGATGAATAGTGTGCTTGGCTATTACACATAATTCCTCCAAAAGGAATCCCTGTTTGACAAAAAATTACAAATCAGGCTGTGACAGCACTTATTGCAGTTTCTTTTAGCAATATATATATATATATATATATTTGGTCTCAACTGTAAATATCACAAAAATTATTTTTTTACTGAATAGGCTCTAGGTGCCTTTTTTTTTCTCTAATTGAAAGAGGGACTAATTATATACATCACAACAACTAATTCCAGGTGCCTCTTATTTCATTGAACAGATGGAAATTATTTACTTACATGGAGTGTTTTGTGAAAAAAAAATTATATATATAGCTGGTATACAGGTATTTTCTGAAATAGGTTCTGGGATTTCAAATAGGAGTGATACAGTTGATATATAAAAATGTTTTGAGGCAAATTATGAAACCAAAATACCTTTAAATCTTTATCTCTATGCCACAGAATTTAATTTACCTCACTCAGATTATTTCTGGAAAGGTGACTGAAATATTTATTTTTTTAACACTAATGTTCGGTCTAAATTAATTAATTTGAAAGCTCCCTTTTTTTATTTCAGACAGCCAGCCTCCTAGCCAGTACCATCCCAAAATTAGGCTGCTTTTAACAGGGCCTCCCATTCATTGGCAAATGTGATGGAATTCTGCTTTAGTTGCCATAAATATTAACAGTAAGGGCTTTTTGTTCTTTTACTCCCTCTTGCTGCAGCCTGTTGCAAAGACTGAAGTTGAAAGTAATCTCAAAGAGTTCAAAAGTTTGTCACTTACTGTTTAAAGGTGCTTTGCTAAATCCTCAGGTGGAGATTTCATAGGGTTGCATAGCAGGCAAGGAGAGCTGGGTGGCTCAGAAGGTGCTCAGCACCCACACCTGGCTCCAGGCCTCCAAATTGGTCTCATCCAGTTGGATATAAAGCACAATGCAAGGATGGCACTTACACAAGTACTTCGTATACACAGACACAATGAGTTTTTATTATAACAGTTTTCAAACTAGTGAACATGGGCAGAAAGAAGGAGCCTGGAGCTCCTCTCATGGTCAAACCCTTCACCACCACCAGTATGAATAGTAACCACACGATGACCCAGCCCCTGTCACATTTCATTCTGACTGTTTTAAAGCAGTCTCATAACACCTTGAAGGATTTTGCCATTAATAACTGAAACATGCACACTGGACATCCCTGAGCACACAAAAGCCAAGCAAGTAACTAGGAAAAATCAACATGGTTTTGGCAAAGCTGATAATGGTTGACCAACCTGATTGTCTTCTGCTACTAAATAGCTGACTATTCTAACATTATCTCCCACCGCAGTATTGCTGTAAACTACAGAAGTATGAGCAAGGCAATGAGGTGCTATAGGGTTGGAAAAGGCTGAGAATTACCCGGCTACGTGGCAGCCATCCTGGACCTGCAGTGGTTGCCAAGTCAAACATGAGCTGACAATGTCATCCCTTTGCAAATAAGGCAAAAAGTGTTTGGAAGAGTATCATCAAAAAAAAAAAAAAAAAAAAAAAAAAAAAAAAAAGAAAGAAAAGAAAACAGCTATAACCTCCCTTTATTTTAGCATAGAGGGAGTCCTATTTGAGAGGCAGATAAGCTGGAGTTCAACTCTAAGTTGGTTCCTGGTCAAAATTCAGAGATGATTCTGCCATGGTAGACCTGGCCCTTCTAGAAACTTGGAATTCACCTTGTGTCCCACTGGATATGTACCGGTTCTCTCTGGCACTCAGAGTGGACCCTTCTAATTCTTTTCCTTGACAGGAGAGGCAAACCTTTTCCATAGCCAATAAGGGAGCTTCAGAACCCACTGCAAGTTGCTTAGCTTTGTCCACCAAGTCTTTTTCCTTCCCTCATCTTCTAGATCTCCTGCCTTTCCCCTCTCTGAAGGGACTCATAGCAATGAGATTCCTCTGGTTGCCTTGAGACTTTGCAAATCTGCAATTTGAAGCACACCGATCAAGGGCTGGTAATAGTTTCCTGCAAATAATAAATATCATTCATAGCATCTTCCATAGACACAGAATACTTCAGTAACATAAATCGTCTTGAAAGCCTAATAGGCATAAAGTCATCTATATTTTCTCCCTTTTTCTGAGTTTCCTGAACTTTAGTCACTGCTGTACAAGTTAGCTTGATCTCAGCTCTGGGTTTATTTGTATAGACAGGACAATGAAAATTCTTGTCTGTGGCTATCATTGCCTCTTTTGGTCTTCACTTGGTTGTGGAAAAATGTAGGTAAGAGACTAATGATGAAGAGAAAAAGATTACAAACATAATGGCCTGTGGATGCTGTTTATGGTTTGTCATCATTACAGATGGTATTTTCCTGCTGGTGCTCTTAGCTTTATCTCCCATAGCCAGAAGTATTGAAAAAGTAGGGGTTCTAGGTACAGCTATAGATAAAATTTCTACTAGGAGAGAAGAAAAAAAGGGGAGAAGAAAGATTAATCTTCCATCTGTCCTTTCTATTTCAGGGGAAAAAAAAGAATAAAAACCCAAGAACCCTTGAGGCTGATAGGCTGATTGAAGATGTGAGCCTTTTCATTGACAGTATTTTATTTCAGGATTGAAAAAGTGGCCAGGCAACATTTCCGGGAGGCAGCAAAGAGGCACTTCAGCACCAGCTCTGTCCTGCTCCACTGATGCATCGTTTCCAAAGTCACGGTCAGGAGGCAGCTTCACCACTTGGGGACCAACCCGCAGAGCGTTTCATGGGTGCACTCCCATGGCGAAAAATCATACGAGACAAATTCAGCCCTCGGTTCCAACTATTTTACTGTTTTACACAAATTAAGAAGTCTGTATGCAATCAGAGTCATGAAGGATGCGCATGTGACCACCATGGCTATTGCCTAAACCCACAGTTGGGAATAGTCAAAAGCAAAGTCACCACAGAACCCCTCTGCCACACGCTCACCTTACTTTGTGAAATTCTGATAAATCTGTGGAAATGTCCCAAGTCAAAATATGAAGTCAAAATAGTCAAATTTAAATAAACTGTGCTGATACCTTGGAAATGAAGGATTTCCTTTTTTTCCCCTACATTTAAGATTTTTTTAAAAATAGGTATATTCTCGATATTAATGTATATATACAAACACATTTTAAAAAAAACAGATTTTTTTTTTAAAGTCCAACCATTCCATTCAGCTTGGAATTAATCATTTATTTCTGAAATTTATTCCAGATTTTTCACTCATTTTGGGCAGCAAAATAAGAAAATCAGTTATTCTTGTAGCTCTAATTATGTAACATGTTTTCCACAACACCTTGCAACATAAAAATTCCTTTCTGTGGGTTTGCTACTCGGTTCATTTCTTGCCCAGAGCCCTTAGAAATTTATCTGGGGCATTTGTGGGTGTAGCACCTGGAGGATGAAGCTATGTAAAGCTTGCATACAAGTATTTGTTCTAGTAAATAGGACTCTAACAATAATAACTTATTTTAGGAGAAAATTTGAGACGATATAAAGGGTTTCTATGAAATCCAATATGAACTGAAATGATTTCAGTTTCTAATGAAGCCCAAGAAATAAAGATCGATGGGAGGACGCAAGGAAGGAAAGAGAAATTCCTTCATCCTCAGTCAACGCCTTTCTTTGAAGAGAATTAGATTCGTGGAATAAGACTGATGACAAACAGATAAAACTAACTGTTCAATACATGTATACACACACAGAGCTCAAAAAATATCCCAAACAGTGGAAAAAAAATCACAAATTCATCTTGTAATGATTTTCTTGCCCTGAGATGTTGTATATCTCTGCCAACGTTTGTGTGCGCGTGGCGTGTGTGTTTAATATCAGTTCTTGTACCTAGAAAGCATGAGGGAGGAAGTCCATTTAGATATATTTTCATACAATTAATAATAATTTGGAGTTTGTGCTTTTCTGATGCCAAAGTGTGCTTGGCACATTTTGGTGTCATCCAATTGCAGATATCATTCCAAGTCCAAATTACTCTGGTTTTCTTCTCCCTTTGAAACTGTGTTATTGAACCAATGCTGTCTGCTTCACTTCGGGCTTTGTTCAATGAAAAGTCATCAATGTGTTTTCTAACAAGATTGCTTGAGATCCTTAAGACGGCTTCAGTTTTCCAGTCTGGCCAAGGCTCTGTGTAGAGTTTGGTTCGTTTAGGTCTGATTGCAGTCCGTGGGAAGCTCTTTATTGATTTCCATGCGATTTGGGCCAGGTGACATGATGCATGACTTACATATGTTTGCTACTATGAAATAACTCAACTTTCACAGCAGTAGCATCTAAGGGACTACACTAAGTGCCACTTTTAAGTACAGAAAAGAAGCCCAGGATAGCAAGATTGTGCTTGGGAGCAAGTGCTGTTTTATTAATGATGACTACTGTATATAACACATCTTAAGTGTCAGCGTGGCACGAGCTTCTTTTCCAATTCAGACTCTCCCAGCAGACAGCTCATCTTAATATTTAACGTGGTGCTGCAGGATTCCCTCCTCCTGATTTTGAATCCTCGCTGACACACTCTGGGCATTTCGCTGCCTTGAATATCTGCTACTGGAATTTCTGAAGGGAAAAAAAAAAAGGCCATTTATATAATTATGGTTTTTTACAGCTTCGAAGAGAGGCAAAAATAAATAAATATAGCATGAAGCCTGGACATTTTCCAGTTTGGGTGTTTTGTTTGGCTGGCTTTTTGTTTTCTTTTTTTTTTTTTTAAGCCAAAGAGGTACATCGCTTTGCATAATTTTATTTTGTCTTTGTTACCATTTTTTTTTTTGCCATCCAGCATAATTATTTTGATTGGTAGGTGGTCAACAGAGTTTTAATTAGATCCAGGGGGATTCGAACAGGACTGCTATTAAAAAAAGACCAAAAAAAGTGGTGCTAGGATTATCATTTGCTTTTGTTGTGTGCCATCCTTGAAATACGACGTCGTCTCCTTGCCTCCAGTTTTGTCCTCGCTTCTCCCACCTCGCTCTTTTGCCTGGCTGATGGGGCTGGTGAGCCTGTGCTAACATCCGTGCGGGGAGGCAATGCCACAAAGCTGGTCCTGCTGCAGAGCATCCAGCAGCTCATCCCCTGCCAAAGGGAGATGTTGATCCCCTCCTTGTGCCAGTTCAGAAGAACACAGGATGTAGATCCATTTTGGGGGGAAAGGCATATGATTTGGGACAAGCAGTTGGCACTGAAGGGGCACTGAGGGGAAGGGAAAGATCTGCATTGGGGAGCTTTCTTTGGCTGGTTATAGGTATCAATTTTTGACTGGAAAGGAGTTGTTTTTATGTATTCCGTTGTCCAGAAACATCCAAGTAATTAATTAAACTGAACTGGAAGAGGGGGAGAGAAAAAACGCATATCGATTTTCTAAAAGCAGGCAGGAATGCTGTTATTTTCCAAATAACATTCAGCATTAGAGAACAGTCCAGCTGGAAAGAATCAGCTAAGCAATATGAAGGTGCTTGGTTTTCTACACTTTTTGTAGCGAGTTTTTCTTACTCACCTTCTTTGGAGAAAAAAAAAAAGACTAATAGCAACTTAGACCAGTTCCTTGGCGGATAGGATTTAACTTGCCATAGGCGCCAATGGAGTGACTATGAAATAACCCTGGCGGGAACACAACCTTTCATGCTAAGGAAAATCCATATTCATCTAGTGAAGGCTGTGCCTGTTGCAGTGCTGGAGGGAAGCTGAGAGTCAAAAACCATCTGAATGTACTATTGGTGAGGACGATGCTTGCCTATAAATGAAAGGTAATCAGAGCAGGTCTGGGATTAAAAGGGGATTGCTGCTGCCCATTGCCTGACTTTGGATGTGTTGCCTTTTTCTTGCCATTTTTGTTTTTTTTTTCTGCCATAAAACCTGCTCATCAGGCTGCCGCCTCCCAGTCCCTTCTCACCCTGCTCCATCACTTCCCTGCATGATCTTTCAAGGCCATGAGAGAAACAGTCTCAAATTTTCATGGTGGAGCCACCAAGATGCTGCACTTACAGGGACCTCAGAACTCTAGGAATTTGGTGCCTGGCCGCTCCTGGAAGTCCTGCTGAGCAGGTTCTTTTTCCTTGACAAAAGATGCTCCCTAACCCTATGCGCTCCGTCAGCAGAGCAGGGAAGGAAGCCCAGGCTCCTGGCTGAGACAGTGCTGGGCACATAGGTTGTCCCACTCCCCTGCCACCAGCCAGGCTTCACCAGGGAGCTTGAACGGGGGGAAATTATCCCAAAGCTTAAGCAGGTAGAGAAATAACAACTTGGCAAAGTTTATGGAAATATATAAGCACTATTTATCATAGCGCAGAGATGGAAGTGTTGCCAGATATTTCTAAACACTGTTTTGCATGAATTTCAATATATATATTCTTATTTGAAAAATATTTATTTAACTATCGCCGCAGTTTTCCTTCAAGGGTCTAGCAAGGGCCCAGGGAGAGTGACAAAACCACTAGTTTCTGCTGAGAAATGATATGCCCTGTGGTCACACTGTGTTTAGAGTCTGGAGACAAATTTTAGGATTTATTTATAGTTTCTAATAGATGCTTTGATAATTATGTGCATAGGAATGAAAAACAAGTTCTCCAGATTAAAAAAGCATAAAGAAAGCTTGTTTGGATTAACATAATCAGCGAAAGTATCCATTTGATTTTGGTGTATATATATAATTTACTGAACTGCAAAATAAACATACGCCACTGTTCCTCCGCTGAAGACTCCAGCTGTAAATATTTCATCACTTTAAAAATACATTGCTATTAGAAAGATCTTTTAGTATTCAGCAGAATCAAGTTTTAAGTAATATTTTTTTTCTTTTTCATGAAGGATCTTTCTTAAAGATACTAATTTTGTTGGGTGAAAGCTGCTCTGCTGCCTGTTGAGACCAAGCAGGGCTCTCCCAGATGTGTTTGGGTTTCCTGCTGAGCTTTGCAGGCTCAGATCAGCCCTTGCCCTTGTGAACACACGGGCTAAATAACAAACACCTGAAGTCTCAGCCTGCAGAGTTTCACTCCTGTTCCTACTGAACTTCACACCATGGACCCCATTGCTACAGGAAGCTGCTGAAGCTTCATTTATCACAAATAGCCCTGCTGATAAAGCAAATATCTAGTTATGACAAGTTTCTCCATCAGTGAAAATCCACAGGGGCTCCCCTATGCATGCAGTGCTGTGCATAGCATAGAACTAATTCTCATTAGTTGCATAATTAAGCCTATATGTAACAGACATCTGCGGCACAACATGTAACACAGGTAGCAGATATAAAGCCAAAGTTACAGACTGGGTTTGAGGTCAGCAAGCGGCTCCCCTACCACGAGCCCCAAATAATCACAACCCGTGTTGTGAGATAAAACCTCTCTCAGAATAAATCTGTGGGAATTAAATGGTCATTGCCAACTATCACCCCCAGAAGTTGTAGGGTTACAACTTCTTGAACTTATACTATAATCTAATCTTTTGATTATAATGTGTCATTTTCCAATCAGGAGAACAAAAAGCACCGAGCACTGAGTCAGTAGAAAATAAGAAAGATGCTGCTTTCCAGACGTGCAATGTCTCCTGGAACTTTCCGATTTTTAAAAATTTGCTTCTTTGACATCCTGAAGAACTGTTTTGATCCTCAGGTATGAAACATCACTGTGAAAGATATTCCTTATGTAGGAAATCTAAATAGCTTGGAATTTCTAAGGTTGACATAAGAGTACTTTATGTCACATGAAGAGCTCATTGACAACTCTCATTAAAACTGACATTTCGAGATACTCTTCTGTTGCAGAAATCTGAACAACTTTCAGCCAGTTTTGCATCTCATCAAAACTCAAAAACAAGATACTCTCTAACTGCTACAAATTTTATTGGTATTTTTTCTTTGCTAGTCAATATTTTGGCTTTTTTTTTTTTTGACAAACCTCAAGTTACTGCAATGGTTCATTTCAGATCCAAATGTAGATGGAATTAAATCAAATGTTTTATGCCTTTATGTATGTAAAATCTTCATAAGCATATTCCAAATCCTTATTTAAAATAATAATATGAAAATAAGAGGCATTTTTCCCCCTCATACACTCATCTATGTAAATTTGGTACAGGGTAGCTGAGCTGAAACTATGAACTGATAACTGACACTACATATCACACAGGCTACAATTCATTCTAAAAATGAATATATTTATGGACCATATAGGGAGTCTCAAAGAGCTGTCCAGTGTGCATGGTAGCTTGGTAATAGGGACCCCTGCTAGGGTCCCTTATGCTCTGAAGAACTCTCTCCAATTCATAGTGAACTCTCTGAATTCGGATTGAACCTGGTTTTGCATCCAGTCATCCTAGGAATGAACATAGCAGGTCAGGGCCACCTGCATGCTGAGAGTGACAAAAAGCAGATGCTAAGGAAAGAATATGAGCATTGGGCAAGATGTGCAGAAATACTTCAAAATACTCTCCAGCAATTTGCAGCTCAAAAATGTCCCAAAGTGAATAAGGCTCATCTATGAGCAGTAATCCAGAGCGAGGATAGCTGCATGTGCTATCTCCTCTTGTTTCCCAAAAGTGTACCATTTTTTAGCTATTCATATATCTGAAAAGACGCAAAACAAGTGAATCTTCTCCAGCTTTTTCTCACTACTCAAGAACAAGTACATTTATATACTTAAAGTTAAGCAGGTCTGCTAGAAGCTAACCAAGCACTGGATGAAGAAGACATAAAAACTAATCAGCATTTCACATACTTCCAGGTGAAAGTTTAGAAAATCTGATTTTTTTTTTCTCCCACTCTGCAAATCGTCACAATTTCAAGGGCGTTCATGCTCCAAGTTTCCCCACAACACTTAGCTAAGGCATGCCTCATTAGCTCACAGGCAAAGCCTTCGTGCCTCCACAACCCGAAATTCTTTTCTTACCTGCCTCAAATGGCATTTTTTTTCCCCTCACTGCTGAAGCTTAAATTGATTTACTGGCCCCAAACGCAATTCAGATGCTCTGCAGTTTCACGGCCCTTTTAAACTCTCCTCAATGGCAATGGATATGGAAGTGTTGTTCAGGTCCTCGCATTTAACATCGTTTGATTCTTCCCCCTCTGTCCTCCCCCTCCCTTGCTTCCTCTTATTTGTATTCTCATCAGTGTCACATTAAATGCCGTGGAACATGCTTTTAGGGTAATAACAGGCCTGAAGTTTATGAAATAAAAGATTGATATCAGCTTCATAAAACTCAGGGGAAGCAATATCTTTTCTGTGTCTTGCCATCCCTTTAACTGCAGACACCTTTATATTTTGTGGAGGGAGAGAAGTGCTTAAAAAATAAGAAAAAAAGGAGATATCTCCAAACAGCTGTGGGATTTTGGATCCTGGTGTGTCGTTAATTTCTTTATCACTTTAGCAGCAAGGAAGTTGCACTTGCGGCTTTGTGTATTTCAGTCCTGTATTTCTTTCAAGAAGCTTGGGAATCTTTTTCCTTAAATGTCACTAGATTCTGAAATGCTCAGGCTTTGTAACCGGTGGTGTATAGTCATCACATGCTGAAAGGGCAGAGGATGAAGAAACCATCTATTATTGCAGATAAATGGAGCAATATTATCAGGATGAAATGAGGAACTAGGCAACAGCGCCGGGCTGATATTCTGCCCTGGTGCCCAGGCTGGTGACATCTGAGTGCCACGAAAAGTACGTGATCAAAATGAATGATCTCGCTGACCTATTTTACTGGCAAGCTGTTTTCTTCCTGAATACGGACCTGAACTTACATTTGGATGAGAGGGATGTTCTCAGTATGAAGTAGAGGCTTTGGATACAGGACTTCGTTTGGGATCCACCACTTGCTTTGTCTTCCATGCGAGCAGAGATCAACAACAGAGATCAATCAATTCCAGGCCAACAGCTGTGTCAAGCCCAGTTTGAGAAGCTGCAGAGTGAGGGTGGAGTACCTGGAGGTGCTTTCTCACTAGGAAATTGTTCATCTGTTTTAAAACAGCATATCTCATGACCCTGCCCATGAGCCAGAGGGCCATATACCAGAATTGTGCAGACCACATAATTGTTTTGTACCTGAAGTTATTCTATTCAGCTGGCCCCTTCTCTTTCTGTTCAGCAGCCTAACGCTTAGTTTGCAGGTTGGAAGATTAAGTACATTTAGGAGGAGGAAAGACCTTTCCTTGGTGGACTTTTTTCCTTTTCCCCATCACTTCTTTAGACAGTCACAGTTTGTGTCTTGATAATAGATCTTAAAAACAATAAAAAGTCCTCATGTTTCAGATTTCTGCTTGTCCGCCTCTGAGGTTTTTTTTTATCCTTTTTTAATTATTAAGTGCTGCCAGCTTTGCAAACTTGCTGAAATGAGCAGAAGAGGGGTGGGAGAACTCAAGAAGGATGCTAACTTGTCAAACATCCCGCTAATTCCACCAGTTTGTTGGTGTATGCCAGAAGCAATTGCAAAGCAACAAACAGGCTTTTTATGAAGGAGGAAATTTTATTGTTAAAATGGACTGAATTACACTGTTTCCACCTTCCCAATGTATTAACAGGCAAATTGCATCCACACAGCTTATCCTCAGAGTAACCTGATTCTTAACGTAATGAACTCAATGGGATTTTCTCTGCAGGCCTTTCTGCAGGCTCTGGAGCAATCTTTTAGGCACTGAAATCATAGTGGTATACAGGGACATGCCAGTAGATGCTCCTATACAACATCCCAAGACAAAAAATAGGGATAGTACTCTGAAATGCAGGATTAAGGTAGTCACACTTTTCATGAGCATCTCTCTCTGCTCCTCCCTTTTCAGACCCTTTATTCCTCAAAGTTTTTTCCAGGCAACCTCAGCTCAGTGTCTAATGACTGACCACTCTTGATGAAAAAAGGAAAGGCAGCCAGCAAGGTTCCAATGGTGAAGAGATGGTCGATGGATACACAAACATGAGCGCACTGTCACACACAGTGCCCAGTATAGACCTTCCCTCACCAATAACCGAATCAAGCCCAGTAAGGCACAGAGATGAAGGAATAAAGTCATCATTGGAAGAATACCTCATCAGTAGCATACCAAATGTTGCCTGTTCCAAAAGACTTAGGAGCAGTGGAAAAACTTCTGCAAATCCCAGAGCTTGCTCAGAATGGGTAATACAGCAGGAGTTCTTAAGAAAAGCGTATTTTAGGTTATGGAGTGAAAGGACATTACAAGCCTGAGCTAACCACAAGGAATAAGTTCTCAAAAGAGTCAGATGACTAATCAACTCATACATTCATACCATATCCTTAATTTGTGTAAAATATTTCCAGACAGAATTTGGAGGATAGGGGGAGTTTCTGACAAGCTTGGGTGGTCTCTCTGAGCAAGGAAGAGGTCGACCCTGCAGAAATAAAATAGTACTATGAAGACAGTAGGTTTGTTACAGGAAGCTAGCAATATCCCAGGCTGAAATCCAGATCCAAGCTTTAGAGAAAGAAATAAATAGATTAAATAAATCTTCCTGGCTGGAGAAGTGTCTGCAAACTGACGAATTAATATTGCAGTCCAGGGGCTTATTCACTGACAAGCTAAAGGAATTTTTCATTAGTGTTCAGTTGCTGGATTTAACCTCCAGCTCACATTGCTTGCCCACCTCCCGCAGCTGCCTAGCACTGGCTCTTTCTCTGCTTTACTGGCTAACTGAGTTTGAAGGATAACCAATAGCAGTAATTCAGGAGCCGCTCTTTGCGTTTGATACGTGCTCAGGATATAACACGGTTAATGTATCAAGATGCAGATGCACTCGGTAAGGGTTGCCTCAAGAGCAGCCTCTATTTCTAGGGGTATTCACTCTGTCTGGATATTCAGGCTATATTCATCTGGCCTAAGAGGCAGACGCTGTGTAAAAAGAAGGCATCAAGGGGGAAGAAAGTAGGAAAAAGTACCTGGTTTACTCCATAATAATGACAAAACTCAGTGCACAAGGGCCCATTTTGGGGACTGCAAGGCCTCAAAGCAACACTTCACTTGCTACAAGAACACTACAAATCTGCACAAGAACAGAGAGGAAGCCAAAGATAATGTCCTGCAACAGGGAACAGACAAACATTTAAATCCTTAGCTAATTACTTCCTAATACAGATCTCTCCTACCACCCCAACACCTTCCATCAGCTCTACTTCGCTGAAAAAGGAGATCATTTAAATAGCTAACAGAGTAAGAAAGGTGGTAAGTCTTATTTTCACCAAGACTGTCCAAAAGCAGATGAAATCACATATTGATCCCAGCCTGATTGAAAGCAGACCTGGATGCTCAACAATTCTAAGTGAAAGCACGGACAAGGAAATGGTTTTCTCGAAGAAAATCAACTGCTGTAAGAGAAGTTGAAAACCCCTGTAGCAGAAGTTCTTTAAAGATGAGCCTGGTCATTCTGAAGCAGGGCAGCTGAATCCAGGTCCATATTGTTACCAAATAAACTCAAACCCTGTACAGTTCTTAAGAGTCACATAGCACTTAGCTCCAAAAATTGGAATGGGAGTTAGGAAGTCAGCACAGGAAAATGAAGAGAAAATAACATTCATGGGGACCTTAGCGATGTGAATATATATCTGAAGGAAGCATATAGAGACGGAGCCAGAATTTTGGTGGTGCCAGTGACAAGAGGGAATGAGCACAAACTGAAACATAAAATGTTTCACTCAAATAAAACACACTCAAATAAAAGAAAACATTTCTTTCCTGGAAGCGTGATTGAGCATCAGGAGACATTGCATAAAGGAGCTGTGGAGTTTCCATCCTAGGAGATATTCCAGAAAAAAAAAGTTGCTCTAGGTGATCCTACCTGAGCAGAAAGTTGGGCTAGATCATCATCAGAGGTGTCTTCCAGCTTCGGCTTTCTGTGATTCTGTGAACGGCTTACGAGCTTGCTA
This sequence comes from Eudromia elegans, assembly GCA_003342815.1. Classification (NCBI taxonomy): domain Eukaryota; kingdom Metazoa; phylum Chordata; class Aves; order Tinamiformes; family Tinamidae; genus Eudromia; species Eudromia elegans. Next base: position 2,875,238 of record PTEX01000030.1, read on the forward strand.
TTCTAGAGAAAGATTTTCCTGTTATTGCAGCTGAAAACCACGCTGTAATGACTGCATTCAATTCTCACTGTAAGAGATTTCATTTCTTTCAGTTCTCTTTCCTAAAGACAGAAACACTGTCGCCTTATTTTACAGCTCCACAAGGAGACTGGAGCAATTAACCGTTCTCTAGTTTGGTTCAAAGTGAGAAAAGATTACGGCCAGAAATCAGAGAATCGTGCACATATGCAATAAAGAGCATGACTGCGAATGCATTTCACAGTTTTCTTCTGTGTCCCTGGCCTGTCTCACCAGCCTGACCTTTGAAAAATGGAAAGAAATACAACTCTGACCACCCTGCTTTTGAATGTTCTCTTGCCCAGATTTTTTCTCCACTGCTGTTCATCAGATGTGTGTCACAAGCATTTATGAACAAGGTAGCAGTTGTTTCCCAGCTCAGGCAAACACACTTTCATGCAGTACAATGTAAGTCCAGTTATATATAAAGGCATCAAAATGAACTGGGATGTGAAATCTCATTGGTCTGTCTGAAGATATAAGCTTCATATCTAGGTCCCTAAATGACCTTAGCAAAACTGCTACTTTTTTTTTTTTGAGCACTGCGTATGCCTATAAATACACATATACCCATATTTACAGATATTTATTATTGATGTAAATATAGACAGTCTGCACATGTTCAACATACAAAATATTTATATGTTAATGACTTCCTAGTTCTCAGTTTTTTTTCAGAATTATCACTTTTATTTCCTGATCACAGGAGATTGATGGGAGCAGTTGAAAATGGGTAGATTTGAGTGAGTATGAAGCATTTGACCTTACCCGTGCTTAGTCCATGTAAGATACATGTGCAATTTTACAGCTAGTTCCACCTTAATTATACCTCTAGCATCATAGCTGAAGATCTTGAATTTATATTTTGTTTACGATCCAATAAGGGTTCATTATGAAAAAAAGATAAGATTTACTCCTTCCACCCTCTTTGTAATGAAAGTCCCAACGAGCGCATCACAATTTCTATCAGTCACTCTCAGAACACTTTAAATTGAACATCATTCTACAGACAAGAAAAGTGAGCTAGTTTCCCAAGCTGCCCAGCAGAGCAAAGCCAGATTAAGAGCTCAAGAAATGCCAGGTCTGTATTCTGCTGAAGCTGGGACTTTCTGCTAATTATTTATTTATTTTTGTATCAGAACAGCAATTAAATACAGGTCTGTCTGTTAACACACCGGCTGTTCTGGTAAGAATGATACAGGGATATCTTTGGAGTAGTTTTTACCATAGGCAGTACTGGCATGAATGGGCACATGGATGATTTGTACGTCATGGTGCTAGACCATTTATGCTAGATCATTTATCAAAGCCTGATTTACACAGATGAAGAACCATTACCATCCCCATAGCTATAGGTTTGGCTTATCTGTTTCATTACAAAATTATGTTGGAAGTAACTTTCTAATAGATAAATTTCCACGTGGAAAGGAGGGGACTTAGAATAAAGGGCTGTCACCTGGTTGCTCTCTGCAGATGGCCACTGATCAACAAATTCAGTTACACAGTCTAGGATGCCCTGGTTTTAGCATACAACTGCAAGATGATAAAAAGCTGCTGATACTTTTATATTTATTACCGATGACAGAAAAGACACCAACAGAGTGCAAGGAAAGGAAATTGTCTCTTGATAAAGATTAAAACTGTGATTTTGAATATTGCATCTGTTTCAAGACCGAGTCTAATTAAAAAAATTCAATTAAAGAGCTACCAAAAAAAGGAAAAAAGATCTGTGTGTCTAGTCATCTGTCATACATTATTAAAACAGTTCAAGAGACTTTGTTATATTTTCATCGTTGGGAACTTTAGAGAGAACACTATCAAGGAACACTCCTAAAATGAAGAAGCTGTAAAAATTTTGAAATTTAGTGTTTGCAAAATGTTTTCCTGCCTTTTTTTTTTTAAATAAATGATAGGAGATTTAAAACATTGTTGAAGTTATTAAAGAGGAAAAAAAGAATCCCAATTTCAGGTTCCAAAGCCATCAAATTTCAAAGAGGCAGGATCTTAAAGGTTCTGAGGTGCATCAGGAATCCAAACAATGCCAATTTTTGGACTTTGATTCTGCAAAGTATCATTCTTAATTCATTCTTAACCACATTCATGAGGAATTTCTTCTAACAGAGCACACTGTGGAAAATAATAGAAAACTTTCAATTAACAACCTTCAAATGCTAGAGGAATTTATATTTAGATCTACATTCTTTTCCCTCCATAAAATGCCAGTTTTATTTCTATTAATTTCTCTATGTTTTTTTCCCATAAAATTGAATAAATAAATATTGTATTAGAGCCCAAGAGAAGAGTTAATTAAAAAGACCAAGATAATTGACAATTGAGTAGTAAACAATGAACACAAATGCTCAAGTTTAAATTAGAGTTTAACATTCCTCCAGCTTCTGTTAATTTTTGATGCTCAAGGGAAGAGAGGAAGTTTTATGCTTTGGAAAAATTTATGGTTTTTGACAATCCCCCCCCCCTTTTTTTTTTTCAGTCTGATTTCCTAAGGAAATAAAGTTCATTGTCAAGCTGTCTGCTATTTCTCCCTTAATTGCTTTGAACAAACTTGCCAATTTCAAATACATTTGAAAGAGAGAGATAAGTCCCAGGGACAGTTAAGTCCTTACAAGTTTCACAGAGAACTCTGTCTGAGTAGAGAAGTGAGACCTGACTGACTGGCTCCATCAAAAGAAAGGCAGGGAGAAAGCTGCTCTACGCCCTGCTTGGGAATCACCAGCCAGCAAATCAGTGTGTGCAGAGGCCAGGATATCCATGGGCGTGTAGGAGACTGGGGTGGGTAAAGGAAATTGATGCTATTTAGGTGGCAGACACAACCACCACAGACCCACGTGTAACTTTGCCACTCATCTCTGCTGTCTGTGAAATTCCTGGTTAGTTCATTCTGACCCTAAATTTTATTCCTTCTTTTTGCATCTCAGGTCTCCGATCCTAGATTCAAAAAGTGCTCATTGAGTCAGGGAAGAAAACAGCTGGTTATAAAATTACTTTTTCTTTTTATGGGCTAGAGAGACAAGGGAAAAAATAGGATTAATTTCTAAAACTGTAAAGGGCCTCACAGTCTATTACTTTCAGCTTGTGCAAGCCAGTGGCCATCATGGCAGATGTCTTGTCTTTTTCAGTACTTCAAGAAATTAAACTGTCAGTCTTCATTTCACCCAGTGGCTTCACCATGATGTGATGCTATACTTGAGAGAGTTTGAGTTCAGAGCAATTCCCTTAGCTTCATTGTCTCCTGTATTGGATAGGAATCTCCTGATGAAACCCAAGATATTGCATGAAACATATCAAGCCAAATGGGGGTTGGCAACTGTAAGGGAGGACTGTATTTTTGGCAATGAAATACTCCTATTGGAAAATCTGGATGACATCCAGAGCCTAAAGCTCCTTTCATCATGGAGGCTACAGAACAAGTATTTTAGGCAGTTTAAAGATAAGACCCCCTCAGCCAAGGAGAGACATCACAAGAGACCATCTCCTAGTGAATGTCTACAGTGTCACACAGTTACACTCAAGACAAATCCCTCTACTTTGCAAAAGAAAATGAGTGCTTAGAATGTCATTAAGGTACAAATTCCCTTCCCTCAGTCTCACCATAAATTTTGCAGTCCTGATTTAATATCATGGTTGTGGTGCAAAGTGCAAGTGACTCCTCATTGCCCAGAGGACAGTAACCTTGCCGGAGGAAGAAGAGGACAGGAGGAGTCGCTATCTGGACGTGGAGCTCGTAATTCAAGCGGATGAGGATTCCCCCTGAGCACAGGATAACTTTAATCCTAACGCTTCCTGCTTTACTAGTGACTCAGTAAAATGTTCACTGAGACAAAGGTGAGGAGTGGAACAGTGTCTTCTGTTCAACACCCAGGAAAAACTGGCAGAGCCTCTCACCATGCTTGGAAAAGAAGCATCATCCTTCACACCGCAGTGCCAATCCATATTTCAGAGATGTTCCCTTAAACAGATGGGTCTCTGCTTCTGACAAGAGCAGGAACAGCCCATTCCTCCTCTTGGAACCCCTGCACCACTCATATCTTGGTTTTAAACTCCTAAAGAAACTCTTCCAACCTCACCCTTAATTTTGTCGTGCCGCTCATTCTGAGCCACTCAGAGATGTTTTAGAGGCTGGTGTCATCCATTGAGGCCTCTGAGGATTGAGGGCTAGAGAGGCAGGAAAATATTTCTTCCCAAAAACGGGCCCATGCTCTGAAGCATGAGGATTGATAACACTTGTAAATTTTTCTCTTTGCCAGTGCAATTGCTGATGTTATTCATATTCATGTAAGTGTCGCATCCTTTCCTGAATTATTTGCCTCATGTCATCCTGAGTTCACAAAATAACTTTACAGGTAACTACCATTTTCACCCCTAAACTTTCCAGAACGTTCTTGACACTGGACTTTTAACCAAGTACTGATTTAAAGATGCTAGTCTGCTTTGAAAACCACTACGTCACTTTTTAAGGAGAAAAGGGACTAAACAAATGGTATGGGTCTTATTCCAGTACCAAGAACAGAGACAAAAAAATAATGTGATTGTGGAGAAAAATGATCAACTGATAAGAAAGAGAGTTAAGGAGAAGCCTTTCAAAGAGCTCAGCTTTGGGAGGTTGTGGCTGCCAGCACAGAGGCTCTCAGGAAGCACAGAGCAGATGACACTGGAAGCGTTGTAAGGGTCTTCAGTTCTAGTTAGGTGCTAGGTCAGACGCAGTATTTGGTGCTTTCTGAAAATGAGGCAGGTAGAGTATATATTCCTTCTAAAAGGATTTAAAAAGAACAAAAAACCCAGGAACGTTCAGGTTTAGATTAGCATAGCCTTTTAGGAGCTTACTTCTAATCTCAAATACTTCAAGATAAGGGCGAGTGCCTTTTGAGAACATTTAAAAAATGCCTTTAATGTGGATGATTCTACTCAGCCCAGCAGATCCCTGTATTTTGCACTGTTATCCCCGACTTGCCTGGCTGGAGGTTTGTTTGCACTGAGAAAGGGTGAAAAAGAAAAAAATCAAGGCAGATATAAGACAGGTCCTCTCTTCAGTATAAATTAATTAATTTTAGAACGCATGCACTCAGACTCCAAGCAATTTATACAAACTTACTACAACCCGGTGTTATGGATAGCGGTTTCACGGTCTGAAGCTCCTTCATTACGTTGTGCAGTTTAACTATTTCTTTTTTTCCACTGAACTCAGCTCCAGCAGCATGCAGGAGGCTGCCACTGACTGGATCAAACACTGCCAGTGTCCTTGAGCATAATAATGTCATACTGAGGTGCAAGGAAGGGGAGTCGAGCTCTCCCTGCCCAGCTACAGAACGCCTAGAAAGGACATTTCTGTGCTGCCATTTTTCATCCTTTATGAAAAGTTGATAAGGATTTTTGCCAGCGCTGATGGATTGATCAGGCTCCAGGACTGGCAATCTGCATCGTACCCAATTAACTTTGATTTCTTACATCTGCCCTCTTTTCTCAGGCTCTCTCCCTTTTCCTGTGCGTAGGTGAGAGTGAGAGAGATTAGGATTACAGAGAAGAGGGAAAATCCAGAGAGAGAACAGAGATAGTGGAGAAAATCTGTTTGGGGCGATATGGCTGAGCTTTCTGCAGATACTTACAGAAATTTAGGAAGTGATAAACTGGGAACTAAAAATTACTTTAGTCTGAACTACCTTCCACAGAAGGAGAGAACAACTAGCAAGCAAATTTACACTAACTCAAGTCAGTAACCCGGCCAGCCTATCTACACATCTCACTAAGCTTGTTCGCAAGGTTGGAGCCAAAAAATGTTTCTATGCTTCAATTAAACATCCAAATTCATTGGTATTTTTTCCTTCACAAATTGCCATAATGAAAAGAGAGGAAATGAAATGTAACTGTACTGTTCTATCAATCAAAGATGACAATCAGCAAGAAAAAGGCATTAATCTAAATTATCAGAAGAAAAAAAATGAGAGTAATGTCTCCCAGAGTGGATGGAATTGGTACCTATCACTGAAGGAAACCTGATGAGTTCTGAGTCATCGTTAATTTGCAAGGATCATGGTTACAATTTGCTACTGCACATGATATTTTCTGCTTTTCAGAGCAAAATGTTCAAGTACACGTCAGCAACCTGAACACATTCTTAACATATTTTTGAACTGAAAGCATCAAGTCTTTTCAATGTGAGAGTGGTCAGCTCTTTAAAACAATCAGTTATCTGTGCGAGCCCCTTTTGAAAGCATGGGCATTTTTTTTAATATTCTGCCTGTTACTGTCCCCACTGTCCTCTTGGATGACTTTCCAAAGACATCTTTTTCTCTTCCCAATTTTTCTACATGAAAGAGCCCATGCGTTTTCCTCTCCCACTAGTCATACATTTGGGCAGGTTTGGAAACTGTGGGTTAGAGTTTGCCTCTGTTAGGCAAAGGCAGCAGAGTGACTGAGAACCTCTTTACAAACTCTGCAGCCCTAAGGGCTTTTCCAAGAGCTCTCAGTAGCGACAAGCACGATACAGCAGCTCCTGAGGGCATCCTGAAGCATGATCTGACTGCAGCATCCTGCTTCTGGTGAGCACCATAGGGTGAACTGCCTGCCCAGAAATCCAGCAGCCCCTTCTCCTTTCCCCTTCTAGGTGGCACATGCAGACGTTCCTCATCAACAAGGATCCTACCAAGACTCCTGTCTGAGCCTCTTATAATGATACCCTCAGACATGCGTTGCTCTTCAAAATGCAAACCTAACCATCATGTGTTCAGCCCTCACGAACTATGAAAAATATTTTTTGTTGTTGTTTTTCCACAAGAAAACAGATAATGAAAATTTTTTCTGATTTAAGCGTTTTCATTAGAAGGTTAAAGAATGTGTCATTTCTGCCCGAGGCTTGCCTGAAGCCCCTAATTCCAAGGAATATTTGGAGCCTAAAAAGCGCATTAGAAAATACATAAATATTTTACCGGACAGTTAGGGACTAATTCCTAATTCTGTATATTAACTCCAACATTTTCCCAAAGCTAAGGGATTAATTTGCTAAACAATTGCACTTGATTAATAGACACTGCAGAAGCCACGTTCAGCTGTCCATAGCATAGAAGTATTTATTTTCCTAACACCTGCTTAAAAGCAATAAAAATTACTATGACATGAGTGGAAATTATTTGCTCAAGATGTTAGGTTTTAATCCGCTTTGTGCAACATTTCACAACTCATTAGACTCCATTTACTCAAAGCCACCTTCTCTCTTTACAACAAGAGAGACCTGATCAATAACAGCCCTGGAGTTTGGGATGTGATCCCAGTGACCTGAAGGACATACTTCTGGATGATGTGATGAATCACACCTTAATTCCGTTCACTGCACTGATAAGAGCTCCATTGATCTACTAGGAACCCAGGTACTGTGTGTAGATACAATTTCTTCACAAAGCTAGCAAGATAAATTCTTTCTCTTTGGCTTCCAAATGGTATTTGCCTACTTCTGAGAAAATGGAGCAGGTTTTCTTTGCAACCTGGAGAAATAAATAAGTTCTCTTAGAGTAAGAATAATTTCTTTCAACTTAAAATAATCTTCCAAAAATATGGTGAATATTGGTGAAACTATGTTGAAAATAGATTAAATATTCTCAAAGTACTCACATCTCTCCAGGGACTCCAGAGCATCCGGGGATGTCTTGGATATTCTAGTGTCTAAAATACCCACGTGCCAGCAGCAGAGCCATATTAATGCATAAACAAGGTGCTTAAATTCCCATTGCAATTAATGGACATGTAGTCAGTAATAGCAGGGGAGTATGTGCAGCCCTCCCACCCTGAAATGGGCACCTACCTTCAGTGACCTCAATGGCTTTCCAGACTCCACTGTCTGTACTGATTAGGTCTGCACTGACTGAGAGGACACCCAGTAAACATTTAGACGTCCAGATATTTGGGTTAATGTATCTCACTCTGGGAATGAATCCCATCCCAGGAGTGGGATATTTGCAGAGAATTTACAATGGGTGTTACACCTGGGAAACCTCCATGTTCTAACAGATGCTGCAAAAAATAGGGGTAAAGCCTCTGCAGACTTCCAGGGAGAAATTCCCCTGGCACAGACTGCTTGGAACATCTGTGATTTCTGTGATTATTGCTTGTTGTTCCTGCTCAGACGTGCCTATGCCCAGCCTAACCAGTTGTTTCCAAAAATGATAAACAGATGAATAAAAGACAGAGAATATGTTTGCTTTTAATTATTTACATTTAAGGAGGGGTATAATTAGTTTTACAATTGCTAAGTCATTGACAGCACAGAATTGCTATCTCCCTTCTATCCACAGGCAACCTTCAATCTTAGTTAGCAATTAGAAGGGACCACATGCGCCACAAATTACTGTAGCCATATAACAACATGAGCTTTTCCTTTGTTTTCTGCTTTTGGCTTGTTTTCATGTGCTTTGTGATTTCCTTCTAATCATTTCTGCTCAGCGTTCTTGAGTTCAGAAATTCCTTTATTGGAAGGAGAAGGATGGAGGTTCACACATTGATTGTAGTATTTGAAAGAGACCATTTGGGATGACAGCTAAGGAAATTACAGAGGTTGTTAAATTAGAATGCAACCTGTTCCCAGGAGAAAGGAAAAAGGCGGCACAGTGCCAGTTCTAGCAAGGTGACATTCTCCCAAACGCCATTGACTGCAAAGATATATCTTTAGGAGAGAATCTGACGGACTTAAGTTTCCAATTTGACATGCATATATCTGGGAAAATAAAACACTTATTTCCCCTTCAGGAGAAGGATATCTGGTATCATTAGAAGAAATGCTAGAAGCAGGTAGCTTGGGTTCTAGCACTGTCCCAAAGGTAAGGCGCTCGTGCTAGAAGGGATAATGATGATAAGATGAACGCACAGTGAACAACTTATACTCAAAATACAGGGCCTGACTTTGCTAGCACTGTAAAAATACAAATCAAGTCTGTGAAAACACAAATCAAGAATCCTTAATCTATTCCTTTTCACTCCAAATACTTCAAGATTTTTTTCTCCATCTTTGGCAAAGATGAACTTCTAACAGCTCAGAAATACAGCACCCTAGTGGCAGGTACTGTCAGTGTCAGAAGAGGCCTTTTCAATTCCTAATCCAGCAGTGGTTGGAAGCTGGTGCCAGGATGGCCTAAATAGCTTTTGATATCCCTTCTCCATCCCTGGCTGCTCATTCTTATCCCTGCTGTGCACCATTCATGGTGCCAGCATGAGAGTCTGAGGGCACATGCCAAAGCTGGAAAATTTACAACTGAAAAACAACAGAAATTACATATGCCACCAAGGAAATGTCAGTGCTAATGCATCTTTAAGAACCATTTTAATTCCTAGGCTACCAATATTTGTACCAAAATGCAGAACATACTTAATAAATGTTTCCTTCTCAGTAGATCCACGTGCTCATTTCCCAAGACTGCTTATATTTTCATAACATCTATTTTTTTGTCCATGACCTAGCAAGCAGTGTAGGATGGTAGAGAAGACTGCCCAGGCTGCAGAAGGGGGTCTGTGGACCACAAAGTTGTCAACCAGATCTGAAGGGATCCTTTTGAAAAAATGTTAGATGCATTTCACAGCAGCACACTTTTATATCTTATTGCCTCTTTGCCATTCTAGCACCCACTCAGAGGGCTCTCATCTTCTGTATAGACCTCTTCATAGAGAAGGCCTTGCAATATATCTGAAATACAGTGTTACTTTGGAGGCTCGGACTAAACTCACATGACATTCATGGTCACAAAGAGGTTGTTTTCCTTATTCACACTGATCTAGGCAGAGATTTACTAGGGAAAGGACATTCCCAGGTCCATCATCAGCACTTCCTGTAGCAACACTGTCTCACCAGCTGGCATCTCTCTGCATTTCTGAGCCCTTTCTGAACCTTTTATCTCTTTCCTCTCTCTCTGTAACTTGTGTTTGTCTGTTTATAATTGGCTGAATCTTGCAAATTTAGTGATCTTTTTGTATTCTGCATATGAATCACTTTCAGCCAAAATTTCTAACGTCTCCTCTCTAGCAAGTTACTGAAGGTAACATACAATATTGTCATCCTCTGTAAACATACAAGTACACTCCACACAGAGACATAGACACAAATGCTCATGCCACTATATACAGACATTGGACCATGCCATTTATAATATCTATAATATATAATATAATATCTATAATATATAATATCTATAATATCTATATGATAATATTATATTATTATATTATTATAATATATATCTATAATATATATAATATCTATAATATATAATATAATATCTATGTATAATATCTAGATTAATAAAAAAGGAGCAAGTTCCCTAGGAACATTCAATTATAGATATCATTTTCATAGATCAGAAAGTTTCACAGTTCTAATAGTTTTGCCTTTGCTCATACAGATATATTTTTTAGTAAGTTTGGGAAAACTCATCACAAAGTCATGAGAAATATATCTTTTTGATAATGCACTATGGTCTTCTCTCAAAAGCCTAGTGTAGGAACAAGAGCCTACATTTTCTATTCTCTGAAATTACAGGTTTTTCTTATAAGAAGATCAACCAAAAAAGCTTGATATTGCTTTTTTTGCTATTATTACACGTAATTATAGCATTATTACGTATGTGAGGCCATAATGTACAGTCTATCTATAGAATGGTCTCTCTCATGTTGAGTACGGTGCAAAGTTACCCAGGACTGTCCAGGTACATAGGGAGAAAGCATTGGAGAAGGAGCATGGGTTAAAAGAAATGAAGACAGTTTGTCAAAGCCACAGAAATTGGAAGAATTAGGAATAGATTACAAGTTTCCCAGTTCTTAATTTACTGTATCACCAAGAACAACACACACTTTTCCCTCTGTTAGCAACAGTACGAGTACAGCTATGGCAGTTTGCTAATAAAACAGTCTGTTGCATGGATGCACACGTTGGTGCTGCTACCTCCTGCCTTGCACTTCTGGGCCAACTAATGACACAAGTGTCATTACCTCTTATTTCTTCCGAGTGCAAGATGAGAGCACATTCATTAAGTTTGCTTGCCTTTTTTTTTTTTTTTTTTTAAAATTTGTGAACTTCTGAGAACATGTTCACACAGTCTGTATCCAGAATCCTGCATTCACAGAAGAAAGAAGGATTGTTTTTATACCATCTGAGAATTTTTTTATACATCCTGCTGGCATATTTCTATGAAGAGAAATCTATCCCCAGCTTCACGTATGTATAAATGAGGACATTAACTCTCCTTATGAGTCAGTCCTGCACTGAGGTGGCAAAGCATGGCAATGCTCCGTAAAATGTTAGTGTGGGGAAGAACAAACTCTGGCCTACAATAATAATCAGCATAAGACTGAAACTGATAAGAACTAAAAAAAGACAAGTTTAAGAAAAAAAAGTGGTTGCAATATACTCCTGCTGAGGATAGGTAACAGCTCTATGGAGTTAATGGTGCTGAACTGATGCAATGGGATAAAAGCTCTTTCCCTCTGTCTCCTACTCTTTTAGGGTAGAATCCTGCAATGGTTCCTGTGTCTGGGTTGAGGAGCAGAGTTATCTGCTTTCTCATTTTCCTGTTTTCTGTCCTCATTATGCTAGAAAGTGATGGGGGCAGAAGTAGTGCCAGAAAAAGAGTAGCTCCATCTAATTAAAGCAAATTCACTCTACTCAAGAATTTGTCCCACTTACTGCTGTATTGGTTGCTGTGCCATTCAAAGTACCTTTCATGTCTTTTATCACCCTCTGGCTTCATGCTCAGCACTTCTAACAGCTTGGATATTTTATTTGAAATTGAGTTTGCCACTTGCACCTGCAATTTCCTTCATTTTCTCCTTGGCTCCACTCACTCACTGTCTGCCAAGGTGAAAGTGGAAGACTCACAACGATCTTTCTTGAACTATGTTCCTTACTGTTACTAGTCCTTGTGATTCTCACCCCGTGTGAATAAGTTAACACCTGCCATGGATGGATTTCTTATTGAGTCTTTTGCATCTGTGTATCAAATTTTATCACATCTACTCTTTTTGTTGCTAGGGTCCAATGCAGGGGATCTTGGAAGTAAATCCTTACTTCCAGTATTAAAGGTGATCTTTTTAAAGATACTTCCACACATTCAACTCCAAATTTAATGATGATAAATGATATCTCCTTTGAAAGCTCTGGTATAGCTGAGAAAAGAAAATCATCCTAGTCAATCTGTAGGTCTTTCACAGAGGTGGTTGAAAACACTTTACAAAAGAGGAATTAGGATTCCCTATGACCAGACTCAACAAGACAGAAGATATAAAGTTAACTGCTAGAATAAGCCGGACAATCAAAGAATGAAGGTCCCTGGACACATCTCAGTGGTCAAACGATCACAATACTACAGCAAAAAATTTGGTGTAGTGACAGAATTTACTTGCTGTTTCCCTTCATCAGAAGATTAAGGGAAATCTACCCACCAATCTTTAAGCTTTTCTCTAATGTCTAAGCCCCTAAAAAAAAAGCTTGTAAGATGCAGATGTTAAGGTCATTGTGGGAAGTCATCTCTGTGATATTACTGGGTCACCAAAACATTTGAACTGGGAAATAAGTGAATCAGCACATGTGGACAGAGCAGAGTTTGAATGGACATGAAATGGAAATTGCACATTCAGCTATCTAAAATGGGTATTTATAGTCACAAGCACTGAAATGCACTGTGTTATTCAATATATCCCAAACACAGTCTATCACTGGTTACAGACAACAATCTTCAGACTTTTTTCTTTTTTATTCTGGAAAGCTTTGGCAGAACATCTTTTCCATCTCAAAACAATGCTAAAACACTGAAGTTTCTCTGTGGGAAGGAAATTCTTATTTTTCTCCTCACTGCTCTTTGACACTCCATAAATTATTAATTTCAGCCCTGATCATGACATGCCAGGACTGGATTTTGAGGAAAGCTAGAAAAGGATGTCAAATCAATCCTGGCTAATTTGCTATTTCCCATTTTGTTTTATCAAGAATGCAGTCTTATGGCATGACGTTTGCCATTTAAGACGGATCATTCCAACTCATTCCTGTACTGACCACAGTAAATGAGGTCCTCAGCCCAGCATCTCGGTGTTCTCAAATCATTTGTTTTTTTCCCTGTGTTCCTTCAAAAATCTCAGGGAAATCTTACTGGGGGGAAGTAGGAGGTTGCTACAAATAACTGCAACAAATGTAGGGACCAATCCCATTATTGAAAAGGACTGTTCACTATTTTGGACTCTCCTGCCAAAACCATGGTTCAAATAGCGCATGAAAGAACAGCAAAACCTAGATCATCTACTAATTCTTTTTTCTTTCAGGGTTTAACAAAAAAATCTCTCCTCTGCTGGCTTCTCTGTCCCAACAGTTTTTCCTTCTGAGGTCAATAGTGAAACTGTAGCTCAAATTCAGATCTCCCTTTGTGAGCAGAGATTAACCTCATAAATTAAAAAGCAGCTCCTAGTAGATATTGCCCACAAGATGGAAATCCACCATATACTACTAACAGAAAAGAGGAATAATTATTTTTAATTTGTAGAACTCAACTAGGGAAAACCAGATATATCTCAGTTAGCATAGACCTGTGCCAGCATATTAAAAATACATTAAGATCAATAAATGGATAACTGAAACATCTATTAAAACATTTCCACCTAATATAAAAGACATGCATAGCTATATAATTGAAATATATTTTCAGTCCATACAGCTAGGAGATAAAGAATTTCAATGAAAATATACACTATAGAATGATATTGCTCACTGTTAATTATCCAGGAAATAGGATTATTATTTCCCTTTTAAGTTATTTTTTTTTTTTTTGTCTGAATGTGTGCTAGCATATGATTTCAGATTTACAACCAGAGGATGAAAAACTCCACCATTCTTCAGTCTCTAGCATGGTTGAAGAATGGAAGGTGATTTTCTATCACTGTCAGTGCTCTTCAACCTTGTTTGAAAGGAACTTGCTTTTTAGGTTCCTTCCATAAAGTTTTATCTCCACGATCCTTCCAGTCCTTGGCCCTAGATCTATGTGGCATTCATGCTGTCAGCACTTTTTTACTGTCCAAAAACTGGATCACGGTAACATTTTAAGCATGTCTTGAAGCAGATTTGCAATCAGAGCTGCTGTGATCAGGAAAACAGAAGCGTAAGATTTTTGTGAACTAAAAATGGGTTATACATGATTGGAAAAATGTCTTTTATATCTTTACATAGTGCACAGAGGCTGCATATAAAGAAAATGAAGCAAGTCAGCATTTTGGAGTATCTTAAATCTGACCCTAATTGTAATCCTTGTTTGGAAAGCATCCTACATCCTTAACGTGGGGGCTAAAAGGAGACATAATTCCTATACAGAGCCTTTGACTGCAGTTCTCCCCCTCTAAGGATACCCAAATCCCAAACTCGCCCACAGAATAACTTCCAAGTAGTCAAACGTACACCAAAGCAACACAGTTTCCTATTTCTGCAAGCACCATTCATCTCCCGAGATTGATCTCCGTTTCTGAATAGACTGGCAGGACACCCTGTAAGCAAGGACGACGGGAAGGGCGCACAACGCTGGTGAACTCTGAAACGATCCATGCCGTGACTTCCTTTTCTTTGCAAGCACGAGGCGTGATAACATACAGTACAGCTTACCAGAAACCATCAACTTCTCACTCTATCACCCCAGAAAATATGAGGATTAAATATAAGACACCTACATTTAGGGGTTTTTTTTCCAAAAGGATCAGCGCAGGTGCCAGAATATGAAGGCCAAGACTTGGAATGCAAGCACGTTACTCGAAGTTGTTAGCAAGAACTGCTGGGGGGTGGTGACCAACAGGACACCTTGAAGCCTATTCATATGAAGTATGAATCATCTGTGACCCCCCCCAGGTGCTTCAGGGAAGATCTGCAAAGCTGGTCCTAATGTGACAGAGAAAAGCGGCCTTGGCCAAGCTGGGGAGAAAGAGGTGAGGTTAAAAAAAGGAGAGGAAAAGAAATCAATTTGGCTTTGCAAAGATTTTGATGAGTCAGAGATGTGCTTGCTGCAGAGACACTGGGAGGCAGTTGAGAATACCCTGTCCTTGAAAAGTAATTGGCTAAAGCCCAGACTTTTAAAATATTTTGGCATTGCAACATCCTACTCCCTGAAGAGCTTTGCCCTTACTGAGGTGACATAAATCACATTTTAATTGCGCAAGGCAGAAGCTCCTAAGGTACCATGGAGTCAATGTAGTATACTTTCATGCATGGAGTTATCAGCCACATACATGGAGAGCCTGATCTGCAGCTTTGGTGCCAGCATCTTTCCCAAACTAACTGCCACAAACCTGGGGGTATCTGAAACTTGACACTTCACCAGAGAGAGCAAAAGAATGATCAGGAAAATGCTCTGAAAGGGAGGGAGAAAACAATTTCCCAACTGTAACACATGCAAAAATACACAAATAATGTAAGCATCATCCCACCTACCCCTTGGCCTTTTTTTTTTTTTTTTCTTTTTCCTTTCACTCCCCAGATCTCTGGATTACTCAGTGCTATTCAGGTTTTATTGTTGCTCCTAAAGAGCGTGTATTTTTGGCCTGGGATTGAACCAGAGCTGGCATTAGCCCCGATACACTCTGCTGTGGTGAACGCTCTGCTTATGCTCTGAACATGTTGATAATGCATCAAACCCTCCGCTTTCCATTAAATCTAATCAACAGCAAGCAGCCTCGGGCAATAAGCCTCACATCTAAAACCACCATAACTTCCCCTGGAGCACCTGCTAGCAGGGCTCAGCAAACTCCAAAGACCAGGGATAAAGAATATCAGTAGCTGGGACTTGAAGTATTGCTCAGCATTTCCTTAATACCTTTCATTCAAGAATCCTGGTCCTGGGTGAAATCCCAAGTCTCTGCTCACAAACGTTGCATCACTTTTGGAGGTGGCCATCATCAGTCAGTGCCCAGAATTTAGAAGATTGCTGTCACAGCCTGAACATGGATTACAACAGCATTGACTCTTCTTTAGTGAAAAATGGCCTTCTATTCCAAGCCATAATTTCATATTTTTTCTTCTTCTTCTTCTTCTTCCCCAGGAGAAAAATGAATAGACAGAAAAATAAAGATTTGGCAATTTGTATTATGGAGATCATAAAAAGTGAAGACACTTCAGTTCCTTATCATAAACTGGATTTGGGAAAAATTACCTTTTTTTTTTTTAAGGGAAATACAATTTGCCTCTCACTGCAAATGACCACTTTTAACAGACAATTTATCAGTTTTGGAAATCTCTGCTTTCCGTCGTACCAGGACTTTTACCACTGCATGGGCTCCACTTTAGTCATTCCTGCTGCTGGCATCCGTATCTAGAGCCCCCATTCTGCTCCTTGATAAACAGAAATATGTAGAAGCCCCATTAGCGAATTTGGATTTCTAAACAGATTTGAGTGACAGATGCTTGCGTGCCATGAATATTAAAACAGCAACTTTCTAAACATGACAGACAGCATTACACTGATGGATTTATATTGTATATGAAATACAGAGCCACTAGAAAACTCCTGAAGAAGAGGAATGTGTAATGTAAAGTTAAAAATGGTCAAAGGCATCACAGAAACCTAGGATATGAAAGAATCCCACCCCAACTTGCCCTTTAACACTGCAGGCTATCACCTGGGACTCATCTTCAAGCTATTTTCATTTTTCCTTCTCTCAGCTCTAGCAAGACCATTGAATAAAGTTACTGGGAGGAAACATATACCCCTTGCTTATTGTATGAATATTGGCTTTAACTTAAACAGCCTGTCTTCCTCCATAGTGTGCCTATGGAAGTGTTAGTAGAAAGCAACCCCCTTCAAATACTCTTCTGTGAAGTCAAACACATCAAGCTGTTTTAATACCCTCTTAAAGACAGGCTTTCCTTGCACAGGAAGAGATGGCAGCACGCAGGCAAAAAAACAAGGGT
The DNA here is from genome assembly GCA_003342815.1 of Eudromia elegans. Lineage (NCBI taxonomy): Eukaryota > Metazoa > Chordata > Aves > Tinamiformes > Tinamidae > Eudromia > Eudromia elegans. The sequence continues at coordinate 2,892,216 of PTEX01000030.1, forward strand.
AAGAGGACAGGGTTGGAGATGAACAGACCTCTGGTCATCACACAGCAGAGCACCCAGTTAATGCCTAAAGTCCCTGCTGCAGCTGCCCAGGTTACTGCTTGCTCCTCCTTGCAGCCCTGAGTCCAAGGACTCAGTGCAAACAGCAGAGAGAGGCGAGAGCATCTCACTGAAAGGACCTGCAAAAACCAGGCCTCCCCTCTCCTAACGAAATAGATAAAGGTCTGGGGACACCTAGGGATAAAGCAAGTTTTGAAGACACCATGTTTAATTATGAGCTGTGGCTCAGTTAAACGCCCAACACTATAAAAATCGAGTATGAAAAGATGCCTGAACTTATTCCCCCAGTCTCTGTCCCCAAGCTGAGATATTTCTTTTCTATTTACCACTCTCCTTTTAAATTACCCCAAAAGGCTCCCCCCAACATCTCCTCTTGAGAGCCCATTCCAGAAATTAATGGATGTCACTGCTAGAGGATTTTATTTGATATTCTGGCTCTATTTCTCTTGGTTCAATATAATCCCCTGAAGGAGTTAGTAGAGAAACAAAGATTTTTTTTTTTTTTTTAAGGGCAGAAAAGACCCCAGTGATTGTCTAGCATGGCGTGCATAATGCAGAGCAACACAAGGCATCAGTTTTCATGCTATCATTTTGAATCAAATCCGTAAACCAAGATGAGGGTTTTTTTGTTTGTTTTCTTCCCTCTTTTCCCCTCGCCACCCTGCCTCCTTTTTCCATTAAGGATAGAGAAACACAATGTTGATTTTACACCTTCCAGTGATAGGAAAGCTACTGCAGGCCTTAGCAAGTTGTCCCACTACTTAATTTGCTCATTCAAATGTGTACTACATTTTTAGGTGGAATTTGTCTTGCTTGAACTCCCAGTCATTATTTCACCTTTCTTGCACCATGGAATCTTACCAAATTTCTTCTTTCTGCCCTTTCCCTTCCCCCTGCAAGTATATTTTTACTGCAGGCGGGTCACCCTTAAGCTTTCTTTGATAGCTAAATAGAGTTGCCCGCGGCTTTCACAACAAGGCATGTTTCCCAAGCCTGTGAGCATTCATGTGGCTCTTCTCCAGCTCCCTTCCAATTCATCAATATCCATCTGAAGTGTAGGCACCAGAACCAAATCGTATTCCAGCAGCAATCTCACCAGTGCCAAGCGCAGAGTTAATTTAACCTCACTACTCCCACTCACTTCTCTCACATTTAAACATCCAAAGATTACAGCTTTTCTGAGCCATGCTCAGTGAGCACAAAACCCCTGCACAACCCCAGCGACTTTTCTTTTTCCCCTGCCTCAGCCATTGATTTCAGGAGTCTTCCATGCTAGGTGCATAGCCTATATTCTTATTTTCCAGACACATAACCTTAGATTTGGCTCAGCTAAAATCCACACCGTTTGCTTGATATCCTCTAAATGCCAGACCACTCAGAAATCTGTTCCCTCCCATACCCACCCAAGCCTGTGTTATTTATAGACTTAATCCATAATTACATTCTAATTTCATTTAGAAGTTTACATATTTGTTAAATAGTATAGGGCAGAGCAGGGATTCTTGTGGGACACACAGACATTTGAGGAAAAATCTCTTTTTGTAATTAGTTTTTAAGATCTTTTGTTTAACCAGTTTTAAATGCATTCAATGTGCATCCTATTGATTTTCTATCACTCTGGCTTACAAATCAATACATCATGTGGGTATCACTCCAAATGTCTCAGAGAAGACTGTTATATCAATAATGTTACATTTATCAAACAGACTTGCAATTTCATTTTGAAAAATCCTGTCAAGTGTGTTAAACAAGACTCTTTTTCCATAAAACCATTTTGGCTTTGTTATTTCCTCCCTCATTAACTCTTTGTTACCAGGGTTGTAGTTTGCCCAGAATTGAGATGGGCTGACAAGCTTCTAATTACCTAAATCACTCTGTTTACATTTTTCAAATATTGCTATCGTTTTGATTTTATTCAAATCCTCTGGGGTACTCTTTGTATTCCTAAACTAAATCAGTGTTAACAGTTATTGACTTTTTTTCTTTTTATTTAAGCTTCAAGATATCGTTATCTGCCAATTTTAAAATTTGACACACTTCAAACTTTTGTTCATTGTAGTCATCATCTGTTTTAAATATTTATTGACTCCGAAATATGGAACAGAAATACTTACTGAACTTTCCGCCTATATTATTGTATTATTGTCAAGTCCCAGTAATGTACCAAGCCTATTGTTATGTTTCTCATGATATACTTAAATGTTAGCTTTATCAACTGCATCTGCTGACTACAAATTTTTTCATGTGTCCTTTTGCTTCCCTTATCAAATTTTCATACTTCCTATCTTTCAATTATTTCATTTTTCATTCATATATACAGATACAGATTTGAGCATTTTAGTCTAAGCAGGACTGATCTTTTTTTAAGCAGCACGATTCTTTCAAAGTACATGTTTGTAACTTTTTGACATTTTATTCAATGTTCTTTTTCCAATTTTTTTTTAATGTTTTTCCATTCAATTGTTTTCTGCCTAAAAATTTAACTCAATCATTCCCGTATCTGGAAATGTGACCCTTTTAGAGCATTAAATATAAATATTACTGAATTTATTTTGTTTGCATAAAGTGTATGCATTTAAGACTCATGCTCACGCACACACACCTAAGCAAGTACTCACTGGTAGTCCTGAGATCAGATTTGCTTTGACTGTGAATATAAAGCATAAAAACCCCCAAAATCTTCAGTCTTCAATGCAACATGCTTACGGTATGCTATAAAGGACATTTTAGTATTAACAGCCTGAAACCTTTTACATGCCAACCTCCTATAATATGGTAATATTTTTCTCCTCCTATGCATTCCAGGGGGATCTCTAAGATATCATTTATACCATTCCCTGTGCTTCAGTGACCAACAATTGATGGCAGCAACAAATATCCATCCTATACTGTATTTTAATACTGCCCATAAGCATGCAGGATGATTCTCAATGATGCCAATGACAAAGAATGATATTTTTGAAAGTCGACTTTGTCAATCTGAGTCTTCTTAAACAGTGATTTTCATAATTTTAACATGTGAACCTTCTTACTAGACTTCAGTAAGATCTGCCAAACAAATTTAAATTCATAAATAAAAGTTATATTTGTTGTCAAAGTTCACAGTATTAGAGTATGGACAGTTATACAATTGAGTCTGATTCTTTTTTTGATTCACTTAAGTGCTTCTTAGTATCTTGATTTTGTGGTAAATTAATCTTTGGTCTCTCCACCTGCCACCCTCCTCTTGTTTCCTCAGTCCATCCCTGATGAGCCTGGCTGACATGACCTTTAAAAGATTGTTCTGCCATTTTCTGAGACAGTAGCCATCAATTTTGCATCTCCTATATATCAAACATGTGGAAAGTTTCACGGAGTTCCTTTCCCTCACAGCAGTCCCTTTCCAGAATAGTCTTCCTTCTGTTTCCCTTCTTTCAAAAGCCAGACAGAAAAGTCATCACTCCTTCTCTGGCAACAGGACTGCAGGACCTCAGAGTCACCTAAAACTCCTGATGCTGTGAACCCTACTCTCAAAAATAGCCAGTGCTCAATGGTTGCTTGTCCCTTGACTTTGAAGACTAACCAGTTCTGCCTCGCTCCTTGGTTATGGGAAGGTCACAGTGCTGCAATACACTGCATAAGTCTTTTATATCTTGGTGAGGACAGAGGTCCTAATAAGGATTAATTGTCTTCCTTAGCTGTAGATCTTTTCTCATTTAAGCTTGCAGGTGGGGCTGATCATCCATCCTTGGATGCTTTCTCAGCAATTCTCCACTCCATTCTACCAACTAGATACCAGTAATATTCTTCAGAAGGAAGCAGAAATGAGAAAGAATGAGATCATGAGCTTAACATACAAGCAAAGCAGTGTGGAGAAAATCTCAAGCTAGTCAGTGCACACACAGCAGGCTGCCCACAACCAACGGAAAAATCCTTTTCTGATTCCTATAACTATCTATCCCAAAATGGAATTGCAACAAGCTAGAGAAGATCATATCCACTGCCCAGCATTGTTAAGAAAGAGATGGTCTTTTTCTAAACTTCAGTAGAGGACAAGCCATGCTGATGTCTTAATAAGGATGAAACAACTACAGTGAATGGAAACTTCTTTTTTTTGAGCCACAAAGAAGTGTGAGAAATAACAAGTAGTATTTACTGTCACTAAAAGTTGGGAGGTAAAAGATGCTTTCACTTCTGTGAAGAGGATAGAGACTTTTTGCTGAAGACTTGGTCTTGAAGACACACCTCACTTTACACCTTTGCTATGCTTTATCGAATGAAACAGTTGTAATTTTGGAGAAGAAGCTCGGTCAGATAAAGGAAAAAGCAAAAAGAACACAAACTGCCAACACTGTCCCAGTCAATAGTTTCTCCAGGTGTGCCTGTGCATTTGCAGTTTGCTTTTTCAGTTATGACAAGCATTTGACAGTCAAGCTAATGCCAGGTATAGTTTTGGAAGCCTGAAATTATTTTTACTAAAAACAGGTCCGAGATTCTTGAAACTGGTTCTAAAAAGGAAAGAGGCTGACTCCTCATCGTGTTTGTTATTTCTACTCACCTGCAACTTCTTGGATAACTACCGAGTTGATGGTCTTCTTCCCTGCATTCTTTGATACGTGCATTGAACTCTCCAGTTTTATTTTACTCTCTGCTTCTGGCCTGAAGATGCTTCTTTATTAGTGAATTAGCAGCGTCACCCGTTGGGATGACAAGTGGAGGTACACAGTGGTAAGTATGTTTCCTTACAAGCAAGGAGGACAAGATACATCTCAATTTTAAGGGTATAAAATTGCTTAATATGTTTCACATTTTGGAGTTAAATTATTTGTATTTGCTCTCATATCCTCGCTCCTCAGCATTATCTTGTGATATATCAGTGAAGTCATTTGTGGCATGAGGCCCAATGATGGATCACAACTGCAAAATTAAAAGCCAGATTTGAATTTCAGTTAAGTTGCAGGGTATGAAAAGAGTGCAGAACTAGTGATTCACTGCATTGTAAGGCTATGGGTCAAAACAGGTATTCAGATGCTAAATTCTGATATTCTGCACTGTTTCTGCCCCAGGAGGTCTACTGTCCTACATATAGTTCAACAAGACACTTCCTAAGCTTTCACATTCTAAATTGGCAAGGCTGGCAAAGAAATTATTACCATTGACATTTTACAGTGTGAAAGCATAAAGATATTAAATGTGCTTCCCAACATCCTTCAAGGTGTCTATTTTAGACTCAGAAATTGAGGACTGGCCTTCTGATGCCCTGATTTGCAAAACCATTTATAAAAGCTCCTCTCATTGCTATCTTGAAGCAAACTTACTATGAGGTGATTCACCATAAGAAAAAGTGCATTCAGTCACATGATCCAAGGCTCGGTGAAACCCATAGCATCTTTCAGATGCTCCAGACTCTCCATGCTCCGATGTTCCCTTTATTGACTGTATTCATTACATCCACTCCTGTGGTCTTTTTAAGGCATTACTTGCTCTCACTTGTATTTTATTAAAACACACAAACTCTTATTTTGTCAAAATGTATCAACATAACACAATGTCTTGGAGATTTAAATACTAATATAGACTTTCAAACCATAGTCAAGTAGAGAGGATATCACTGCCTAAATAGCTGTTAAAGAGATTGCTCCTGGAGTTGATGATCTCTCGCTATTTTATAAGAATAGGTGATAGAGAATCAACTCTGTCACATGCAGCATTGAAGGATAAGAAATGTGAGGTAGGAAAGTCAGAGGAAGAAAAGCATTTCCATCGAATGATGAAAGCACACTGTGTAGCAGCAGGACAAAACTCCATATTAATGACAGCAATAATTAATAAGAAGAGTAATAATAAAAACAGTGAGCTACAAGGCAAACAAGCTCCAGAATTACCTACTGTCTAGGAAGAGAGGGTTTTTTTTTTTTAAAAAATAGGCAGCAGAGTAGAACAAATTAAATTATAACCTTAGCCCCCACAGCAATCAAAGAACTAAAGAAAAGAAGAATTCAGAAAGGAGGGAAGAAAGGAAAAAGAAATATAAATTTGCAAAGAGCCTCTAACAACATAGGGAAAAAAAGAACTTGGGGAAATAAAGGTCAGGAGACAAATAATTCAGAGGAAAATGAGAGTTCAAAAACAGCAAACCCTGAATACATTGAAATGAAGGATATTGTAAAAATTCTCAGAAATGTTCACTAAGTGCAAAATATGAGGTTACGTTGGTTATATGAACTGAAATCACAGCAGAAAATTACTTCTAAAAGCTTTTATTTTACACATGATATTTATTCATACAAAAGCATCTTCACATCGATCAACTCTCTGGGGAATCAGCAAAAGATTACCATACCCTTGCTAGCATTTGACTGGACAACCATGTTCCTGTAAACAAAATAACAAATGGAGCTCTGAACGGTAAAAGACTTATAGTGGAGACCAAACCTTCAGTTATCTGCAAAACCTGTGCAAAATTTTCAATTGACTAGTTAAGAGGAGTGAAGTTTAATATTAGCTTAAACTGCACTTTTACCAAACTACGCTGTATGTACACATTATTCCTTAAGGAGTCCCTCAGAAAGAACTACCACGGGAAAAGTCCATACCAAGTTTCTCCTCACACTCACATTAAAAACTGTATAATAGCAATAAGAACAACAAATAGTAGTAAGTATTAATTGTCTAAAATTTTTCTGGAAGGGGTAGGGTGAACTCACTGAGATACTTAGTTAAACACTGGCAGCAGTGGCAACTATCCATTATAATGTCTATTCTGCCTACAAAACCTGAGCACTATCACAACACATAGATACATGTATGATATGAATTGAGTGTAGTTTAGGAGGATGGAGGGCTTGCCTAAGAGGCCCTTGCTTTTATCAACATTAGTCAGTTAATTTTTATCCACATTTATGGAGACTGAAATCCTTTACAGTTAGTTGATTCAACTAGAAGCAAAATCCTGTTAATTGAACCCGCTGTCTAAGACAAATCCATAGTTTTGCAACATGACTAGTACCATGCAAGAAAAATTTCAAATACTGCAAGGCACATGCTCCATGGCCAACATCATTTTGCCAATTCCAAGAAAATAAGTTCTTGGACTGTCCCTTGCTGTCCTATTTCTGTGCATTTATGTATGGCACTAGCAGATATTATCAGACACACATCAGACTTTCCAGAATATGTATTCCCGGGAAGAGTAAGGTACGACCTCTCTGAAGAAGTGAAGTTCACCCACCACATCTCTGGAACAATAGGCAGATCCTGAAGAAACCACATCCAGTCCTTATGGAGAACTGTACAGTATTGCAGGATGAAGGCTTCCATAGAGACTGTTTATTATTTTACTTATATTTCAAACCATAAGTGGATTCAGTGCAGATCCCCTCCAGATGCATATACAAAGTGTACTAGAGCATCAAGACAAAATTGACTAAGAACCAGCCTGACTAAACTCTCACACTTGGAGGACAAATTAAGTCTTCTCAAACCACAGGCTGCTAGCAAAAGTCTGAATGAGTAGATAAGGTTTATAATGTCAGAACAGCTAAAAACAAATAAACAAACACAAAACACACACACTATTTTCCCAGGTCAATAAAACAGAAAAGAAATTGCCAGGGTTGAATACAGCTATTTGGAAAAAATAGCGCATTTTGTGTAACTATTAAAGAATATATGGGGAAGAATATTAAGCCTTTAGCCCTTAAGCTGTACCTAAAATGTCCCAAATGCTTATGTAAATAAAGCACCTTGAGATCAGTGCATTTTCCTTGATGTGCTTGATTTAGTGCTTCTTTGGAAATGAACCTATATATTGAAGACATCACTGGAGATGCAGGTTGGACAGCCTACACCCAAAGCAGCATAGTTTCTTGATTTAATAGTTTCAGACTTTGGAATTATAGTATTTTGATCAAAAGATCACATTTTTCAAAGCTGAAGTACATGTCTTCTTGCATGAATGCAAACTTTAATTGAAAATGATTTTTTAAGTTCAAAAAAGAAAAAAGATTTCTTTCTACTTTCTACTGAATTTGTCCAACCAGCTCTAGCTTCTATACACTTTCTATTTGTTTTGCAAATACTGTAAGGGTTTCTGCTTCTGCTCCAGATCCCATCAGGACTGATAGCAAAAATACAGGAAATTTCTCCACTGCTAGGAAAATCAATACTAAAGACACAGGCTTCAAAAGAAATCAATAGTATGGCAACACCCTTGCAGAATGAACTTGCTGTTAGAAGCCATCTCTCTTTGCGGGATGACACTCCCAGTATTTTTAACGTAATGATTTCAGCAGCAGGGAATCACGTGTCTCAAAATCATTACATGAATTTAAAAAGCATTAAGGAAACATATATACCGCATCTAAAAAAGAAAGGAAAGGAAAAAAAGTGTCTCACACTTTCAGATTTTTTTCTGCAGCTGCAAAGGGTCAAAAATGAACATTTTTTGAAAAATGAGAGCTTATGTTATCCATTCTTCCCTCTTCTACTGTTGTCCATTAGTGCATAAATTCATGATATTGAATAAAGTGGATACATACAAACCAGTAATGTTCAAGCTTGGAAATGGTTTCATTAGACTGCTATTATAGCTTATAAAACTCTCATTTTAGTGCAAGTTAGAAAGCCACTTCTTTTGAATGGGAAGTAGATATACCTCCTAAGAACAGAGGTCACTCACAATGCAATCACTTAAGAACCAATCAGCCTGCAATAGAGGATAGCATGACAGAGGATTTGTGGCAACTGTGTTATTTTCTTGGCAGAAACTATTTTTATTGCCCTACAACTTGGGGCAGGGAATACAGCTCTCCAGTAGGTTGCTGCAATGCTGGGCAGGGATAACAGAGCAGGAATGATCAGTCTAAATGTTTCCTCGCTTCCCTGTGGTTAAATTCACTAATCATCAACTATATACAGCTATACCTGCTATAAACCATATGTATTATATTTAGATGATCCATTCCAAGACTTTAGAAATTCTTCCTGTTAGACAGTCTTTCCTAAGGTCTACTTCTCCTGGAAGCTCCTGGACTTGTCCTCTCCACAGGAGGCTGATCCATTCCCTTTCTCTGTGTAAGGTTTTCTTAGATGTCTCAAGGCTTCTGTTGTGTTTTCCCTGCACCGGGAAAACTTTCCAGCTTGCTTTAGAAGTCACCACAAAACTCTAATGTCAGGGATGAGCAATGGCAGACTAACCTTACTGAGACCTGTCAGGTCAATTGGTGGATTTGGGCAGCGACCCAAAGGCTTACTTTCGTGTGAGGGGTGTATTTTCTGGTGAGTGATTGCTTCCTAAATAAATTAGGAAAATGCTTCGCTACTGAAACTGATGACTTATCGAGAAGCCCTTAAAACAGTAAATCCATTCCTCTATCATTTTTCTGGACAATAATGGTGCTGCTCTAGTCACAAGGAAATATGGACTTGCCCTTTGCATTGATGACATCCTTTTTTTTAAAACACAAGTTACAGTTGCTAAAGCAGCACTTCTGTGGACATGGTTAAAAAAAAAAATCATTATTCTCCCAGTCTTCTCAGTCATTAGTGATGAGGACATCAAGCTAGGCCTTGACCTAGGTAAGCATTTGAGAGCTCAGCTGACTGTGGAGGGCTTCATGAATAGTTATCTTCTGAAGACTTTAGTATCTAAGCCTTCTGGGTTCCTATAAAAATGCTTGGCGTCAGTTATACATAGGCTCCTAAAGCCTTCATTTTAAAATTAGAAACTAAAAATATCCAGGGAAATCCAACAGTAGTGGAGAATCACTTTGGACAGCAAAAAAAGCAAGAGGTAACCATAAGAAACAGCTGGAAAGTGATTTTGCCACATCATACCACATCAAACAATTGAAAAATTGTATTAATTTCAAAAGCATGTTTGATTGCATATAACCTTTGAGTTATAGGCTTACACCAAACGTAACTTTAAATACAATCAATTATTGCTGCCTCTTATCTCCCATAGTCTTCTCCATTTCTTCTAACAGCTCCTTACTTCTGCATCTCTCTAATCAGGCTGCATGAGGATTTTAAAACTCTTAATAAAGAGGTGTATTTGTCTGAAGCACAGTTTATCAATGTGGGAATACAGAAAATTATCTTTCTACACTACCCTTATATTTCCTTCAGGGTCATCTCGCAGATCCTAACCAGGAACAGCATCCTTTTGTGACAGACATTGCATAGATATATCAGAAGAAATAGACTCTAAAGCAAAGCTCTAAAAATCCATGGAGACTCACACAGACATCTCTAATTTCAGGAGATAACTATTTTCCCTTGAAAGAGGCAAATTGTCCATATATTTGCCAAAAAATTAAAGCTAAACATATTTCAAGAGTAAAACCATCGTCTATTATTCTTATGGCTAGAAAATAAGCTGAGTGACTTTGAGTGCAGCTGAATTCTCAGAGACACCAGTCTACCTGATTGACAGAGAAAATTATATCTTTTAATTCCCCTTTCCCTCAAACAGGTAGCAAGTGAGAGAGAAAGCAATGGGAAATAAGAGCAGATACAGAGCACACAGTGACACCTTATATGTCCAGTCAATCACGGACCCTCCAGCACGCCCGAAGGGACTCCCTCCAGTTTCTGTGCTTCCACACAGTCTGTCCAAACCTGCCCACTGAGGTGGCTAATCAAAGCTTTGATATTAAACCTGAGGGTATCTAATGAAACAGAAATTTAGCTAAGGTCACAGGTTCTTGTCACTGCTCAACTAGGCAGCTAAAAGGCACTCACATCCTTCCACCCCTACTGATTTGACCTGGGTTCAGACCAGGACTTACAGAAGAGGTGAAAGGCATCTGAAGCCATTAAGAATCTGCATTTCTGAGTGCTCTGCATTAAGAATCTGCATTTCTAGAAGCTCTGGTGACTGCTTCTCTGTACAAACCATGCAAGGTCAAGTGAGACCAGATTTAAAAGCATTCCCCAGATGTCTTTGTTTTAGGGTAGACACAGGTTTATTTCTTCACAGTTAAGGTTTTACCATGCAAAACACTCTTGACTGGCACCGAAATCTACATTTGCTGTTCATATGCAAATTAAAAGTACCATGTAAAGATCTGTTTCAAGGTCTCTCAGGTCCCAGAAGTCAAACAAGATTCAGACAGATTTGCAGGGAAGCAAAAGACTGAGAGAGCAGGTAGGTGATAGAAGAAATGGTAATAGTGACTTGGGAGGCACTCCAGCAGAAATTATCAAACCTGATGTTGCTGTAGGAACCTTAATAAACACACAAACCTAATTCTGTATTATCAAGAGACTTTGAAGCATGTGAGTATGGACACAAGGTTATTCGTTTGCATAGGTGGGGAAAATGAGGCACCAAGAAAGTAACGCAGGACTAGGAATTGAAACCAAGTTTTCCAAATTCAAGAATAATCTGCATATTGCCTCCTACACCCAAGAGCTTCCAGAGCCACAGAACGACTGCACAAAGCAGCTATTTCTGTTGTTTAGTACAAACTCAAAAGAACAAACTGGTTTGCTCCCTCCATCTCTTCCCCTTGAAATTTCATCTACAATCCTCCCCCTCCTATTTTAAATAGTTACCTCCTGTTATTATGTGCTCCTCTGGCTATTTTGCTACTTACATGTGTGTTTTGGTGGTGAATTGAACCTTGGCTGAATATAGAAATAATTAGGCAGCTCTATTCACTGCTAACAATTTAAGATATATTAGAAGGTTACTGGAGCTTGACGCTTACCGAGTATCCAATCCATATTATCCAGAATGAGTTTTCTCTATTATCATGGAGGTTTAACTTCAAAAATCCCACCAGTCCACCCAGGATGCAGGTAAAGTGACTTGAGATCCACGTAGACAGAAGTCACAACACAAGCGTCATGCTTTTGACAATAATCAATAGTTCTGCAGTAAATTTCCATGAAGCTAAAATGCCAGGCATTTTTAGCAATTACAGCTAACTTTCAATTCCTACCACACTCACAGACCAAATACATGTTTCTACTATAATGTGAAGTTAATCTCATCATTAATAATTCCCCTTCTATTTATCTTAATATTGTTAATTACACGGAACTTGTTGGGTGGGAGTACAAGAGAGTATGTAATTTGTCATTTTTCCAAGATTTTCCAGTGCAATTTACCATTAATTACTTGCTGCTTAACGCAACGACCTCCCCCAAAGAATAATTCCAGTATTATTACAGCATCTTAGAGAAGTTGCTAAGGCTTCTTACTCTGCATAATGTCATTACTGAGAATGCAGAAAAAAAAGGGAAGAAAAAACCCGACAGCCATTCTTACATTCTAAATGATATGCTAATAGACAGCAAAATTTGGATAATTTAACAAGATAAAGGCTGTCCTTGAACTTTACTTATTAATGATAGATCCTATCTTAATTTTAATGATTTATGAGCATGCTTATATAGCATATTCTCTAGTGTGGTCCTTATCCAATACCCTTTTGAGGCTTTGGATAGATTTCCTTTGACTTTAATGTCCTTTTAATTGGCCCTTTATGACCCGAGTGCTAAAAAGGAACATATTCTGGCCAGAAGCTGCTTGTTGTTGGACAGAACCTCCAGCAGATTTCTGGAGGGACTAGTCCAACACTAATGTGGGGCAAAGCAGGCTCTATAATATAAATAGTGCTAATCTCTGAGGTCTTTAGAGAGTGCAGAAGCGGTCATTGCAGGGGCAATGGAGGACACCACGGTGCATGTGATGATGATTTGATTCTGCTTAGTTTGAATATATGATTTTTAAAAAAGCAAGTCTGAAATGCTTCCAATTTCTGAGATTAATTTTGAGGAATCATAGCTGTGTCTAGATTAAAAAGGAACTTCAGGCACACTGAGATGGCAGGCCGTTAATGATCCAGATAGAGGAGAGGATGGAAGATAAATCTGGTTTCTCTCCAGTCCCCATGTGTGAACTCCCTTCCCATGGGAACCAGCACATCATCATAAGGAGATGATGGATGTTCAGGTCTCGCCCCAGTTTGGCAAGAAAACACGGAAGATCAAAATCATTCCTCTTAAAGAAAAAGAAAAAATACTGGTTGCTCAGGACCTTGGCCTCTTAGATAACTTCTCAATTGTCTTTAACTCAAATGTGTTTAGCAGTCTGAACTTGAAGCCCGAATAAGTCGGAAAACCTTATTGGCATCATACTTTTCTCCTCAGCTCACCACTAAAGGCTTCTAATGGAACAAACACTAAGAAAACACAGGGAAAAGACCTTTGTTTCTCTCTAAACCAGTCTACCAAACTCCTGCCTCAACTGGCGATTAATAAGGGAAGAAAGAAGTTTTCCAGCTTTACCAAAACCAATCAGGGATACTGCAACCCTACCAGAAACCCAGAACTTACTAGTGCACAAGATTACAGTGTCAATGCATGCAGCACAGCAAGATAATTTGCCATTAGCTCCAAACATATCCTTCCAACTCTCTCTGCACAGACTCTCCCTCCCATCACGTAGAGGTCACAAGCAAAAACTGTGGGCAACAACCGAGATAAACTTTTTCTAATGTGCATTAAAAAACACCACAACATCCTACAGATCTTAAAAGGCATCAGAATTTCATTTAATATCAGTATAGGATTCATCCACCTTTGTTATACTTGAGTAAAACTGAGGTGGTCCTCCCTTAGCGAAAATGACAGTGTTTCCAAATTTGGATTCTTCCCAAGACTGACCAAAACTTTACCAAACAAAGTGCTTGCAAAGAATTAGACTGCGCTTACTGAGTGGCATCATATCATACAGAGAAACTGAAACACTCCTCCTGACTTCTGAGGTCAGAAATAAACACAGGAAAAATTCTGTGCAGTCAAGACTTGTTTGTGAAATTAACATTTTCTCGTAGAAAACTCTTCTAGCAGAAGATACTTGAACGGATCCCAGATGCTCCCACAGCTGCAGTTTTCTCAGAACTGAAGGCACTCCTGACAACAAAGGGGTTGAGAGACACATTGAGCCCAGCATCAAAGCAAGAGCAAGAAAGAGCAGGTGATACCGTTTTGTTCTGTGTTGGTGTTATCTACCTCAGAATTTCAAGTAATTTTCTCACAAACTTCTATAAAAAAAGCCTAAAAAATAAGGCACTATGCAACAAATATCCTAGGAATACAACTTCTTTAAGGCAATTTAAGGGAAACAAGGTGAAATATAACAGGAAGGACTGGAATTTAAGCATCAACAGATCTGTTTTTTTGTCTGTGTGGATTTATAAAAAGAAACCAACTTAGAACACACTACTCTACTCCAAAGCAGTCATGCTACATGTTAAAACTGTGACCTGGAGAAAATTTTCTCCATTAAAATGAGAACGTGAAATTCTCTGGATTTCAGTAATATCCCCAAAAACATACATCCTTTTTGTCAAAAAGCACACCAATACTTGTAAATTCTTCCGATGCAGATACTCTGACTACAAATATCACTATTGTTTGGGAACTATTTTCTTACCATCCGCACATGTGGTTCACTCAAACTTTGGGGAGTTATTGATTTGGTGCTGAATTCCTCCTACTTATAAAGCAGGAACTAAAGAGGAATTTCCAACAGTTTTGCCACTCTGGAAAGCTCCTGACATTCAGTTGATCTTTTGATGTGAAGCATATTGCTTCCAACTCCCTCCACTAAAGGTCACTGGTTTCTATCCCTTCTCTTTCTCACTCTCACATAGGCATGTGTACCCACTAATATCTCCTCTTATTGCCTGCATATTTTCTGCAGTACAGAGCAAAGGCACACATGGATTCAGTATACATGAGAGGGTATGACACCATTCTCAAGAAGGATTTTGCTGAAACATTGCTGTTGCTCACATTTGCAACATCTCTGTGGATCTGGTATTCACTTATGTTTTTCCTTGGGTCTTGCCAAGTCCGTCACCAGACATCTTGCATCTTCCAAATCCATGAAGTAATCTACATTCTGTCAAGCACTTTTAAGAGTTACTTTTCCTGTGGGAAAAAATTTCACATAAGCTATCCCTATGGCTTAGAAGCTATCCTCTGATCTCAAACTGCCCAGTATATTTGAGCATTGAAGGAGGAGTTCAAAGTCCAGTACATACTCTGCAATTAATTGCTGTGGTCCAGTTAGATTCAGGATTAAAAAAAATCTTATGTTGATTTGACAGCATCATAAATTATGGCTATCTGGCATTTGGGAATAAATTGTTCAGGTTCATGTTATGTTAATGCTAAATCAGAAGTCCTTTTTCTTCTGACAAACTGTAATATTTGGGCTGAGAATGACTAAATCTGTGACTGTGTGTGATGCTGTTCACCCTTGTGCCTTTTTAGATGCCTTGGGTTAGGTAGATGTACAGGGCACATGTTTCTCGTTGATGCCAAAGCAACCCCAGCTAAGATGGAGTACTGTTTTCTTCCAAAATGTTTTGCCTCTGGAGGATGAAATGGATATTGCCTTTCTGAGCTGCAGGTGGGTAATTTTTCACAGAGTCATGTAGTCAGGAAAATCACTGAAAAGGGATAATTACAAGCCATGGCGAGATGACAGGATTTGTTCCCCATCAATACCAGAAGCCTTGTGTCCTTGTATTCAGGATCATTACTTAACAGTGCTAAGATGGAAAAAAGTCTCTACAGCTTAACATGGAAACAACGTACTGTAGGTTTTTAAAGGTAAACTTCACAAACGATGACCATAAGTGGTGATAAGCAAAAACCATATATTAATTAGGTTCCTAATACCAAGCTCTTCAAAGAGCTAGCAGAAAACATATATGGAATATTCATTCTTCCCCAAAGTCTCTCCCCAAGAAGGGGCTTGGTAAATAGCTTTCTTAGGGACAGTTTTTCCCATAGATTTTTGCACTTGAAACTTTTTACAGCATCAGTATCATTTTCTCTATCCTGCTCACAGACTAGAGCACAATATCCAGGCAGGGAAGTTTCATTTGCAAGGAACACAGCAAAGAAAAGGAAAATAAATGCTTGATTGCTTGTCTTCTGATAAGACTTTTTGGTGGCAAAGACTTTCTTTCCCCTTAGCTATGCTGAAACTTCACCTACTTTCTTTTGAAATGCACCCTACTAAAATAGGATGAGCTGAATTTAACTCTGTCATCATTGATAATATTGGGGTTATGCAGATTTAGCACAGCTGCAAATCATCACTTTTTTTGCTCATTTTATTCAGATCGTCCATTTAAGGGACAGTCTAAATTAGCATTTGTGATCTCTGTCTGCAGACAAGACTTCTTCTCTTGAAACAATCTCTATTTTCCTCACTAGCACTAGCAGCTTTGGGTATAAGGAATGATGCTTTTACAAGGTTACATAAGTTTTATATGCTTTGGGGAGCAAGATTTAATTTCCAAATGCTCTGAGAGAGGACTAGGATTCAATTGAACCAATATAGATAAGCCATGCCTGCAGAAGGCTGCCAAAGATGACTTTCTAACACATAAGAGATGTGTTCTGCTGGTAGGATGTTTTTGCTTTCTAGGCAAATGATTTCTCTCGAATGTCACAGTAATACTAATTCTCTGGCAACTTCAGAGAGTCTGGGATGATATCGTGGGTGACATCCTGGATGGCCCTGCTTTGCAGGTGGAGAGAATCCAAATTTTGAATAGACTGTATTTATGTCCCATCCTTTCTAATCAGACCAGATCTTAATTTGCAAAGGTCAGAATTAACTGAAATCCAAGCAGATCCAGAGGTCTGCAGAAGCTATTTAACGAGTCATTCCAGAGCTAAGCTGCTGGATTCAGTCACTCAAGATCTCATCAACTCCTTGTACATGTTATTTACATCAATTTTTTTTCCATCATCTTCCAGTACTTTCAGGCACACTTTGGAGTTAGTTCTGGAAATTTGACTCTCTGCATAATTCTGCAAATGTGTCTTCTGGGACAAATATATTTCATGATTTTGAATAGTTTGCTCATTAGTTGTGATTGATGTCAACATTTTCAGAAAAACATTTTCTATATGCCTAACATTTTTATGAGCCGTAACAGATCCTGACAGGTCATAGTAGAGGACAGAGAGAAGAAAGATGTTAATGGTTCATTTCTACATTCACATTAGAAGGAAAATACCAATTTCTCAAAAACCCTTATCCTTTTGCTTGCATTAAATTTCGAAGTTGTCTACTGTGGATTGATGATCTACAGTTCTTTCAACATGAAAGGACTATTAACTATCCTTTACCAAAAATTTAGAAAGTCACAAGAAGACACACCTTGTTTCCAAGTTGCTTACTCCTGGTATGCGTCTTTCAAATGTCATATGTTAGTATTGTTTTTTCTATTACGCACTTAGTTTAAAAAGTGTTTAAATACCCACCAGTGAACGACAATATCATATATTCACTTGGGTGGAAACCAAGAGAATCCAATCAAACTGTTTGATTTCCAAAGAAACCTGTTTCTTATTTTGAGACAAATGCAGTCTACTCTCCTTGTGACTATAACTTCCTGCTAAGTGAGTATTCATCACATAGCTTTTTCCATTATACCCTGAAAATGATCCAAATCAAACTTCAAATTAGAGCAGCAATTTGGGGAATAGAAATCTTGAAATTCTTTCTATTTATCTGACAGGTTTGCAAAAAGCTTTTTGGTCATGGATGTAAGAGCAAGCCCAGCTGGGCTTGAGCCTCAAGAGAGGGTAAATCCTACTTTTCCAATGGCAGATACAGATGTATCCCTCATTTACTACCTGCTCTTGCAGCAATTACTAGAAATCTTTCCTGGCATTCCTAAGGCCACTGGCCCTGCCACATGCCTTGAGATCACTCTGAATACACGAATAAATTCTGTCATCCTTGCCTGATGATTCTTTTAGGATCTGATAGTCCAGGTCCTCAACTCTAGAACAGAACTATTTTACCTTATTAAATGTAACTTACACTCAGATTTCAAGGGAGAAAAGAAAGTAATGAAAGGAAAAAGTAAATAGCACATAGCTAAAGACAGAAGCTACTTTCTGAGATGCAGAGCTTTGAATCCATGATGAACAAAGCAAGAGCTAGGTATACTTGCAAAGCTAAAACCATGGATCCTCCCTAGCAATAGGCTACTTACTATCACAGTACTCAGATACTTCAATCTCTTTGTAGTTTGTACCCCAACTGTGCAGCCCAGTCATGCTATCTCATTTTATTGCTAAAGTGTCTTCCCAAAGGTAATGCAGGAAGTCTCCCCATTCCTTCATGCCTGCTGTTTCTCCTTTAGTCTTTAGTCTATATTGCTTTAGTCTTTAGTCTATATTGCTATTGATAATTATTAACTCCATCTTTTCTTTAGTAAACAGACTTATTCTCAAAAAAGGAGAAAGTTTCATTTACTCTCCAACTTGGTATTTCCACTTGTCATCCCTTTGTTGGTCCAATATGCTTAGCACATGTTCAGTAATATGTATTTTTGGTTAGTTTCAAAATTTCTCCTTTTGGTTCAGCTTTTCTTTCTGACTTTCTCTGGAGATTTTTGACTAAACAAATTCCATGGAAGAAGCCCACATTACTGACTAATGTCAACAGGGTCCTCCCTTTGCTAAGGTTTTGTTCTTTTGTTAATTTTTCTGTTAGTTAGGACAGTGGTTGGAAGTCTTCAAAGCTGTCATCCTTTTGAATGTAATAAGGACAGACAGCAGTTTTAAGTCCATAAAAGCTGAATCAAAGGGTAGCTGCATCCAGATGAGAAGTCACTGGCTAATTCAAAGAGAGAACTCTGCTCACTGCCCATCAATGGAGAGGCTATAAATGAATAGGAAAATATTACCTGAAAACCAGATTAGAGCAATATGAAAGGAGTGAGACTCCTTTTCAAATATGTTTTTCCAACTAATACTCTTGTGTGGCTTAAAATTATCCTGACAGAAAAACAATTGAGGCAGCTTTTAAACTAATGATACAATCCCATGGATAATTTCCCCTAAATAGCTCAGAGATGTGACTGAATGAATCATATATCATTGCAGGAAGCAATTTCCCTCAATGAGTTCTACCTGCTGGATATCACAATGCAGTACAGATTGAGTAAAAGCTTTCATTTGAAATCAGACTCAAAGTGGCTTCGGAGCAAAACTTAAACCCTGAGGGCAAGACAGCTATGAATATATTTAATACTTTCCTGTGACTTGCAAGCTCTAAATGACCCTCCCCACGCTGGGCAACTTACTTTGCAAAGCACTCCCATGGTCTAAGTGACTTCCAGTCTATGTTCTCAGGCATCGCTGCCCTTAATGCAGCGTTTGCTGCTCCTTGATATGCTGCCCAGCATCTCACAAATACCTTAACAGCACTCCACAGAACTACTACTCTTTTTGGGCTCCTCAGGCTGTCACAATCTTACTATGCTTCTATCAAGAAGAGAAACAGAGTGCTTGCTTGGAGCACAAATCCTATTGGCCTTTACTATTTGAGAATTAAAAGGAAAAAAGGCAAAGAACAAAACAAAAAACAATCCATTCAGAGGAAAATTGTAAGATGGTTCCTAGACTGAAGCACAATGGTAAACATAGCTTAGTTGTATCTAAGGTAAGTGTCTGATTCTAGGCTCTTTGAACCCAGGAGAAAGCGCCTCAAAATCCAGTGAGACTGGGGTAAGCTTCTAGAATGGAAATTAATACAGTGCCATTGCCAGGGGAACCAGACTAGAAAGAGTTATGAGAATCACAAACTGGAGTTTGGTTGGCTAATATCTAGCAAAATGGATGAGCTTTTAGATAA
This sequence comes from Eudromia elegans, assembly GCA_003342815.1. Lineage (NCBI taxonomy): Eukaryota > Metazoa > Chordata > Aves > Tinamiformes > Tinamidae > Eudromia > Eudromia elegans. The sequence continues at coordinate 2,911,948 of PTEX01000030.1, forward strand.
TCCTGGATTAACTACTCTAAGGACCAAACTCTCATCACAGAAGTGATGATCTTCGCACCCTTCTGCACTGAGAAGTTGTAAAACTAGCTCCTGGCTGTTGAAAAATATCAAAATACAGACTTTTGATTGCATCCAGAGATTTGCAAAACCAAAGAGAGATTTGCCTCTTCTCTTAAAACATCCCATGCTTAATACAGACCCTGTGCTGCACATCTCATGGAAAGATTCTCCAGTGACAATTCGAAAATCCACCTCAAAATCATGGCAAAACAGTTTTGTTACAACATTCCTCTGGGACAATTCATCACTTATTTGCATTCTGAGGACAAAATATATAGCAAGACACAGCTCTATTATTTCTATTGTTCGGAGAATTCTAGTGGGCTCTGTTAATTGGCATTGTTAAGTGGGCTCTGTTAAGTGTCTTTTTTTCTCATATTGAGATTTTGTAACAGGTCTTGACTATTTCCAAAATACAAAGCTTGCCTAAAAAATTTCATTAACACATAACTATGATGTGTTCAATTTCCAATTCATGACATATTAATAAAAGCTTCTAGACTGTCTTTGCTGCAGAGTAATAGCTAACAAATGGTGATAAGAAAGATTTTAGTGCTTGAGAACAAAACACATCTCTGCCAATAAACTTTGGACTAGGTTGAATTATCTCCTCTTTAGGGGGCATAAGATTTATCTCTCTTGAACTTTCAATTCTTTGCCGTTCTTATAGAGCTGAAAACACACTTATCTAGCATCTGTTAAGAATAAATTCACTGGTGCACTTTCCAATTAATACACATTCTCATGCACAGTTGTTGCCATCTTTTTCTTCGCCAGCTCAGGGGAAATGACAACCTCCTAGATCAGTTTCACATACTGCAAAACACCACATTCTTCCTCATAAATTAGGCCCAAGAGGAGTCTTGTCTTCCATTATAATAGTCTGGCCAAGCTATGCAAGAAAGTCTTGTCTTAGCCAAATTTAAATGTTAAGCCCCAGAACCTTCATATAGCTTTTGTTTTTCTTTAATCCTGGCCAGATACTTCAACTGTATGGACACATCAGAGGGACCAAGAACCAAGGGGCTAGCTCTGTACACTCAGTGTCCTGCTACGTGGCTTTGCTGCATTACCTTTGCCAGCATTTACTCCCATTCTGCCATCTAACAACAACAGTCTGCAGCTTCACCACCCAAGGAATGGATGGTGCTCACAAGACCCATTTCAACTAGTGTAGTGAATTGGCTTCAAATGGCAGGGTTGTGACCTAACCCGCAAGTCAGATTGGAAAGGTTGTGCATGAACCATCAACACCCCCTCCAGAGACACATCCCTTCTTGAAGCCGCTCTGCTGCAGCACAGCACCCAGGCAAACAAAGGGCTGATGTACTAAGCAAGGTGATTATTTAAGAAACAAGGGAGGAGGACACTGCTCACATTTCCAAAAGGTAAAAACATGAGCAATTGTTCAGAGGGCAGGGAGGGGAAGAGTAAACATACTGAATCACTTTGGGGCAGAAAGAAAGATCAGAGGGCACAGATACCCACGGCCAGGTTCTCCAAATCTACCTTTCAGGCTGATCACTTCCCTGGTTCTGGTAACAAAGCACCACAAGGACGTCCGGGTGCTCGCTGGCTACTAGTTTCTCCCATGACTGTTCCCTTCGAGACACAAATAACCAGTAATTTGTGTTGCAAGGACTAGCCCCAGCAAATAGAACCATAAAAACCATTCCCAGACATTTATTTGTGTATTTTTTTTCTCCTAAGGTTAGCATTTATTTTAGACGAGACTTTTTCGCCCGTCCCTTGCCCAAGATGGGATATTTTCCCTGTGCCTTTTATCAAACTGACAGGTGATATTGCTTTAAATTGGGCACTGCATCATCAACAGAGACTCTCTCATTCCACACCCAAAGCATCAGTCGGGTGAATGAGAACTCATTTTGTCCTTTATTTACTAAATGCAGATCAGGGCTCCAGGAGCACAGCAAGGAGCAGAAGGGGGAAGGGATGCCCTGACTGATAAAGGAAATGAACTAATGGGCAAAAGAGTGGAAAAACACAGCGCGATGCAGGCAGGAAATTATTGGTTGGGGGGTTATGACATCCATCTCCTTGTCTATAAACCATCCTCACAGACAGATTTTTGAATCCACTATGTCCCATCAACAGGGGAAAAGATGATAGAGTCAAGAGGATACTCCTGGTGGATCTCAACATATTGTAAATGCGGCTAAGAAGGCTACAGATCAAAGTTGAACACGACTTTAGCAATTTGTGCTGCCGAGATGACTGAAACCCCAGATTCCCTACTTCCTCTGACATTCAGCAGCCAGCCTCAATGCCAGAAGGAAGCAATTTCATGAAGAATGGAGTTTGCAGGCTGTCCTGGCTACACCTCAATCCTTAGAGTGGGTTACACAGGAAGGGGAACATAGAACAAAGCCTGAGACTCTTCTCCAAACCAAGACAGGGAATTCTCACACCCCATGCCTTCAGAGGCACCTCAGCCTGCCTCTAAGTAGTTAGCTGAACACAAAGAATTTTAAGCAAATTATCTCTTGCTAATAATTTAAGCTGGATTTTTACCTTGAATTGAAGCAAGTTGAATACTATATATGCCTCATCTAGATTTGGGTAGGGTTGGCTTCACGCAGTCATATGTGGTGCTTTGGGCTTATGGATACATTCAATCTGTATAGTTTACAAGAAAATTCTGTAAATTCTGCCAGCTAGTATTTACACAGGCATTACAAAAATACCTTTTTTTTTTTATTAAAAGGCTTACTTTTAACCATGTTCTTTATGGTTGTTCCTAAAAGCCTGACAACTTTAAGTCAAACCATAAAACTCCAGAAGCTTTGATAGCCCTGTGCTTTTTTTCAAACTATTTCGATCCAGACCTGCTCTCACCACATCTAAACTTCATATTGAAATTATATATATGACTACATATGCTGAAGGGGCAGGGAATTCTGCTGTCTTTGAACATGATTTCCTGCTGCTAGAGCACCAATTAGCTTGAAGGAGGTAAGATGCTTCACTGTCAGAAAAATGGAAACAGGATTCAAGTACAGAAATTGTTACCAACAGTAAAGGAGGAAGGGAGAAAAAAAGCCAAAAAAACTGTCCTTGTTTTGTCTCATGGAAGTGATAAAGTAGCATCTATGACAACGCACTGCTGAAAACTAGAGACAGATGATCCAAATTCATGACAAAAATCTTACTGCTCTCTCCCTCCACTTCCCCTCTGCTATCTCTAACCGAATAAAAAACACCTGGATCTGAAGACAGCCTGGGCTGCATATGATTTAGACAGGCTAAGTCTGTTTTTTCTTGGCGTAGTGATCTCAATATTTCCCTGCACTCTCTTGACATTATTTATGATGACTGGTACCTATCTTAGGAAGGACTTTGTGATTCATGTTCTAAGAAAAGCAGTCAGAAGTCATTCATGTGAAAAAAGTTTCTAAATAACTTCTCCAGCTTCCCAGATGGCAGAAACAGGATGGCCCATGACTTCAAACCTTGTGGATTGCCAGCCTGGAGTTGCAGCTCATGCATTTTCTGCATCCCACCAGTTCACTAGGGAGGACTTTCAACGATGCTGCCTTGGAGGTAGCACTGCCCCTACACAAAATACAGCAGAGCCACAGCAGGATCCCAACCAGCCAAATATTTGCAATGGATTTATCTAGCTCCTTCCTTTACTCCCAGCTCCTCTAAATGCCTTGGAGCATGGAAGTCAGGTTTTACTGGAATTTAAAATACAGTAGACAACTCTAAGCAACTTTATGAGACAGGAGTTAGAAGATTTTTGCAGGCATCTCTTCCCCTGCTCACTCTGTCCTTGGAAGGCTGCTCCAAGTCAATTCATGATGCAGTAGACATAGATCCAGTGGCTTTTTGGGGTGCAAACTGAAGAGTCTCTTCTCCTCCTGAGGGTTTTTTCCTTCTCTAATTGCAGAGGTTTGGCTCTGTGTCTGCACACCTTTTCCCCAGCCTCTCTGCTTCTCCTCGAGAAAAGTCCCTTTCTTCTTTCCACTCTACTTGAGCTTTATGGCCTTCTGCCTGCTGCTCTGAAAGACACAAAGCAAACCTCACACCCCTCCAGATGGGTCTGCATGACCCAGGTGCATTCTTACTTATATATGTGTATACCCACACTTTGAAAAATAAGTGATGAAAACCAAAATAGATGCTGTCCATTCAGCATCCACCAAAGGGAATCTGTCAATGACATTAAAAAGAGTCAGCTGGGTAAAACTGACCTCCAGCTCAGTTTTCACAGTCCCACCTACCCTCTAAGCTTCCAGTTAGAGCTGTTCCATAAGGGAATAAATAATTCCACTGCCTTCAGATCACTTCTGCTGGGAACATCCACTTGGAAGAAGCCTGGTGTCTGGATCTCTTGTGCAACAATCACAAGCATGTAACAATTTGACATTGACAAGCTATTGCTGTGGATCTCCAGATGCTAAACAAGCATTTAACTCAGCAGTGAGATTATTTTTTTCTGTCATCATCTGTTGGTGGAATTTCTGCACACTGTTTAATGAGGATGGATGCCTTTAAAAGTGGGAAGCACATGAATATGTGAAGCAGTAGGCTGCTTGGAAATTCTTGGTCGGAAAATTAAAAGATGCTTGATCTCCCTTTCAAGAGAAAGGAGAAAGATTGCCAAAGTGTTGCTTTAAGGTCAATAAGTGACCTAAAAGATCATGACTGTTTTTAATAGCTTTTCATCCGAAGGGGAATCAGAATCGCTACGAAGAATTCAGTGACTCATTGTGAAAATAGGTGAAAGTTGGTTTCCTAAAACCATTTGAATTGTAAAAGGATTATGAAAAGAGAGAAAGTCTGTACAGATATAAGGGTTTTGTGATGCTGTCAATCCTGTGCCACATCAGCAAGTGTAATTGGGCATGTTTAGAGCAAAGAATAGCAAAGGAATCGCATAGACCAGTTGTCTGGTGTTATAGCAGTCATTAGGAAGAACGGAGAAACCACAGGCAGGAGAGCAGAGAGAAAAATCACACTTAAAAAGAGCAAACCCACACCACAGTCTCCTTTCCCCAGAATAAAACCAAACCTGGATGCCACAGAGCTCCTTGCAAAGGAATACAAGTGGAATAAGCACTATTACAGCATCAAATATTTAAAATGGCAAAATAAATATAGTTCACCTAATTCAAAACCCAGAATTATCCTGTTATGCAAGGATGATGCACAGAGATGATGTACATGTACGAGAGAGATGCAGGGCACTCATCATAATTCAGACAGACTCTTAGAGAGAGCTCTCATCTCTTATTATGGTCACACTCCTTTCCTTTACTGGGTGTGGAAAAGGTGTGCTCAGAAATGCAAAAGGTGGGATAAAGACAGGAAAAACAAACAGGATCATTATCCTGAGTACAAGATAACCAGTACCTTGAATTTGTCTCACCCCTACCACCACTGATCTTCTGTGTAAATTCTTACTTTATTAGGCAGCAGCACTGATCAAATCGGCAGTTATTCCACCAACTTCTCTTAGACAAGGACACTTCTAGTTTAACAAAACTCTGAGGTGAAATTGAGCCTTCTCCATAATGCAAAGGAAAAGAGGCATTAACACATGGGAGACAGGATGCCTTTTGTAAAGCACCTTTGCGTCCTGCAGAGATCAACCTCTTTAAGACAGTGAAAGATTACCTACAATAGGCTTCAAGGGAAAGAAAAACAAGACACCCCCACACAGCACAGGCAAGGCAGAAAAGCCCACTAAACAGCTCCAAACAGGAGGATGGCAGCAAACCAATCTAGCTTCTGTTTTCTGGGTCCTCATCTCCTGTCCACCCTACACTAAGTCCTGCCACCTTCCACCATAATTTTCCATCACCCATTTTCCCCAATGAAGAGATTGTCTGTCCTGGCTGTCAGTGAAGTCTATACAGATAAAGTTTGAATTTCTTCTATGATGGAGGAAAGAAAAAAAAAAAAAAAAAAAAGAGTTGTCAATACTTCCTCAGTTGAAGATATTTCCTTTTTTTTCTCCATTCATTGTTGAGGATTTGGCATTACTAAGTTTTAACACAGCGTTTCCTAAATATGATTTGCACCTGGCTTCTCACATGAAAACATGCAATTTCCCATTCAGTGAACAGTTGCCCTACACAGACTGTTTTGCAGGGACCAAACTTTTAAACTGATGTGTTTCTACAAGAGCAAAGAGAGGCAGAGTGAAGAAGACACCATTTAATGAGCACAAATCTGTTACTGATGCTAGTCCTCTGGAGAAATACAGGAGGATATACCCAAATTGGTGCGGTGCCATTGCTGTCAATGGGACAATGCTGGCTGACACTGAGTGAGAATCTGATCCTGTTAACCTTCATTGGCTCAGACATACGTTTCCTAAAGCACTTAGCTATCTGGAGAAATGAAATGCAGCTAAGACTGAAGGAGAGAATACAACTGTTTCAGGAAAGAGAGAGGAGAGGTAAAATACAAGTTGAATTTTTGCTCATTTCTGAAAAAAGCATTAAGGTGTCATTGATGCAGGTTATTTATCCTGAAAGCACAGGGGACAGAGTATGACCTGACCCTGCTGTCCATCTCCAACATACATCTTTGCCCGTAAAGCATATGGGACACTTTTCTCTATCTTTGATCTACTTTTAGGGGCAGAAAGTCACAGAATTGACACAGGCAACTTCTGGACTTATGCCAGCTCAGTTGTCACCTGGACACCTGCTTCCAGATGCAGATTTTTGGGGTTACAAAGAAACAAGCAGTCTGGTAAGTCCTACGTCTTTCTCCAAACATCCATACAGCGTGCTGTCACAGAGTAGCACTCCTAACACAGGGCCAAAGCTTCCATCCTGCAAAGACTTTCAAAAAAAAAAAAATCAAGAACAGATCTATCATTTTCTAATTAAACTCCTGACAAGAATTTTGGCATAAAATAAGTATAGAAAGGGCTGCACAGAACTTCAACTCCAGCCTGCAGAGAATTTGGCAGGCAGAAGAGACAGGCACAAAAAAGTGCCAAAAAAAAAAAAAAAAAAAAAAAAAAAAAAAAAAAAAAAAAAAAAAAAAAAAAAAAAAAAAAAAAAAAAAAAAAAAAAAAAAAAGAGAGAGAGAGACCAAAAAACCCCTCATGGAGACAGAGAGAGATTTGCTAAGGATCACACACAAGTGGAAGATGATTTCCCAATCCCCAAGAGATAGGTTATTTATCAGCCAAAACTTGCAAGAAGTAACAATCCCAAGGCTCTTGTTTCCAGGTGTTTCAGTAGGCAGCTTGCAGGCTTCTCTTATTTTGCTTCTTGAGGACTATAAGTGCTAAATATTGTAATATACTCAACACAAAACATCTCAGCAACATTAGAGTGTCCCGCGATACAGAACTACAAAGAATATACTGTGGGCAATGTAGGTTAATTCATTCCTCTACTGTGAAAGCCACTCTCTCTGGATGATAAAGAATTGTGCAAACATTATTTTTTCTCTGCCTCTCCCTCCCCATTCTTTGTTTTCCCTTTGAGGGAGTTGAATGGTGAGGTGAGAGTCTGTCCTTATAGCATTGCAAGAGGGGATCCTACAGGTGTTAAGTTTTAGTAAGTATGTCTCAGTTCATCTGAGGGAACAAAGGCCTTCCCTAATCTAAGCATTAGTCTGCAATTAAATGGCCCCACTTTAATAAGTTTTGTTTGTGCATTAGGGAGAAATAGCAGTAAAAACCTCATGTTCCACAACCAATAAAATACGTTCATAGTGTCAGTTAACAACCTAGAAGAGTGCTTTCCCTTGTTACGAAGGGCACACTTGTCTGTGGTGTAAACAGAATAAAAAAGCTTCAAAGATCTTATGCCTCTGAAATAGATTTTGATTTTTTCCTCCCTTTATGCATCTGATAATCATAATCCTCACACTACTGTGATCTCCTGCTACAGTCTTGTCAACCTATGGACCATAATTAAGACTCTGACAAACACAACGATATGAAAATCCAAATCAAGAGACAATGCTGATGGTGGGCATGTAATACATCTCTCCAAGAAGACAAAAAGGCCAAGACAACACACTGATGTGTAGCCCCCCAAAAAACATTAGCTCTTCATTGGGAGAACATTACAAAGACTTCCTCCACTACCTGAAGAACAATGTAGAAAACAATGTTTTTCCACCCACCTTTAAAAGCTCTGGGGATGGCTGACTACACCAAAGGAAGTTTCAGTTATTTCCAGAAGATCCACCCACCTCTCTAGTGCAGGAGGTTCACTTGAAAGCAAACAGGGTCTCTGAATTTATCATAAACAGAACAGATTGTGTTGTTTTTTGTGCTGAAATAAAACAAACAAAAGAGTCTGAGCAGCATAATTACTTCTAACAGTAACAAAAATATTCACAATCCTATGATGAATTCCATGCAACCTTACAAAATGACACTACTTGAAATACAAAGAGTTACTCTACTTTATATATTATTCCATACTTCCTTAGTACAGAACATTAACATTTTACTGGATTGTGACAACTGCAACATGCATCTACACTTAAGAAAACGATGGATCATCCAGCCTACCTGCTTTCCAGGGTCTTCCAGACCTTGTCTCTACGTACACTCCCACAAAATAGAGAACAAAATCAGACAATATACTAAAAAGTTTAAAAATAACAGCATACATCTCTTTCCCTTAAGAAGCATCACTCTCTGTGCTGGAGATAAGAAAAGAAACTCCAAGACACACCTGGGACCAGTTAAAAAGTCAAGGAGAGAATTAGTAGGCTCAGATGCTGGAAATGGGCATCAGCTGAAGAAGCTTCATCTTCATTAGCCACTTACCGTTCTAGAAATCTTTCCTCAGTCCCACAGTTTTTAAGGTAATCTAACAGCCTTATAACTAAGGTTCTGCTGGGCCCAAATCTCTGTATTTAAGTTGTTTAGATTATTTTCTAAGAATAATCAACTTTCAGAATCCTTTTTTTTTATATTCTGTTTTAAATTCTTGCTACTTCTGAACATTCATGAATAGAATATTAAACTTCATCTTCCTCTGAATTGCAGGACAGAGGGTGGTGTGATTTATGGGGCTAGTTTTGTACCCCAGAAAGTGAGTTCCAAACTTGCAACTGCAATATTCTTAAGGAGGCAGGATATTATTGTATTATGAGGACAAATCATCTGAAAACATTACACCAATCTACAGATCTATCAGATCAATCAACAAATCTAAAATATCGCTATCTGTAGATGGCCATTTTTTTCCTTATGAATGTAAATAAGCTCTTTCTCTGGAGGGAAAGGAACAGACCAAGAACATCAGCTTTGAAAAGCATTACTGGAAGATTAGGGGAGGAATGCCACTGCTAAATTAAGTTAAGGTCCAAACCTTAAACTTATCAAATCAAAGAGTTTTCTAAATGCTTTCCCCCTAGTACTTCAATAACATTTGCTTCAAACAATAGCTAATCCTCCTGGTAGTGCTCAAAAGTGGGCCTTCAATTTTGGTTCCACCAAGGGGAAAATGCTCCTAGAGCACCAGCACTGCACTCAGGTGTATACAACAACCATAGGCACAAGGCAAATCCCCACCTCAAAGGAATCTATTCACTGCACTGAATCACTGATAGAAAGAGATTCAATGTGGAATCCAAGACAGATTCTGGGAGATGAGCCATTTTTGATTGCTCCTAATCTGGAATATAGTCAGTCCAATGTATATCATTTTTTACAAAAAATTATCTGTTGATCCATCCAGACAAAAATCCAGCACAATTCCTCTCTAAATCCCCTGCAAGAGTAGTAAGGAAGGATAAAGAAACCTGTTGTTTCTAGAATAGACTGATGTCTATGTTCAGTTTGCTCAGACTTCTCCTAAAGTCCAATTTGCAGACAAAAATTCCCCTATGGTTCATAAGTAAGAAAAATTGCTATGGCAAATAAGCAGCAGTGCTTAGACCAGGACAGACTGTTGGCCAGAGAATAGGTGTGGGCATGCTGAAAACCATGGCTTTTGCCCACATGGCAAACAGATGGGATGAAAGGAACTTCCTCAGAAGAAACACAAGTCACTTAAGCTAGGGTTGCTTGGAACAACAGAGGATACCAGTCACTTTTCAGTTTTTCACTGGTCCCATTATGCCCTCTTGGCTCTTTTCAGCTCCCATTTCCATCCTCCGCTCCCTATTTACTCATTCAAAACTACAGATGCTCACAAAAAGAAAAAAAAAAAAGAGGGAGAGAAATGCTATCACCTTGTGGAAGTGTCGCCACAAGCACATAGAAATGAAGTTATTTGCACTTATATGAAGTCAAACATGCAAGAAAGCATTCTGATCTTTAAGTTTTCACCACCAAGCGTGATCTGTTTTCCACGACGCACTAAGGTGGATGTGAAATTTGTATACACCAAGAAACTCATTGCAAGACTTAGAGAAGGTTCATATTTGGATTGCAGTCTGCTTATTCATTATCTCCATGCATGTTCAAACCAAAATTTTCAGAATAAGTCTCTCTCCTAGATGAAAGCTAATATTGGTAGTTCAGTTCATAACTATTCACTAGAATCAACTGATTGAAAGTGCAAAGCTCATCATAATTCCTTCCAAATACAAATTTGGTCAAGGGATGCAGGTGTACAGCCAGGTTATGTTCAAAGGAGGAGGATGTGAGGATGGGTTCAGTCAAACCTGGACTTGTCTGGAGATAAGAGCGGACATGAGGCCATGCAGAAATTCTAGATCTGGATCAGCTCAAATCTCAGCTTTGGCCTTTCAGTGTTTTAGTCAGATTTCAGATCTGGAGGAGACCCCACACGCAGTGGTAGCAATTTCGCTCTCAGGTCCTTTCCCAGCCATCCCTCAAAATCAAATACACAGTCTCTGTTGCAGGGTTTGCTATTTGGCTTGGTCCCAAAGGGCCTCCCACTTCCAGACCTTGTCACTCTGGACCCTGCACACATGCTGAAGAAGAGGTCATGTGGAGAGAAGACTTTGAACTGAGTTCAGAGTAGGATTATACCTCCCTACTCTGCCTCATGGATCAGTGAAGAAATGGAGGTTTATTTCTATCAGCCCAAAATAACATTAAGGAAAGGCTTCTTTCCATTAACTAGCCTCCTAGAGTTAAAATTAGCTTAATGAAAATTAGCCTCTTCACTTGCATCTGTCTGATCCCACCCATCTTTCCTTCCTTTTCAGAACACATTATTTCTTCGTACCAAAAAACAGCACAAATGCATTACTCATTGCCTTGAGGCAGATAAATTATCACGAACTTTTACAAAACCTTACTGAAACCTGTACCAAATTTCTGTCCTCGTATTTATGCAAGAGACTACTTTCTTCTGAAGTGTTTACAAAGCTCATACATACTATGTTAAAAAACCACACAATATGACCACTTACAGTGTGCCTGTTTCTTTAACAGTGCAAAAAGGAGCATGCTGTAAGTGGCTCTATACCTAGCATCACCTGTTGATTTGGAGCAAGATAAGGACTATGGAAAACCTGAGAACACAAACTCAGCAAAATGCAGAGATCACAACGATCACAAATTTTATTTGTATACAATGTACACAACAGGAAGATCAGGGCTGCTTTAGAGCAAAGGTTCATCTTGTACGGTATTGTTCTTCCAGTAACAAGCCTGTTTCCATAGCAGAAGAGACTATAAGAAGAGTATTCTGCTTTTGGATGCTCCCAGCTTTAAGAAATTTGCAGATCCTGCAACAGGATCTCTGCCTTTAGCAGCCCCTTTACTTTTACTGCTTTTGTTTATTGCAGCCACAATATATCTCTATAATGTTTTTTTAGCATTTCCAATCTTRGAATCACTGGATAATGGAGCAGACTTAAGCGGTTTTCAGCCTAACTTAACCACGAGCAAAATATTTTAGCATAAAGAAACAAATTCCTTTTGAGAATAAGCATCTGATTTGGTGGTTCACAAAGACTTTAGGAAAGGAGGAAAAAATATCTTTTTTTTCTTTTTCTTTTCCTTTTCGTCTATACAGCTAGTGCAACAGAAATAATAAGGTAGTGCAGAAGAAGAGCCATTGATCTCCCTTTCCAGAATCCTCCTCCAAGGAAAACCATTATTCAGCATTAGAAAAACAGAATTTATGCAGGTCARAAGTGAACAGAGAGGTGTAAGGGAGCACCATCGACTTGTGCTGTGATGGGGTCACATTCTGGTCAGTGATGTCTTAGTGTTGCAGATACTAAATAGGGGCCTAATAGTTTAAGAGAGACTTGTTCTGTTCATATTGTCTCCTGAGCTCCTCTGATCTCTTTCTCATTCTGACCTTCTCAGTCAAAAACTTAATTTATTTTTTAGCACTTTTATTCTGAGATCCCCGACTTTCACTTGAAATTTCCATCTTCTACACACGAGGCCAAACATTCCCAGTTGCGGGTTATTTAAATAGTATAATTGGATCACATTTTCTCAGACTTCTTTGGTGATTCTATCAGAAACATGTAGGTTCCCAAGGAGCTCGTTCTTATCTGTAGCAGGGAAAAATAAGTCTGCCCTTTTTCACTCTTTTTTCCTACGGTTGTACCTCAAAATCAGGATTAATCTGTGATTGCTCAGCACTGCTTTCCCTTCAACAGCAATTACACGTTTTCTCAGGCTTAGTGACCAAACCTGGGCGCTCTGCCTTGAGCAAAGTCTTCATTTCCCAAGCCTTCTAGTAATAAAAATATCTTTCCTTTATCTTTTTTATTTTTTTTTTTCAATTTATACTATGTTTCTCTTACAAGGCTGCTTACAATCCTTATAGTATTGTGAAATGTGTCTGAAAATAGGGTAGCTTTTATTTTTTTACCTTTATTGTTTCCTYTAGGTAGACTCGCAGGTGTCTTCTCTCTTTCGTAAGCTGCTTCTCATGTTTTCTCTACTGAAAGGTAGTTTTSTCTTCATTGCTGTATCTTTTCATTGGGCACTTACCTATATTAAGCTGCTTCCCAAACTAGTTSCTACCGGGATTAAGCTAGAATCCATTTCTTTTTCTCTGTCCACTGCTAATTTTTGATTGTTCATTTCCTGTTTTGTAGTCAGGCATCCTCCCTGACATGAGAATTTACCTTGTGSCTGCTGGCATGAAAGTCATTTATTTAGTAAGAAAAAAACCAGGGAACTCTGCACTGATCTCCGCAGTACTTGTTGTCTTTTGGTCCAACACGTTCCCTATCGCCATGAAGTCACRCTGCCCTTGAGCAGAGTCAGTGAAGCCATTGAACCAGAAAGGAAAAAGAAAGGAAAAAAATCAAAAAGAAAAACTCAATAGCTATGCATGGTTATTTGTTTGAYGACTTCCCACCACCCTCTGGTTCTTCCACCCAAAGTAGGTTAGGCAGGTATGAGGACATACACTCCCTTCTGCTGTGCTATTGCATCAGCTTGCCAGCCGTTGCCAGTATTTATAGAGTAGCCACAGAATCTGCTCATACTTTCACAAGCAGCCAAACTATCACATCTGAGGTTACCACCTTCGGSTGACACACAGTAATTGGCACCTAACTTCTAGCTCACCCCAATTATGAGGCAAAATGGGTTTGCTGTGATTGAGTTCAGCCTGTCTCCCTTTGCAGCTGGGCTGCCCTGAGAGCGTCCATGTGGACAGTTACTGCATCTCAGCCCATCTCCATAGATGCAGCAAACTGATAACTTAGCAATCACAGGAAAACAAGCCCCAAGGCCCAACACAAAGAGTGTTTTATCACCTGGAACTGCCTGTTATTGCTCCATTAGYCTAAGGAAACAATCTCAAAGAGTACAAGCCCAGACAATCTTATAGAAGCCCTATCAAAGAACCACATGCTAGGAACCATTAGCATATTTCAGGAGAAAAMTATCCAATATCCACTCATATTTAATTGGGAATATCTGTGTAACATAGTGCTCTGCAATGACAACGCAGGGAGGACTTCCAGCTACAGATTCAGCATACAGCAGAAAATTACTTGTCTTAAGTTTGTGGTACTGCATGAATAAGTTGTGGTAAGTGTTGCACCAAGGAAGCTGAAGGAGAAAAAGGAAAGGATTTTTACTGCAATGTTTCAAAAGCTTGCTTATTCCTCCCCTCCTTAGTACTATGAGTGTCTCCCTTCTATTTGTACTGGTGCAGCTGGATGCCAGCTATGCATCTGCTTTGCCTTCCTTCCAATAGAGAGTGATAGCAAGCAGATATACCAAACCCTTCATTTCCAGAAATGCTCATCCTTTACACGTGAGTGTCCACTTTGAATGTTGTTTATTACTCCTGTCCTTCCTTTCTCCCTGTAAATGAATACTAGGGCAGCCAGGCGGGATGACAGACTCTCCAGTTGCTTGGTGGATCTCTCATATACATGATAGATCTCCAGAGAGGCAGAAACTCTTGTTCCTTTGCTAAGAAGAAGAAAGAAAAAAGAAAAAAGCCAATGATTCAGCTAAGCTCAGGTATACCTCTTTTTTTCAACAAATACTTTCTCTATATTAGAGATCATACCTATGCAGTAAACCATAAGAGTGCCAAGCTTTCCTCATCCACATTTGAAATTTTTTTTATACCTTACTCTGTGGTGAGAAAAGAAAAATTGATTTTCATCAGAAGCGGTAATAACAGCATTTCTTCATTTCCTTTACCTCACCTACGCATCACATGTGATCCAAAAACAAACACAAAGTAGAGAAATTAAATATCTAGAGCAGCTGTATAACAAGTGCATTAGACAGCATTTTAATTAATCGTAACAGAATATTAAAAGAAATGCTAGCATAGCAATCATTATTGTATATTTATAGAAATGTGTTCATCAGCAGTGATGTGGGTTTAACCCTCAGCCTGCCAAAGCAATACACCAAAAAACCCAAAAAGTTCTACTCCAAGGCAGAAATCAGCCACAAAGACCATTCACTGGTGGCAGCACTTGTCTCTCTGACTCTTCTTACTGGTGGTTTTCTGCCCAGCCAATGCAGAAGGTAGAAGGATGGTTTCAATCCACTCTGCAGTTTACTGCAATATTGTTGAATGACATTTTCCTTGATCCTGGAAGATCATGGTACTGAACATTTCCATCCTTAAGGGACTCATTAGACCATGTGACCATTAGGCCATCCATTTCGTAGATAAGTACGGTGCTTAGTCTCTTGGCAAACTATTTCACAGCTCTGGAAGAATACGTCCTTTTTTGTTGGTGGTATCTGAAGTAAGGTTGTTTCCTCAACAACCTCCATCTCTTTAAAGGGATATCAAGGTCTATGCCATCTCCCTCCACACCCATCTCTGGCAAAATAATTTGCTCTAATGAGCTGCATGATATGTTTACCTGGATGCTTCTGCATGTGCACAGCTATGGTTRTCTTCCAAACTGGAATGAAAAAAWTCAAAGTGAAATATGGTGCAAAAAMAGGCGAAAGCTCTAGCGTGCATCTAGGACTTAAAAGGCATAAAAGTGRTGGCTGCTATGGCATGGATGCAGTTAGGAGCTTCTGAAGGCCTGTCCATCATCCCACACACATGTGAATCAGCACGCATGGGCAGGGTCAGCTGCTGGCAGAGCTGTAACACCAGGCGAATGCTGCAGCCGGGAGCTGCTTCTTCCCACAGTTCCCACTTAATCTGTGACCCGGTTTTCAAAAGAAAATAGATTTATACTTACACCACCAGCTACCAAACTTTAGCCTCTACCAAATTTTCTGGGCTGTTTTCTGGGCTAACAGAGCACGGCAGCAAAGTAGGAATTTCTCATCACCTACCTTAGACTTTTATGTAGGTGAAACAAGATTCTGCAGTTTTTTCTCTGTTTTCAAAGAAAGGGAGCTATCTCTAGAGACGTGATTCATACCTCTAGAAATTTAAGTATCTTACTTCATCATTTCATCAGGGGATGATTCCTATAAGTGCACAGCAAGATTCAAGTCATGCATAATTTTAAGCACCAAGTGAGGTAATCCTCTGAAAGTGTCTAAATTCCCTATCTAGTATATGAAGAGAAGCACCTTCAAAGGCCCCTAGAAAGAAGTCCCGTCTAGCAAAAGCCTCTAATTCCCTTTGCTATTTGTCCTTGCATTTTGTGTGATCTATGATTTAAATCGCCTCTTCCTGAGATTCAGAGACAAACATGGAGAAAAATGAGCCTGTCCTACAGGGCACTTAGATTTTCAACAGCCAACAGCAATTACAGCAAACCACCAGCACCACCACCACTAGCCTGATCACACTTGTCCATTCTGCTGCTGGTGGCATTCAGTTTGTGCTAGACAACTGTACCGTTTTTGTATGGCCTTCATCTATCATCTCCTCTGCCAAGCAGAAGACACAGACTGATGGGTGTCTTAGGAACTGCTTCAGAAAGATGCTACACGCATCCCTTAATTCCACCTAATGTGCTGCAGTGGGCCTGTTGTGCTCTTCCATAGATTAATAAAAAATGAAGTAGTGTTATAGTGCTTTTCCTTGAGAATCAATGAGGCTAACTTGGCAATGGTGTCCCTGATGGAGTGGGAACATTTGCAATGTCAAGGATGAAATATTTAAACTCCCGTGGAAGGCACTTCAGAAACAATCTTTTATTTACTCGGTGTTCTCCAGATTTCCCTCTGACTTTACAGACTGAGATTTGAGCCTAAGTAATGTCCTAAAACATTACTCGTTGGATATTTTTCCCCCAAGATCTCCTCTCACCACCTCCAACTTTCACTGCACTTTGCACACATGTACAGATGTGTTGCACACATATACACTTAGGCTTAAGTAATTGKGTATATGTGTGTGTGCTTGCATGTGTTTTTATGTATGTAGGTTAACACATACAAATATTAACATATTTTTCTCTAATTAATGAGTCCCATCCAGACACTTGCCCAGCATGTTTTTTAAGTGAAAAACCATTCGAATTACCCACATCTGTAAGKATTTTTTTTTCTTTTTCCAAAGATCAACTCTTCCTTTCTTTGCAATGTGTTCTGTACTATTTGCTGCTTCTAAATCAGGAAAAACATTTAGAGAAATGTTGTTGCATTCCCTGAAAAAACCTTTTTTTTCAGTTTTTATGACCTACAGCAGAGGCTGATTTTATTATTTCTCCCAGTAGGAGACATATCGGCAATGAAATATAACTTATATTTTGTGCCAATTTTGTGAAATTTAAATAAACCTGAAAACCAAAACTGGAATAGAAAGATAAACAGAATATATTTTTCCTAATGARAGAGATAGATCAGGGCAAAGGAATTTTAAAGGGAGAAAGGGAGAAATCATTGATCTCGGTACAGAATAATATGGAAGGAACCATTGCTCTATCCCTTGCATTGTAGCCTTAAACTGCTACTTGAAATCTGATGTCTTCAGGCTGGGAGGAGTTTGACATAAACAAGAGATTTGCTCCAGAGGGTTAGGGGAAAAGTTTTAGTGCCCTTCATGCAACGTCTGGTGATGGTATCACATGCATCTGTTGAATTAGCCATTTTTTAATATAAAAGTTCCTAAATTATTAACTTTTCCTAAAGTGATATTTGATGGGAAAAGTAATATCCGTATGAAGTATTAAGTGTTTCTTATGAAAGAGCTGTATAAATCTGACAGAGCATAATAATTACGCTGTCAAAAAATACAAGATTCGGTTTTCCCTGAACCATCTAGATCACCAAATTTCACTTTCAGAGCCTGTCATCAGGATAGCAAGATTTATTTTGTCTCCAATGGCTCACAAGATGCCTTAGCTGAAAACACACGCACTCGTAGGCTTCATTTTTTGGTAGTGCTGCTGCAGCTATTTCGGTTTTGAATAGTAGTTTTCTCTGAAACTCGCAGGTGTGGAAAGGTTACYTGATGTTTCTTCATTCTTGTGCTATCAGCCTGCCCCAAAGAAGGGGATGCTTACAGCCTGCAGAAGACAGACTAGAGGAGATCTTCACAGCATGTGCCCATTAGCAGCATGCAAATCCCCACTCTGCTTCTGGACCCTTCCYCAAACTCCCTGAAATCAATGAGACGCTTTCCTTTCACAAGGCTGTGAAAAAAGACCTTTTTTGGTGCAATAATGTGTCCCGGTGTTGAAGAATTTGCACCTTTTTTGTCCAGTATTGCTGAGTCCCTGTCACGCTTACTTCATGACTATGAGGCTAGCTACTATCCCAGTTGGCCAAAGCTTCACTTTATCCCTCTGAGTTAACAGGTCCATCTGCAAAACTCAAAATTAGACATGGCCAGCAGCACTTTTATCAAGGACTGCTTAACTGGATCGGTAGATGAGTTACAGTAGCTATGGGAACTATCGTTTTAAATTCTCTTGGATTTCTGCACATTAATTTTCAGTCAGAACAGCGCATTACAGGAAGTTTTTACATTAACTATTTTAAGAAGTTATGAAAGTCATTAATTCCTTCATTTCTGTCCTTTATATTGAAATTTAAATCTTTTTCCTAGAAGATTTATCTAAAAGACTTTCATTTGTAAATGTCTTCAGCACAACTGAATAGTGACTTACAATCTCTTCTCARCCATCAAGGAAATGAAGGAGATGTGCACTTAAGCATCGGAATAGGATTTGTTCTGAGGTGAACCTGCAGCATCAGTCTTAGTTCAGCAGAGCTGAACTTTACTGCTCTCTCTTTGGCCTTGCTTCCTGACATTATCAGGCCAGTATTGCTAATATCTCCATAAAATTAGAGGTAATTTTATTAGATCTGGTAAGTTCCAATCAAGCTGTGCTTCTGTTACACATTTGGGGTCATAAAAGCATAAAACAGCTTTGCAAATAATAAGAGCCTTCGCTGAAGAAGTCGCTGAAGGAGGTCGCTGTCTTCAGAAACTGCCCTCCAAGGAGGAGCGCTCGCTCATTCTCCCTAGAGACAATTCAACTTCTGTATCCAGAGCTGTCAGCAGCCCTCACCCCCATCCCTGGATTAATCAACTTATCTCAGAYGACAAGAGCTAACAAGTCACAAAAACCTACCGTATCAACTGCTTCTTCAGCTTCTGTTTAGCTTAATTGCATCTGAATTTTCATTGTGCGTAACATTCACAAATACGCAGCTCTTAATACTGCCACAAAATTACACATGCATCAAATAAAGAGACATCAATCACGTTTTAATTTCACGTTCAGGTAAATTTAATAAGTCATCTCCCTAAAATGACAGGTTGTGGGGCTAAAAAGAGTCTGAATTAATCTACTTCCTGCAGAGTAAACCCACTTGAGTATGTACACGTCACGTTAGCATTTATAAAAAATTGTCAAATCCTCACTTCTTCCAGTAATAACTTGACAAAACAATTTATGTTTCTGGAATCTAATGGTGTGATTCTTAGTCTCTCATCTTGAAATTACACTCGTTTTGATTAAAAATAGCAAGATAAAAGTCTCTAGGCTTGCCTTCAGACTTATTTTAAAATAGCTACCATTGTGTTATAGTTTCCTAAACTAGCACAATAATGGATATTACTTGTTTCATAGTAACTCACATTGCAATTATCATTGCACAGTCAATGGTTTCTATAAATAACAAGCAATRGCCATTTTTTTATTCTCTATGACAACTGCAAGATCATCAGGAAAGCACCCTAGGACACCCTTTATTGCCAAGCTCAGTATACCTGGAAGGTCAACGTTTGCAACGAGGCAAGTTTCAAAAGGCAGGAACAAATAAAAGAAGAATAAATATCTACAAATGGAAAGTCAGTTGCCTGTCCCTAGGAGGCAAAAATCTCACGCTGCATCTGCAGTGACATTTTAGTACAGAAGGAATCTTCTGATCAGCCCCATTTGCAGCATTTTGGTTTGCATCACCGCATAGTCTTGGAGCATGTGAACTAGACTTGTTGGAGATAAAACCAAGCCGCAGGAGAGCTGCTAATGGTCTTGCAGTTTATGGGACACTATTAGAGCTGGTCCAAAATAAAAATCCCCGAAACAACATCTGTACTGTAGCTATTCTGCACCATTTCCCTCCGCAGACCCTCTCTTCTTGCTCCACGCTGCTTGTTGATGCACAGCTTTTCCTTTCAATATTACAAATTTATATCGAAAATTCTACCACTAAAAGGAGTGTATTAAAATAAAAAATAAAAAAAAAAAGAGGTAACTGTGCTACTTAAACAAATGAATTCCTTTTTGCTGTATGTGTATGTGCATGTACGGGGGTGATTTTTGAATCTGCTCAGTCCTGAATCAGAATAAGGTAACAGTATTTCAGCATTTTTCATTAAGTGGAGAAAAACAACATAAAAGGTGGTTTTCTTCTGAAAAAAAAAAAAGTAAAATGTGTTATTTCAGAAGCATCAGTAAAAAGTGGAAATTGCTGAAACAGTTCATGTCACACGGAAAACATCAAAGTGTAACTTCTTGACCATGTTATTAACACCCAGAGGACAACAAGACAGGGCAAGATTAGGACAAGCAAAATGCAGCAGAAAAAATAAAACTCAGAACAAAATGCTGTGCCCTGACAAAACGCGGCTGCATTTCCTGCCCCTCCACAAAAGAGAAGATTTCAGCCACCTTAGGTTATCCAAAAAAAAAATAGAAAAAAGGAAAAAAAAAAAGCTGTTATGTTTGAATCTCTTTTTTGTAATGCAGCATTTCAAACAGAAGGTCTCCATTTATCACTTGCCTTCTCACTTGTTTTACTACATTGTGCCTATGTTATCAGGCCAGGTTTTACACCCTCAAAGCCTATATATTTTTTTATATATATAATATATATATAATTTGCGGAAGCTCAGAGTACAAAGTCCAGTTTGCTCTAGCACCTAGGGGACTTGTAACTTATCCCATACTGCAGCTCAGATGACAGCCATGTAACGCTGTCAATACTAACCACGAGCATCATCTTCCCCAATAGAAGCAGGAGCTGCATTTCCAAGTCAATGTCTTTTACTGGCAATAAATTTGGTTCAGTCATCCTACAGAGAAGCAGAAACAACAGCATGTTACTTAAAGGGTCAATCACTAAACGGCAGCAGGTTGTTTCTTGGAAGTATGCTCTAGGTCACTTTTTTCTCTCAGATAGTCAGGAAAATGAAAACCTTTGTCACTCGGAAGATGAATTTATGTAACTCAGAATGTTAATTCAGGCTTAGATTTGCTGTGCATGATAGTCTGGGTAAATATGCCCGAGTTACATTGGCCGAGGGAGGCTCGTTCTCGAGGCAGTGCCAGACCAGCCCTCCTCTCGGAAGGGTTTGAGAGGACAACTGGGTCGTGACTGACAGGTTTTGTCGCATCCACCATCAGCGTGAGAAAATCGAAGCGGGCAGATGGGGATCAGACGTTAAAAAGCTGCTAAGGCTTCATTGAAAACTTGGAGATTATTCACTTTAGGGACACTCCTCCTGAAATGTCATACCTCAAGCAAAGCTCAGCTATGTCTGTTTTTAATTATTCTCCCTAAGGATAACAGGAAGAAAGAAAGAGCTACGTGGCTCAGAAGCTCCTCTGCCCCTGCTGCTTGCCTTCCTATCTGAAATCAATCAGGTTTGATTCTAATTATCCCCCTAGAAACTAATTGTGACAATACCAGAGGAAAAGAAGAGCCTTTTCATTAAAACCTGATGAAGAAAATTAGTTACTTGGTTTCACTTCTGGTTTTATGATTTATCCTTGAGGTGACTTGTAGATGATAAAGAAATGATTTCTCCATTTTCCCCCTCTCTTCACCATTATGTTGCCCCAAAATTAAAGTTTATCATTCCAGAATTTTCTCTAGCAATGTTTGCCTTTTCAGCTAGAAATTTCCTCAGCTCTCCCCAATCTTCCAGGTGGCAAAGCATACACACTGCGACGATCCCCCCACACTAAATGAAGTTCCCCTGCTATAAAGCCTGGTAATGGAGTGGAGAGTCAGACCCAATATTTTAATTATTTATTGAAATGCTGCAAAGAGGCTAGAAATGTGACAGCAAATGGCAGATTTGGCTGAGAAAGCCAAGCCACAAAATTCCCATTTTTCTGCAAAAAGCACTCTGTGTAATAATTACTAAACATATTGAGCCGTACCGTATATAAGCAGAGCTCTGTCTAATGGGAATGTTTTCCAAGTTCTCCATGAGGGTAAAGTCCGTCTTTATGTCTGGGAGGATAATAGGACAAACTTCTTTTCCATTGCAGATAAAGAAGATATGTTTTAAACTTGCTCGAGGGAAATTTCCAGCTGGCCAATTACTGCTAGCAAAGATCTCCTCTATAAAACGGAATTCCACCAGGGTCAATGGGCTACTAAATGTGTTTTCTAAAGACCGAAAGTACATAATTACTGAGAAGGACTTCTGGACCTTGCTGGTAGTTAGTGTTGCTAAAATAGATGGTTTTTTGGGTAGCATATAAACAAAAACAGATGGGCTGGCTCCCAAGATCTAATTATCAGAAGAATTTCCAGTACTTGTTGTCTTTTCATTTGAAAAACAAAAAAAAAAAAAAACAAAAAAAAAAACCACAAAAAAACCCTCTCCTCCCCACCCCTAAAAAATAAATATATTGATAGGGTCTTACCATCTGAGACTTGACAACAGCAGCGGTGTGTGGGCAGGGGACAGAGGGAGGAAAGGGGCATATTTGTAACCCCACCTGTCATAAGCAAGCATATTGAAGGCCTGTTTGTAAATATGCTCAATCATAAAAGCTTCTTGAATAGCCTCAGATCTTCAGAAATACATTTCTCACTGATAAGGACAGACATTGCCAGAGGGATATCCGACTAGCAAAGCTTTCCAAGTTGGAGGGTCTCATAAGCAAGTTGCCAAAGGAGTGGATGTGTCCAGCCTACGACTAATCAGCCATGGGAGCACCTGTATTTTGGGCTCTTTTAATGCTAAAAGAATCCCTTTAATCCTATAAGCTTCACATAGCCAGAGAACAATCTGAGCCTGACTTTAGCACAGATTTGTGCTAAACTTGACCAGCCCAACATCTTCTGCATGGAATATAGTTGATGATGGTTAAATGATACCTGTGTCTTCCTTCACTCTCCTATACCACTTAAGCATTCCCTGTCCTTGCAAGCACCACAGGCAAGAGACAGGTATTTAAAATTAAAACTATTCCCTACAAAATTTCTGCTCTCCTCTTTTGGAGTAAAACTGAACAAAAAGGTAATAGGCATCTGTGCCAAAGATATGAGAGGCATGGAAAAAACTTAAGAACACACATAAATAAGCCATTTAAAGAAGTCACTTATGTGTCATGACACTGTATTCAACTTGTGGCCAAGTCAGAGTCTAATTTTTTGTTAATGCACATTAGGAAGAATTCCAACATTCTATTTTCTGAAATTCCTATAAATGGCAAACCACAGTAGCTTGCTCATGATGAAAATTTGTGATTGCAATACTAGCAAACACAATGTCTACCTTCCTTTTAGTTTAATGTTCAAATTTCTCTATGCAAAAAAAACTCGGTTTCTCCATCTTTTTTCAAATAAAGCTTTTTAAGAATAGAGGATAGGCAGGAGGAAGAAATCATATTTTGGAGAAGGCACTGGATGTTGTGAAAGGACCCAGCTGGAGCTGGCTCTGTGAAGTGACCTGCACTCCCTTTATGAACACTGCCATCATGGCAGCAGCAGGGCAGCTTTGTATCCAACTGGTGGCCGTAGGGCAAGGTAGAAGAAGACACTGAAGTCTCCATGGTGCAATTCTCTCAGTCAGCTGAGTTCAGCGTTAAGAGGAAGACAGAGGTGCCAACTTTTCAGAGGTGCTAAAGGTAGAGAGGCCTCCCTGGAAATTAACAGCACACAAGCATCCATCGGAAAAGCCTCTATCAATATTGCACATTTGGGAGAAGACTGCAATATGACTTTTGGGGAAAGCTTTTTCTTTTAGGGCCCTGACCCTAACTTCATTGCTTCCAATAGCAAAACATTCCATCTGCCACCAAGACATGGGAGCTGCCCAAACAGCACGCAGAAGACAGCCTCCTAAAGCCTGCGCCGTCAGCATCGCCAAGTGCTTGGGATATACTTTGCCCTTTCAAATCCCTGTTGGGTCTCCTGGAAAGGCCAAACTGCTTTCAGGATGAAAAAGCTTGATAAGTTTATGAAAGGAATTAAATGATATGGCTGCCTGTGAGACCAGGGGATTGGACTGAGTGACCTAAAAGTCTCTTCTGGTCCTAATTTTGCACATTACTATGGCAATACGTTATTTTACAGATACTTGGATTCAATAGACTTTGCTTTGGAAGTCAGGAAATGCCTATCAGTCTGAGAGAAATATCAGAAGAATTAACTGGGAATCATTAAGGCTTGCAGCTAGCTATATGTTTTGATCCCCTTCCTAGGCAGTAAATTAGCTCAAGTCAAGGCGATTTCAAACACATCATACAGCTGCAGTTGTATTGAGCCTCAGTTACCTAGGCATTACAAAACAACACACGGTCAAATTACGACCAGGAAATTAGTATAAAATATATGCAAGATGAAAGGGGAAGTAAAGACAGGTCTGCATGATCGTTTGCAGATTGCTATAATAAGACCACAAGTCACCTCCACCTATGAACTGAATCAGTCAAGCTCAAGCCAACCTCAAGCCAGCAGCTTTGGGTAGTAGAATCCAGACACCAGAGATAGAAAAAATAAATAAATAAAAGCAAAGGAAGAAAAGAAAGAAAAAAAGAAAACTCTACATCAGTTAATACCACTCCAAGAGGGTATAGTGTCACTACATAAGGAGTATAATCTTATTTATATCAAAGCCTACTGGGAACATAGCCATGAGGAGCAAAGCTATCAATGCAGAGTGTCAGAGCCCAAATTTCTCTGAGCTGGACAGCTCAGAGATGCTCTTCCTATGTCTGCAGCACCTATGTTATATTGGACCTCTGATGGGGAACAGTTATGGTAAAAAAGAGGAAAAAAATCCATTGCTTTGAGATATGTTTGAACAGATCTGCCTTCCAGCTGGGTAAATCTGGGAGGAATTCATTTGCTAGACATTCATTTTTTCCACTTCACGATCACTCGGACAGAGCTTAACATTAACACACGCTCTGGTAAATCCAGCCCAGTTCAATTTCCCATCTGAAGAAATAGCTAGATAACACAAAATAAGCCAAGGATGGAGAATCGTCTCTTTGGACAAATTCAAGTGTTCCTGCACGACACTTGAACACCATTTTGGAGTCGTTGTCTATAGCTTGGACTAATCATAACGCTTATGGCCTCAGTGAAGGGAAAAGATACAGAAATAGCTGGGAGCAGCACCATCCGTTGGCAGCTCCCTCATTCTTTAATAGCTGAGTATCTGGTCCAGAATTTCTGCAACGAGTTTCAACGGGTTTGATAGAAATGACTCCCCTGCTGTCCTCCAGCTCCACTTTTTCTCTCTCTTTCTCCTATGATGAAGCTACAACAGGTGTTAATTGTGAAATTACAAGTCCACAGCGATGGGGAAGCCAGCTCTAGTAACTATTTTTCAAGGGCAGGCAGGCCAATCAAACCTGTCCCACCACCAAAAAAAGAAAAAAGAAAAAAATAAATTAGCTGCATGTGGAATCAATACGAAGAGCTGCAATGAATGAAGAGACATGGGGGACTTGTAAAGGAGGTTATTTCTGAAGCTCGCCCATGGAGGGACTTCTTCCCTATCCATGCCAATTGGGCAGTACTTGCCATACTGATTGCTGAACACAAAGTACCGCCATCAAAAGCTCATTGATGTTATGGTTTCTCTGGATATTTCTTTCACTTTTCCCTGGCAGCTGCTGCTCCTCTGCTGGCCTTCTGTGACTCATATCTCCTTTCACTAACTCTTTGGCACAAGCAGCTAAGGTATGGTTGCCAAAGCACGTTGGATTTAAACAGGCATGACTGCTAG
The DNA here is from genome assembly GCA_003342815.1 of Eudromia elegans. NCBI lineage: Eukaryota > Metazoa > Chordata > Aves > Tinamiformes > Tinamidae > Eudromia > Eudromia elegans. The sequence continues at coordinate 2,937,741 of PTEX01000030.1, forward strand.
ATGTGCCAAAGCGAACTCATCATCATACCTCACTCAAAATGTGAAGACCAAAAATTAGTTTGCAGACAACACTAGCTACACAGAGACACGCTAGCTCAAGGGCTTCCAGCGAGGGAAAGGGAAGGTGGGTTGGTGCCCCACCAGGGGATACCATAGGTCAGGGAATGCCTCGTGCACTTGGACTTTGACTTCCAGACCACTTCTACTTACCAGGCAGCACCTTTCATCAGCTTCCCTGCCTTGCTTGCCTATGAAAGATCTTCATAAGTAGATACGAGATGGATGAAGCTCCCATCCCACTCTATAGGAACCAGGATCCCTAATTTGTCTATCTTTTGCATGATACATTCATCTTCTTTTGGCAAACTGCTTCATTCCCACCTTTCAGGCAAAGGGATTATGTAAAGGAGAAAAGGGATGATCATTTCCAGGCACTTGGCACTCAGGAAAGAATATGGTTTTATACATTGCACTACATGTAGAATACGAGAGTTTCCATCTTCCAGAAACACTCATTTTGCACAACTAAAATTTCTGCCAAAGTCTCAGCTCCAGCTGAGCACTTGAATCAAACTTCAAAACGCAGGTGCTTGCGATAGTACTGTGGGAGCTAGCACTGTTACAGGTGAAACTGTAGAAACAGAGGCGGGGAACAGACAAACAGACAAAAGCTTCGAGGGGTTTTTTTTGCTATTGTTATTTTTGGGGGTTTTTTTGGGGTTTTTTTGTGGAAAGTAAGAGAAAAGCAATATTATAAGAGGTTGTGTTAACAGAAGAGAAAAGAGCAAAGAGAAATGAGCAACTCCCTTTGGCTTTTCAGACTGAGAATGGAGATATTCCTCTACTTGCTTAAGCTTCTTCGGTCCTACCCAAAATCTCAGAAGAAACTCTCCTCCCACTCTTTCCCCCTTTAAAGTTTATCGTGGGAATTTGAAATACAGCTTTGATTTCACCACAGATGGGATCTTGAGCTCTGCTAGCTGGCTCCAAACCCACCACGACAGAGTAGTGACAAGTGACAATTCCCTGTCTTTTAACACGCCTCACGTGCTGTGCAAAAATCAGATTTCTTGCACTGATTTTGTTTGTGTATGTGTATGTTCTGGCCAAAATGTGCTCACATCAAATGGCATATGCAAGTAAAGACAAAATAGAAATAAGTGTCACATCTTTGTACTATTACACCTTCCTCCAATGAAGTGAAAGATCCTTTGTTTTCCATGTGGATCCTTCTCTCATCAGAAATAGCAATGGATTGATTGCCAGGACCAGACTGGATCCCAACCTTTCTGCTGTGTTCTGACCTGGCAGCAGAGCACATTGGCATCACCTTTCTGAGTGTATTTTGCTTTTAACCAGAACCTTTGAAAGTTTTTGCCACCACCTGAGGCATCTGGCCATAGCCCAGTGGCACAGCTGAAAGTGAGTGCTTCATTTTCTGCAGAGAAAAGAAATAAATCAGAGTCACTTCTCTGACCTGGAGATGCATCCTTCTAGGAAAGTGTTTCTATAAAGCACCTTTTCTTGGTTAATATTTTGGAGGACTGGGAAGAGAGTAGAACACAGGAAAAGACAAAAAGTGAAAGAATAGAAATTTCTACGAAAAGTGTAAGATTATTGAGTATATGTACACAGTTGAGGGAGTGTTATTTACTTATTTTACTCCTAATTTATCAAAAAATAGATCAGATCATGTAACAGCTGACAGTTCAACAGCAAGACATTCAAAGAGGTAGCATTAATGAGCTTGCAAAAGATTCACCCCTTGCCAGGCACAGAATTCCCCAAGTTGACAGGAGCACTGGCATCACTACAGCAAGACTCAAGAAGCAGGAGGAAAGTTATTTAAGGAAGAGCAATGGTGCCATTGTGATGCTGGGCATCATTAAACACGTGCAATGTGCAAACTGTGGAAATGTCCCTTACAGTCAGTCCCATTTCTGTCAGAAGATATTAAGACTCAGAACTGGAACGGCAGAGGTTCCCCAGCCCTGCTCCTGACACCAGCCACTACTCTGGAAGCTGTATTTTCAGAAAAGTTTGATTTCCATTTCAGCACCAAATCAGTGACTAGATTTTCAGACTAGAAAGTGACTAGATTTTTTGATTAGAGAAAAAAAAAAAAAGAAAAAATACACACAAAAAAAAAACTAGGCATGGCAAAACTACAAACAAATCCACCAACGTTGTAAAAGCCTGACTACAAGTCTGTATATAAATGTAATGCCTATAGATCTTGCATTGCCTGCCCTGGGGAGCTTCTTCCCTCAAGCTTCCTTCCCTCCAAGATGGCATCCCTTAATTCAGTTTCTGCTTGAAACAAGAGTTATTTGGATTTGTAAAAGTGCCAGCTTAAATGGAAACTGTGCAGCTTTGGGAAGCTGAGGGGATATCACTCTTTAAATGCAAGATGTTCCAAGATGCCACCTTTGATTTCCAGAGTACTCCCACTGGCAAGCGAGACCTGAATTTGATTGACGTCTCGTGAACATTAAATAGGCCAAGGCACTAACAAAATCCATACTATATAAAGTAGAGTGAAAAAAAGAGGTGGATTTTTTGCTAGGTGTAGGTTGCCCTACAGTTTGATGCCTTGCTAGTTTTTAACAGGACATATTTTTATATACCTGTCCATTTATTTTAAAGGTGAGATACGAAGCCTGTAGAAGTATCAGCAGTTGATTATAGGAATTTATTTGTTCACAGCACAAATCCCACTAGGGAATGCAATCAATTTGCCAAAAAAAATCCTTTAAACAGTCCTATCAAGGCACAGCCTCTCAAGCGGGGAAATTTGCAACACTTAACTACTTCAATCTAATTTCTAGAATCTCCACTATCTATTCTTTAAAGCCCAAGAGCATGGATTTTTTTTTTATTACTATTATTATTTTTTATAATTGATCTCAGCGCTGCAGGATACCTAAACAGAGTATATTTCCCTTCCAACATTACGTCTGAAAAACAGATGCTGCTGAAACGAGGGAAGTGATTCCCACACCAACATGCACAAAATTGTCTCAGTTCTCACCACCATGCGCAGCCTCAAAAGACCAGCCATGAACGGCAAAAAACGTAATTTAATTAAAAATGGAAGTCCAAGCAAGGGGTCTGGATCCAAGAAATTAATTTCTGTCATCATCACTGCTCTAAGAACGTAGTATGACATTAGAAATCCCCAAAAGAGGAAAGTATGGCTAATGTTTGAGGCAGCTTTGAGGTGGGGGTAATAACCATCCCCACAGCAGTGGATTCCCCTACAGGTCATGCTCTAAATGCTTGGGACATTTCCAGCAGAGAGAGGAGAGGGACGGGTCACTTGAAATTATTTTGTACCTAGCTCAGCTACCTGCCTAAGAGTCATGGCTCATCCTCCTTAAACTCCTCCCTCACCCCAGCACTTTCCTTAAGGCTTCACTCAAACATTGTTTAATACCTCTGCAGCTGCACTGCAGAATCGTGATTTCTCTTTATACTCTTGTTGTGACACAAATAACATGAAGCAAGTGGAATGCAGTTTGACATTCTCACTCCTAAAGCTTGGGTGTCAGGTAAGTTAGGAAATTCTCTCTGTGTTAAAAGATACTTGCTGAAGTGCTTTGTGGTTTACTTTATGTTTTCTGATCTAAATTCATTAAGATTAATTAATTTTAGTTTATGGAAAATTGCAAAGTTTGGGCTCTAAATTCACATACAAAAAAATAGAGCCTTTTTAAAAAATTCTACTCATCTCGAAAAAGAAATAATTAGACATTATTTGACCAAGAAAGAATACAGCAAGACAAGATATTGAGAGGCCATTTGGCCTGTTAATTCTGTCATTTTTTCTAATAATTTCTTTAAAAACTCCAGAAAAGTTTCCATAATCCATAGATCTTTTTTAACTGCTGGAATTGTTTCTGTGGATATCCATTAGCCCAGCTTCAGTTTTCCCTCATTTTTCTTGAAATTTAGCTGGGTTATCCTTAATTTGTATGTGATACTTGACATTGACTATTTCAGTTGCACACATTTACTATTTCAGTTGCAGACTTTCTTTCAAACACATGCTTTAACTTAGGAAGATCAGTCTGAATTCTCCACAGTGCCTGTTGTAGCATCTGCAAATTTTATGAGTTTTATGCCATCAGTAAAACACTCTTTCTACACTGTAAAAAATACCAGTAAAATTATCAGTACTATTAATTTATAGATAAATTATTAGAATAGTGAACAGTACCAGCCCTAGGACAGCTCCTTATGCGGCCACTGCAACACATCCTTCCATTAGATTAAAAACTGCTGACAAATACTTTGAGCACAGTTTTCCAAGAACTTGTTCTGGAGAAAAAAAAAGTTATTTTTTTAAAAAAATGTGTCATAAGAGGGGGTTTTGTATTTCCACCCAACCCAGATACCCAACATGTATGTAGCAGGCCTAACCTTAATAGCTTACAAAGATCAAAGATGGTTTACCTCCTGCTTCCTCTCTGATGATATCCACTGCTGCTACTGATTTGGGAAAAGCCATCATGAATTTCTGAGACTGATAAAAAATAACTGGAATAAATGCCTCTGTCTATCAGAAACGCACAGCTGTTCTGAAAGTAAATGACAGACTTCTCACAAACTAGAACTTACAAAAGAGACTTGCAGCACACTCTGCTTCCTGCCCCCCCGTCATTCAGCTGCAGCTGACAGGAGCCTAATTAGAGCTAACCTAGAGCAAATTTGCACTTTTGCTAAACAAGAAGTGCTCCCATCACTTGAAAATAGGCTGGTCTGCAGTACATGCTGGGTGTAATCTTTGGGGCCCCGTTGAGCAGCCCAGGTCCCTGGCAGAACCATCTCTGGCCAGAACTTCTGCAGATGTGTCATTATCTCAGAGCAAATATCGCTAATTTAAGTTCATTAAAGATCTGGTCTATTTTTTGCTACAATTCATGACATGTTATTTTTGTTTCTGTTTCTTTTTCTCTCCCCAAATACAATCTGGTGATTTGCTAAAGCCATTTGGTTTTACAAGCCTATCGAAGTATTTTATATAAAGATTTAGATAGTAACACAGCTAAATAGACCTCACTATGTAGATCAAGCTTCCTTATTAATTCCAGCTGGGATGTTTTCTTCTCTGTAACACTCAATACATTTATCTCATATAAGAAAGAAATAGCTGGCTAAAAATTACACGGATAGGAAAGGTCACATTTACAAAGCAGGAAATATTGCCTTTCCCTCCAAGAACAACGAAGCATCCAGTAAATCCTTAGTAATGAAGAAGCAATAAATTACTGCCAGTATACACTGGTCTTATGAGAGAGGTAAGTTAAATTACTGCCGTCTGGCTTGGTGACATGATCCACAGACGGCTGGATGAAGCTTTTGCCTGGTTGCTCATTCTAATTCTTTAGCTTCAGCAGAAGATGAATCGGGAACAGCTGGTAGGTCCATCCTCCAATCCATCATCCGCCAGTCCCTCTCCAAAAGAGCAAAACATTAGGTCTCCTTCAGAATTAGTCAGCAGTTGCCAGTTGCTCTGGAACCCTAGTCATGTTGCTTCAGAGCCACTCAGCAGGGTGCTGCTGTAGCCCTCCCAGCCTGCTCCATATGCCCTGGCGCACTGGGATGAATCTGAATCAGCTGCTCTGCGAGTGTCTGTGCGAGCAATGACGCACGCTTCTGCTTCTGATGTTTGCTGAAAAATGGAAGAAAGCCTAATCTGTATGCGGTCAGGCCCCATCTTCGGGGTTTTGTGCGCCACAGAGGGCTGTAATAAATAGGAAGCGGAGCAGGCACCACAGGTCTGGTCGTAGGAGAGCAGCATTAGAAATCTCTAAGCTCTGCTTGGCATATGAGTTACTGCAAAAATGTCCTGACTGAATAAGGCAGGGATCAAATATAGGTCTACACAAAAAAAGAAGAAAAGAGCAAGGAAAAAAAAAAAGACAAATAAACTCTCTTGCACCTGTACCTGGAAGAAGAGGTGGGAGTGTAGGAAGCAGCCTATGGGAGCTGATCATCTGCCTCAATTTAATCAGAAGAGATCTAGACTCACTAGAAAAACCTGCCTTGACAAAGATGCCATAAATGAAGTCTCCTCCTCATCTGTTAAATGTCACACTTGAGAGTTTGCCTCTCCCAAGGAGAAGACAAATTTCATCTGGTGAAAAAAAACTGATTTTTATCCAGAACCAGTTAGTGTATATTGCCCAAAGTAACACTCACCTCCCCAGGAAAATGTTCTGGTTTGTTTATGTCTTCTTCCCTATCCATTGAGCTGTGATGAATTCGAAACAGGTTCTAGAGAAGGTCCTCCAAGAACGAAACAAGCAACCATAGGAACAGTGATGTTTTCTTGAAGCCGTGGAGTGTCTTGAATACTAGCCCTAGGACTTGATCCGGTGAAGCAGTGAGGAGCAGGCAGTTTGTGCTCAGTGCTTTCATCTCCATAACTTTCATCAACAATGCTGCATCTTCTCAAAGATATATAAGCCAGGCAAAAGATCAATTATTAAAACCGCTGTTATCTAAGGTGGAAATTTCTATTGATTTCATCAGACAATTTTCTTTCTTATGCTATTTACAGCTATATTTCATCCTAACTTTGCTAACACACCACGCTTGATAGAAAAAAAACAACACACAAACACCACCACCAACAGCAATTCAGCACTCCTTAGCTTTGCAAAATTATTTTCACACTGAATCTGTGGCTTCGCATTTTCTTCATGCATTTGACTGCCAAACTGCATACCCAATTAACAGAAAGGAAGCACACAGTTTTCCAGGATTAAAATCCACAAGATCTTTTTTTGTTTTCTGTCCAGGTCAGACTTTGTGAAGCCTATTGCATTTCCAAAAAAATAAATTCTCTCAGTTGCATTCACAGAGTATGATCTCAGTAGTTATGTTAGTTCCATTACTTTACTAGTTATATCCTCCTATTATAAAACACAGATACTGAATCCTAAAATTCTGCAACTAGAATTTCTTCTTCCTTATTTTGAAGCAGGACAAGTTTTACCCAGACTAATCCAAAAATATTTTTGTCTGAAAGTATATCCCTTATTCATGCCTTAATATACAGCTATACTCTCTCGCTGTTTTTTGTCAACTATTTCTTGTGCAAAGTCTGTGGACAATAATCAATATATATCTTACAAAATCCCATGTGTGTTCAAAAGGTTTTTTTGAATATCTCCTTTTCAATCTCTTCTTTCCTGGACAAAACCACCCCAGTTTCCACCTTTCATTAGGCATCATTTTTGCTACATTTTTTAGGCTGTTCTCCAGTGCTTGCTCCTGTTCAATGATTCTTAATACCTGGTACAGAGAACATGGCACCACCTCCAGAGGTCTATTAAGAGCAGCACTACAGGACTGTGAAGGCTTCACAGAGCCAAGGGCAATCATAGATGTCTTGCAAGTCTTCTGTGAGACATGGATCATAACACCTTTTTTCCTAGTTTTTCATTCCTATAAACCTTGCTATGCTATGAGCCTATATTATGCTCTTTCTAGTACAGGTGCTGAGCCTGATATTTCCATTTTCACCTTAGTGCAATTGAATTTCTATATTTTGCAGTTCTCTTCACCAAATTTTATACTATTAAACGGGAAAAGATTACTACAACAAAACACCAGGTGACATCTCAGAGTAGATTTTGCCTGTAGAGTAGGTGGAAATTATTCTTATCTCTTAATTATCCCAAGAGGCTGATAATCATCAAGCTGTGACTAATTTGATTGTTCTATTTAATTAATTATTAGCAGTTGAGGTGACTTCAATTGAAATTATCTGTGCCTGTTTGAAACCTTTGACTTAGCAATGTGACATCTTGGAAGACACCAGGTAGCACAAGACAGAGCTGACTCATGATGTTCAAAAGCCCACTTAAATACAAAATCATTTTTTCTCCGGGAATATAACTGTTCAAACATGGTGTTTTGATTTCTGTGTCTCTGATTTCAGATTTCTGTGTCTCTGATGGATATTGTGTTTCACAATAGGCTGAAGGGTCTTATCTTTCCCAAAGGACTGCAAGATGAAGGCTCACAATAATTTTCTGCTTAACTATTTCCTCATCCATTTCCTTTTCCTCCCCGTCATTTCCACTGCTGAGTTCCCAACCTATATAAGAAAAATCTTATGACTAGTCCCTAAGTGTATGAACTTGCCCTTCGTTGGCTCGAAATTTTTTCCATCTCTATTACTTCCCCTCTGAAGGCCATTGAGTTCATTTGAACAATATCCCAATGCTCCTCTGTACTGCTGTCTCCAGATGTTGCACCATCGGCAAATTTCATCAATAAATTGCTATCACGTCAAAGTCCCCAAGGAAAATATTACACAAAACTGAGCCTAAAACCAATCCTTGTGGAGCTTCGCTAGCAACCTACTTCCAGTCCAACCCTCCCCCAGTCAAAACTGTGTTTTATGCAGATCTTTTTACAGACATATCCTCTTCCTTTTAACTCACAGCTCTCCACATGTAACCCTACATCAAATGCTTTACTTAACACAGGAAAATAAGGTGATCTGCTTTTTTCCTTATATGAAAGAATTTTGATTTCAGAAAAGAAAAAAAATGCATATAAACAACTTTAAGCTAGCATAAGTTTTAAATTGTCCTGGTTTACATTTAAATTCAGGTCTTTAGTCATTCTTTTCTTCCAAATATATTCTGAACCTCAGCACACTTTTAAGATCACACCAATTGGACTAGAGTTTCTCAGATACTATTTTTCCTCCTGAGTTTTTATGCCCTCACCTTATGCTCTCAGTTCCCTGTCCATCACCTCCAAAAACCATAAGTGGATCTTTTAAGCAAGTGTTTCACATATAATCATGACCAGATCAAGGTTGTTTCAACCATCACAAAATGAAGACATTTCCCCAAAAATTTATTAATTTATGGAGAAAATGTTAATAAAACAGTATGTCATGCTACCTTAAGATGTCAACTCATGCTGGCAGACATTACTTTCAGTTTTATACTGAAATAATATATTGAAATAACCATTTATTGATAACTCCATTCATTAAAAAAGGAGCATCTGTTCTATGGCAATTTCAATAACTTCCTATAACTGGCATATGAGTCAGGATGATGGTCGATTCTTTTTCATGTTTGGTGTTGTATATCATGCTAAATCATAGTTATTCAATAACGATTTTTTGAATTGTTTGGTTTTTGTCAAGTAAGGCTTAGTTAAGTGGTTTAGAGTATATCTCCATGGCCTAGTCTGCACTGTGTGAAATTATAGCCTCTTTCTGCTTTTGGGGATATAGGATAGATGATTTTTTGAGTAAATAAATAAATAAATATCCTTAATAAAGAAGACAATGACAACTAGATCTTGAATTAGTGCAAATGAACATAATCTTGAAGGATATGATTAATTCCTTTTTTTTAATCAAAAATTTTCTAATCAAACAACAATAGATTTTTTTTTTTTGTTTCCATTCAATATTAGGATTGAACAGAATAAATTGAAATCCCAGAGCAATAGACATATCTCAAATTGGGAGCCAATACAAATCTAAAAACTACCCAACGGAAAATAAATAAATGAATATTATAGGAAGACTGGGATCCCAGTAAGAATTCATGAATTCACGTCTTTGCAAAGACAGTAAAGGAAAAAAGTCATTTTTGACCAGAAATCTAAGTCTTCCCATTCACATACCAACAACCGTATACTTTACTAACTTTACTACCGCATCTCATATCATTGTATAGCTCATGACTATGCGAAGATTTATGTACACAGAACACCAGAGTATACCCACCTGTTACCTTGTGAGTAGTTTCACAGAGTGCAATAGGCAGACAAATCAGAGTATCCTTGCATTTCAGCGGAAAACTTGGCAAATATCTTCTTTATTTTACCCAGGGATTAAATCTATAAAAAAAATCACAGCGCATGCAGGGGCAAGACTGCCATGGTGAAGTTAAAAAGATACAAGCAAATAAATCAGAAGTATCTAACCCATATTTAAATATAATAAAAACAAATACTCATCACGAAGGAGGCCTAAGATGCAACCTCCCATGAAGGTGATCATCAAAGGGCAGAAAGATGGGAAAAACAAACCCAGCAATAATACCCGTGCAGAACGCCCCCCCAATAAGGGGGCAGAGGTTATTTTACAGAGAGATTAGAATAAATTAACTTTTAAACAACTGCTATATTGTTCTTGTTAAATGGCTCCTGAATTACTACAGTTACTTAGAAAAGCACTAGGGTAGCTAGGGTAAATTATTTTTAATTGCCATGTGGAGAGATTCACAAATCTCACAGTTTTAATCTAGAAGTTTGAGAATATTTCAAATAACATACCTGCACAATCTTCTTGGTGATGCTTGTGTGGTACTTGTCATTATGGGACCCCCATCTGCAAATCTTGAGTGTCCCTCACACAAATCTGGAGTAGAAAGAGCAGAATGGAGATGAAAGTGTCACCTGAGACTGATGCCAGCGGTATCAGACTGGCACAAAGGCTTTGACAGCCTTTGTGGATTTAGATAGCATCAATTTGCTACTTTAAGGCTTTGAATTTAAGGCAAAAACATAATGAGGGCTAAGATTATAAATCTCTGAAGAGAGCTGAAAATTATATATAACATTGTCTTTGTCACTGAGAACTTTATATATGCATGTACATACACACAAACATAGACATATATATATGCATATGTACAAATTCTTTTCCATAACTTCAAATCTTTTTAATGATGTATTTTTGTACAACACAGAACAAAACAGCAAATACAAACATAAGAAAAAGAAAAGGAGGGACACGAGTACCAAATGTTCAGTGCAGGTAAAGTGACCAGGCTGTTGCAGGCACAGGTAAACTGTGAGCATTTCTTTCTTCCTCCAGATTCCTCTTTTGTTTGGTTAACTAAAAAGTTATTCCTAAAATATCACAAAAATATTCCACTCCAACTGTCTATGTGTTCTCTAGTCTCATTGAACTATTCAGCTGGCTTTAAGGGTAGTACTTTTTCTAGGGACATTACTGCCCTTTTAGAAACAAGGCTCTTTTCTTCTTTGAGTGGGTTGTTTTTTTTTTTTTCCCATAGTCAGACAGGAGAGAAAGAGATAGAACAGAAAAAAAATCAAAATGAAGACAACTCATTTCTTAGTTCAAACGGTTACTTATAAAAAAGGATGAGAGAGAAGCCTGAACAAACTGATATCTTTGAAACTACCATGCAGTCTTGTGAAATAGACATAATTAGTTAGAAACTGATAATATCCACAGTCTGAGACACTGGGTTGATGGGTACTTTACAAATATACAAAGCAGGGTCATCTAATGCCTTTATATTCATACAGCAAGTCTTTTTGATCTCTCTGGAAGGAGGGAGCCCATACAACGGGAGCGTTTGACCCCTAGGATACCTTACAGAATTGCTAGTCCCCTCAATTACCCTGCTCACACATGGGGAGCTGGAAGAAATGCATCACACCATTATATGGTTGCCCCTCATTCAATCTGGGGAGATCATTATCTCTGGAGCTAATAGTACAATATTTAACACAGCAGAGCGTATTTAGAGTTGCTATTAAACAACAATATTGAACTAAGCAATAACCAGCCCTTGTCTCAGCTATTTATGATCCCAGCAATATATTATATGCATCGCTGGCTTTTTCTTCTGGCATCTATAAGCTCTTCTGACTGGCTAAATGCTCCAGCATTGATATAGGAGGGCACAAGTACTACATAGTGATTTGCTACTAATGAAGAGAATAGATCCGAGACCTAGATGACCTTCTTTTATTCACAATGCATCCAAATTCTTTTAAAAGAAGGCTTACTTGCTATGAAGAGGGGAGGAGGGGGAAACACCTCTGCTGCTTTCATTGTACTATTCAAAGCAAATCAAGGTAAGCACCATTTCACTGCCTGCCATTTACATGAGACCTCTCCCGATGCTTATGCCTGCAAAGACAGGCAAAACTGAAGTATGCAAAACAGCCTTGCTGCTTCTTCATCTCAAACCAAGTCACCCTATGCGTTCACATGTGCAAGTCATTGCTAGAAGTTTCTTTTTGCACATAACCATTACTTTTTTCAAACTTTCTTCTTAGTTCTTATTCTACCAACCAGGTGACATAGACTAACCACATAAATCCCCTTCAGCAAGGGGAAATCAACTGCACCTCTGCTTTTCCCTTCATACTCCTTCACATTGATGACTCACACTCACAGACACCCACCACTCCCCCCCGTCCCTTTCCATAACAAAATATTCTTTGTTGTAAATTGAGAATATAAAAATCTTGAAATGTGCAACTAAAAAGCCCAGAATTGCACTTTTTAAAGTTAAAAAATACACATAAAACCTTTTGGGCCATATTAGTGGATACTTTCTATATCTTCTGCTTAGATGGACTTCACAAATGGTGCGGTACTGTTTCCACTTTCTTAGCTTGTCCCTGTACTTCGGCCAGAGGGAGTGATTTTCCTTTCCTCAGCTTCTAAAACATCACATCATGGTTGGTGCTAAATACCTGCCATGCTCCATTGCAGAGAGCGCCACGTTTCAGGAGGAAAGGAGGACAGTAGTCCTTCTTCATAAAGTACCCCTTACACCAATAAATCAACAAATAAGTGAGATAAGAGGAGTTCAGGAGCACATAGATTAGTACTAAACTGACAAGCGGTAGGCATAGAAAGCTTTCCTTTAAATCTCTCCACTCCCTTATCTTGCCAGAAACAAGCCCCAGTCCCACCCACAACCTGATGCTTCACAGCTGTGATTAAAGAGATCTTTCCTTGAGCAATCTACTGCTGGGGCCCTCATGGAAACGGCAGACTGAGAAATTTCATCTGTCAGCCTCCTGTAATGAAAAGCTGCAAAGATGATGAACACAGGCAAATTCATTATGAAAATGAGTATTGATTCCTGATATGGGTGCTAAATACATCTCGTTTTCTCTCACCTCTGTTCTCCTGCACTAGCAAGCTTGTTGCTCTGCCTGCAGCAAGGAAGAACTTCTCCCTGAGGAGGATAACAGGCGAGGATAAGTGATCATGGTGTGGAAGGAGATTGTCCAGATCTTTTCGGGACTGAGGCCCAAGAAAGGAAAAGGTCATTGAAATATCTTTTATATTTACAAGGAAAGGGCAATGCAAGGAAAGCCTTACAAAGCATGTAAGGAAAGGCCAAAGAAAGCCCTAGAGAGTTGAGTTCTTCCTTCCTGCAAAGAACATGGATCTGACGAACATTGGTCTCTCTTAGAAAGTCCAAGAAGGCTCAGAGAGGGGCTTAAGGATAAATGTCCATAGGAACTACAACAGCCTTTTCTCGTTCTTCCATATTCCTTACTTCCTTTAGTGGTGGTAGGAAGATGGTGGTTCATGACAGTTATATCTGAGCTTAAGAGAGTTTAAAAGCATTACAGAAGCCTGAAAGAACATGTCAATTCTATATGCAGAAATGTACTAGAAAAGTTCATAAAAGCTCAACCATCCAACAAAAGCACCTTGAGAAAATATGTTACACATACCTGTTCTGTTTTGTTTATATTGATTTTTAAAAATGGTGAGGCTGCAGTAGTATTAATGGTAACACTCCACCCAGGAATTCCCCTAACCTTTTCTGTGACTTCTGTGGTGGTTAAAATTGCTCTATTTAAAAGAAATTTCATTGTAATTTAAAAATTTCAAGTGATGAAAATCTTTCCATTTCCTCTAAGTAGCCATCACAAAATGTTAATTATGTCTGCTTTAAGAAAATAAATAAATCAGAAATAAAAAAGACCCTAAAAATGCCTTTTTAGTTCACCTAGATTCAATTTCTAGCTACTGTTTCTTGTTACAACTTTGTCTAAAATTAATGAGCCCTTTCACATCTCTGTGCCGTGTACGAGTTATTCCCCTTGGAGATACTCAGAGAATGTGATAAAGTTACCTTTTAACCTTATTATAGACAGGAGCAGCAAAATCTCTCCTATGATATCTCCCCATACACTTTTTAATGCTGAATTTCAGGGACCGCTCCAGCAAGTGAGGAATCAATTTATTCTCTTTGCCCACGCAGGGCTCTCCTGGGAATATTATGCAATTAATAACAGCCAGTGACAGTGGCTGTGCTCAGACACAGAGATCTGCCGATCGAGGTGAGGGCTGAAAGCACCTGCTCATTTATATGTACCTCAACATTCAACTCATGGAAGCGGCTTCTCCACGAGCAGGATGCGCGGATCACATCCTCGGTCCGTGGTCCTCATCCTCGACATGAAGATCCAAGGCTCAGCATTCACATCCTTTGGACACAGAAAGAACACAGACTTTGGAAAGAATGTGAAGGGAGAGCAGAAGTGCAGGGGGCAGCAGACAAGTAGAGCTCACCTGACATTTCTTATCTTTATAGACCTTGACAGTTGGGTTTCTTTTCCTCCCTTTGAAATCCGAATGATATCTCGACCATGAAATCCAATAAGTGTATGGGATCAACACGTAAGCTTATCCATATAAAATATTGTCACAGGAATGAGACCTGGCAGTCTCATTCATTTTAAATAAGTTTACAACATAGAAATACATTCTTGGTCTACATTCCAGATTGCACAGAATAATTTGAATTCCAAAGCCTCTATCAGAGTAGAAAACTAACTTTGTGGGTATTTTTCCCCCCTACTCCCCACTTTTCTAATCTCCTCTCTAGCAGATAACGAATAAATTTATTAGTTTCTCTTTTTTTTAAAAAAAAAAAACAATGTTATTCCCTTTGCATTGTAACTAGGTTTCATCAAGAGCTCAAGAGACAAAAATGCAAAGAGATGTTAAAAAAGCTGTAGCATTGTGTCTTTCTGACACATTTCTTACCTCTCAGAACCTTCAGCATATTTCCAGAAAATGTCTTCATGCAAGCTGCTTTTCAGCTATTAGAAGCAGGAACCACTGTTAGTATGTGTTTTGTATCCATTTGTCTGTGGAGCTACTTCCCAAAAATAACTTAAAAATAAAAGGAAAATTCCCTGAAGTCATTAGCAAGGATCTAAGGGCATAATCCCCCTGGACTGCTAAGAGGAATTACAACTTTTGCTGCCTGTTGTGCCATTCACAGCTTCATCTGCTCCCAAAGGAAAACACTAAGGTAGTAAGAGCGAGTTTAGAGCCCTTTCACTAAAGCATGTGCTAGAAAAAGTCACAGAATAAGTAATAGTCAGTATAGCCAAGTGTGAATTTCTGCAGACCTTAGAGCACCCTACGCTATTCGAAGGAGTAGACCTTTGTCCTGCAACTATCTGTCTGTTAGAATTACTTATAAGTATCAGGTCTAACCTGGTTGATCTGCAGCTGTAATGCAATTGCCTCTGTGGTAAATCACTGCAAAATCCACACAGCAGGTTTCACATCTCTGAATCCTGGAGTTTAGGACAAAAAGACAAAATGTTTTCAAAACAGGGTAGCCAGCTCCTGACCAGTTCCACTCTATAGAGATGAAACACATAATTCTTAATATACCAAAGGTTCATTCAGCTAATTTTAAATGTATAAAAATTAAACATCTACTTTAGGTATTCATCTACTACTAGGCGTTCAAATTTCTTCTCTCCATCAAAGAGAACACAATTATTTTTCAAAGGCAATTCATTCTAAAACGATCATCTAAAATACGTGGACAGAGTTACCATGTGATTTCCTTTGCACAGAGAAAGATCCTAGCTAATTAACCTGCTTTAGAGGCATACTTTTTTCTCTGTTTATATTGAAGGACATAAATCCCATTCTCATTACCTGTCAACTTACAGCTCACAACGATCTCTCGTCCCAGTAGAGGGATTTTACTGAAGAAAGAATCATATATCCATCATATAATTAACACAAATTAAAAAAGAACTCAACAAGCATGCTAACCCTATCTTCTTCGGAACAGATATTGTTGCACATATTGACCCATCAAGTAATAGCCCCAAATAGTCCACTAGATTAATAAAATATAGATATAAAAACAAATTACTATTTTAGTACTTTGTGACTTATGTCAAGGGTACCAAAACTAAAATTGCAGGGAAACTTCCCTCCCCCTTCACACTGCTTAAAAAGCTGCTTGTAAATGTATTAATCCAAGAGTATTAATAAATCTCAGATGGACACCAGGGGTGGGAAGTCCTTAGTCATTACTGTGGTCTTAATTGGCATTGATCTGTCATCTAGCTCTTCTCTTCCATGGGAGATATCTGTTTCGCAGGAGTAGAAACAAAAATCCAAAGTACATAAATCCAAAAAGGGAAAGAAATTAAGATTATGATTTTTTTATTATTATTATTTTCAAAACAGATTATTTCTGAATAGCATAGTAATTGACAAGAACATTACTCATAATAGAATCTGAAGAAGAAGCAATCCTCTTTTTTTCTACCCAAAAAGTAGATATTTTTCCTTTTGCTCACTCATTTGGGCACGAGGAGCCAAAAGGAATAGAGCTTCCCAGGCATTTTCACAGATTACATATGTTGTATGCTTAGATGTGAAATAAGCATTTTTAAACAGTTGTAGGTACACATGCACGTGTAGTAAGTGACAGAATGTATAAATAGGCATCTCTGTGAGGAAGGAAAACTTCAGCAGACATCTCTGCATTGTGCACAGAATACAGACGTGTGAGGACAAGTCAGTGAAATTGAGTCACATTTAATTGATCTGATGTCTCGCGCAACTGAGCTATCACAAAGCTGTATCTCACTATCGGGGAGAGAGAAATAATGAGTTTGGTAATGACATCATGTGTGGAAAAAGCAAAAAGAAGCAAAGCTCTATCACATCTGTCCTAGTCATGAGCTAACAGGAGACAGCCAGTCCTGAAAATTTATTTATCACCATGGGCTGATCCAAATTAAAGTAGCAGATTTTCTCAGCAAGTCTTTTATTTTTAATCTCCTCAAAACTCCTCAAAGGCATTTACCCATTACCTGGTACATCCACAGAGTCCCCTAACGACCCTTCACCTCAGGCAGAAAGCGAAGACTGGTTTCTGATGGAGTCCACCAAGCTCCGACGCAACTCGTGATGACGTGGCGACCTGTAGGAAAAGGAGTAATAAATCTGGCCTGGCTCAACTGTGCAGCAATGGTCTGTTTGCAGACTGTACTCATCCTCTGCTGTGAACGAGATGAACCTGTGACCCGGTACGTAGCCAGGTAGCATTTCAATTCGTCTGGAAGTCAGAAGGGATTAGCAGCTGTACCTCCGCTCTCTAACTGTACATGGCTTGTGATTAGCTGGAACAGATGCACAGGGTTCATTGCAGTTCGTGGCATTTGTAATCTTCACAGGCACTCATTACAAGGGAAAAAATAAATAATCCAGGAGGATAAAAAGGCAATTAATCTAGGCTTATTCCATTGCTTTTCCTACTGCCCTTTCATACAAAAGGTGAGTTATTTCATTCGGATTTGTCCCATTCTGTCTCCTTCACTGATATAGAGGAAAACATTTTATTCCTTACATTGAGAAGCAAACCAATAAACTGTCTAATTTTTCCAGACAACTCATATTCCTGTGAGGAAATATCTTCCTGGAATTTAAAGCAGCAATAAAAAGAAAAATAGATTTGCTGGAGACAGTAAGAAACAGCTTCTGGCTGCAAGGAGCCTCAACTCCTGCCGCAAAGCCTGATCTGGAGTAAGTTTTTCCACTTGCTTCAGGTTCAAACGACATTGGACCAAGAAAAAAATACAAAACAGGCTTCAGTCTGAGTCTCTGATTCCCCGAGTCTATCACTGAGATAGAAATAATGAATTTGATAATGATATCATATTACAGAAAAAAGTACAAAGCAACAAAGTTCTGTCATATTTGTCCTAGTTTCAAACTTGGTCTAAAACATTGTGGTTTTTTTCTTGACTTCAGCTTATCTAGCCACTTTTCCTTACCTCTTTTTCGGATTGCCTTTCCTGGAAGTCTAGAAAGATGTAGGTAACAAGCAAGTGTTACCAGCAAAGCATCATTTTTAATCCCACGGTCTGCCCTCATCAGTACAGGTGTGGATAACAATAGCCCGCACTCTACACCAAGGTATTCACAAACAGATCCAAGAAAGCAGGTCCAGCCCATTATGGAAAGACTGGAAAATCAGTACTCTTGGTTTTACAGAGGAAGGGATCATACAATTGCCGGGTCCAGCCTCTGCGCTTGCATGAGATAAGCACTGTATTAAACACTAGTGGTTAGGGTGGCAAGGCAGGGTTTGGGGAGAAACACAAAACCAGAAACTCTTAAGCTTTAAGATCTCCCAGAACACATGGAACAAATTTGTTTGTCTCATCAAACACTGAAGAATTTCAATACCTCAAATCAGAGAGCATCCTATTTGTGAGGATAGAATTATTTTAATAGAGGGATAATTTAAATTTTTTCCATTAAACACATTTATATTCTGTAACAACATTTCCTTTTTTTCATTATACATCATCCTGTCCCATTCCAGAGTGTGAAGCAGCAAATCATCAGTGTAACACAGCTATGAATATTCATCAGAGCTGTTGATTCTTTTGAAGAGTTCCTATTGTCTTTGTGAGAATAGGAATGAAATCCAGATAATAATCAGGCTCTCGATTTTTTTTTTCCTAATTGTATGACAAAAGCAGCATGCATTTTGATTTCAGCAAACAGGCACGTTTTCTTTAAGATGTACTAGGATATGTGATCAACTTGGGGTAATATTAGCAGAGGATTCATATTCTGTCAAAGTGCAGCGGTAATCCCATTACACTGGTATGTGTAAGACTAATCAATCATTATAATATTCAAGCCCACTTTAAGAAGAGGAAATATACTATTAATTCAGCAATGGAATGATTATAATTTTATGAAGATGTATTTTCTTTTTCTGACACCAGCACTTACTTGGACAACTCAGATAAGCTTTTGGTTAGCATTTCCTTCATTGAAACCTGTAGGCTATTGCAGATGGCACGACAACGTGGTACAACACATTGTCAGAGAGCAAAGATATGGCAATGCAGACCCTTCATATCCGAGGGCCTGGCTGCACCCTAGGCAGTGTGCTGCTGTAGGACAGGGTTTAGCCATGGCTTCGTTACCACCCTGCTGCACCAGGACAGAGACCTCATTGAACTGCTTTCTTGGCAATCCACACTAGCAACTAATTACCCGAACACCTTTAATCTGAGAACATCTCAGGTGCAGGAGAAATTCAAGGCAGGATATTTGTCTCCACTATTCATCGTATTTCATGCCAGACTGATGAGTTTTAAAATGCTAGTCCTGTTACTGATCCCTAAAGCCCATGACCCCATTAGATCTAACCTCCACGGCCTGCTTGCTCCCTAAAGACTCGCTTCAGAGACTGCTGTCAGGAGTGGCAATTAGTGTTGTTTGAGAGGAGATTCGTTATGATGTAGACACCTGTCTGAGAAGAACTGGGCTAGAACCACTACCTCATTTTGCCTAGATAAATGAACAGCCATTAATGACAACTTTCAGGTAGTGAGAACAGAGACAGCTATAAATTGATGTTGTAGACATCTCCCCACCCCAAAGCCAATGTCGTTATTTTAAAGGCAGGAATGAGAAAATAAGCACTCTCACTCTTTCCTTTTTTATCAACAGGCAACAATTTAATGAGGGGTTAACTAAGACTTCATCCACTTTCATTATCCACCTATTATTACTGCATTTACATTGTGTAAGACCTGTGTTTTTGCCCTCTGCCTCTCAACTTTTCCTTAGAAGTCTCATAAATATCTGACCATCCTCTGCCTTACTGGTTCAGGATGCTCGATAAGAATCACAGGAAAAGCTGGTTTGCACAGTAGAAAAGAGTTAAGAGTCGCCCATAGATTGTTTAATAAAGGTAGTGTCATTTTCAATTATACAGCACAAACACTCCAGTAAATTTTACGTCATATCACCAAGGAAACTCACTGCAATAATTCAGTCAAAGCCAAAGAGAGGATTTCTACAACAGTTTAATAATAACAATGTGTTCTTCTCTGTTGCCCTTTATCCAAGGATATCGGTGCTTTTCACCGATATTAATTCATTTTCAAAACACAACTTCAGAGTGTAATCTCAGGAAATTAATTGCGAATGACATTCCTGCAGATCCTACTGTTGATCCCTCCCCAACTTTCTGCAGAACAAAAAAAAAAGCTCCAGCTCACACGGTGAGAAGCTCCTTCCACCACCCTATAGCTCGTGCAGCTACCACATTAGACAGGACAAATGTAAGAAACTAGAAATGTGGAGTGTCGTTGCATATACTTTCGTACAAATTCTCTTTACGAGCCCCAATAAGAAGTGTGCTTGAGATGCTTAAAGACAAAAGTTACAACGGCTTCTGGGTAACAAAGGATATAAATTGTTAGATTCTGTTTTTAACAATGCCTCTTACCTTATCCCTCTGCACGTGGTGCTGCTGTAATAACACAAAATAGTGGATGATGATTTCCATCCAAAGTGGTTTGCCACGAAAAGCACAGTAAGGGTAAGCAACCTAAGAGTGCCACAGGCCCAGAGAATCTCTCCTCTTTGCACAGACACACTGCAATGACCTCGCACCCCATGACGGGACATTTGGCTGCTCCGTGGCTCTGGTTAGGATAACCCTGCTGCACACAGCAAGGCTGGTACGTGGTTTCAGATCAGGACACAAAGGCTGAGCATTGCCCAGACACTTTAGGATCCAGAAGTGCTGCAAGTAATGACTGCAGCTCATATTTTTAATGCTGCTCTTTCCTCTAACTTGTTTTCCTTCCATTCCTTTCTCTCTGCCCTTCCGTAGGTCAACCTGACCCATGCTCAGGTCACTATCATTTTGGACCTAAAATGAAGAAAATTTATACCCCACTTCTTTAAGCGTTCATATGCTCTTGCCTCATGGCAAATAGAGATTTTTTATACTGACCTTGGCTCGTTCAAACACAAATTCTTATTCACCGAAGGGGACATTGCAGAGGGGAAAGCAGAAAAAGAAATCAAATGTGTCGCCTGGGCTCTCTGCATATGAGAGCATCACTCCAATGCCAGTGAAAGAACAGCAGCAGACAAACATGCAAGCTATAACTCAGCTTTTAATCAGACAACTGCAATTTTATGCACACAGGGACGGCTGATTGGATCATCACTGCAAGAGCAAAAAATGTATCTTTCCTCCTCCCTATCCATTTCTCTGTACCCCTTCACCTTTCGGAAATGCAAAGCCCACACGTGGCACACAGTTGAAATGCCACAACAGATAACATCACTGTCATTAACACCTCTGGCTGCAATCTATCTGGCTGAGAGAAACGAAGGGTGATGTGAGAAACCAAATATATCTGAGCATGTTTTAGGAAACTGGGTAAGGAATGTCCACAACTGGCCCGGCCAACTTCCAGTGGTTTTTGCAAAGGGCAGTACCTAAGCTGGGGACTGTGAGTGTGCAGGCTGAGGAGTCATCACGGAACAATCCAGTTTCCATGTGGCTCCTGGACCCTTAGAGAGTGCAGCGGTGTTTGTGGTCACAGCCATTCCCATGTCTCCATATTACAACTTAAAAAAGTGAGAGGAAAACGGCAAAGCATCACTGGTGTGCCCTTGATTTGGAGAATTTTAAGCATATGGAGCCAGACAGAAAAACCTTTTGCTCTCTGCAGAGCATTAGCTTAATTTTTTCCTGTGCTAAATCTATGTGTGGAGCAGGAATACCTTGGAGCAGGAGTGGAGGTATTCTTCTAATTTCTTCTGCCTCTCCAAAGCTAATCTGCTCCAAGCCTCCACCTCTGCTTGGAGGCCTGATCATGAACACCTCGATAAAGGTGATTTCAGGTTAACCTCTTGCTGGCCAGGTCCCATCTGACATCTTGCTTTGTAAAGACCACTATGAAGATCCAGTAGCAATAAATGGCAACTGGTCTCCAGTACCAAAACCCTTTCCTGGCTCCCCCTTCCCATTCCACCAGGGCTGATCTTTCCTTCCCATCCCTTAATTGCAAGGGTTTGTGCAGGCTGGGTGGCTGTATTTTTGTGGATAGGTGGAAAACTAGGGCATAACTTAAATCATGAGCAGCTTTCATTCAGACGTAACCTTTGACTGACAGATGCCAGAACGATGCTGATGTTTCTCAGGCCTTTGGGAGGATCGTTCTAGAGGAAAATTCTTGTAGAAAATGAGACTGCAGAACCGTGAAGCTGTTGCTGTCAGGATAAGGAGCAGTGCACTGCATCAAGGGAGACTTAAAATCCAAGTAGTGAAACCACTGCTCGAGCCCTGCATCAAAAGTGGCCGAGCTAAAACAGGAAAAAGAAAAAAAAAGAAAGAAAAACAAGAGAAAAAAAGAAACTCTTCCAAAAGGACAATTTTCTTCTGATTAGCTGAGAGACTATTATCTCTATCACTTGTGACCAGTCTTCCTCTTGAGGTTCACATACTGCATATTGGTCTGTTCTTGCTTGCACTTTATGGCGTGCATACTTTTAAAGACTCATAAAATCCCATATAATTTAGAAAATATGAAAAATGTCTAAGACTGAACACAGATCTGGACAATGGATGGGACATAACATATATCACAACATTTATTACTATCTTTTGCATTCTGATGTGTTTGCATGCATATACATATATACACACAATGTATATATATATAATTTTAAAAGAAATAAAATTTCTAGAAATCCAATTAATTATAGATTTTTTAAAATCTTAAATTAGCCTAGGTTTGAATGCTAGCAATTGCAGTAAGCAATTTCTCAACGGGTTTGGCTTTATTACCAAACTACCCTGGTAATAATAATGTCTGAATCCAAAGGCTTGTTTACATGGTCTGCTGCTTCCTTGCATGAACTATCGACCATCTGTGTGAGTGTTTCCTGGGCAATGGATTGAACTCAAAGACATGATGATCCCATACTGGCAATAATGGGAAAAAAGGAAAAAAAGTGATTATTTTCACCCAGAATCAAAGGCTTAATAAAACTAACTCAACTTGAACCAGATCGTGTTGCCAAGAGCTGCAGGGGGAAGAATGCATAGGGATAGACTTTTAAGGATATATTTTCATTTACATAAAAATTTCCATAAAACTTTCAGGAGGAGGAGAAAAATCATGCAAATGGAAATAAGGAATGAAATATATTGAATAGATAGAAGTACTTCACCGAGAATATAAACCCATTACAGCCACAAATACTAATGGCATGGATCTATAGAACCGCAACCTGATTTCTGTAAACTTTTTGACAAGAAAAATAATGCAAGTTTGGTGCATATTCATAGGTACCAGCAGTTTGTGTACAGGCAGCCAGGGAACTAAAGATTTTATGAGCTTTTCTTGTTAAATTTGGGGGGTGTGCTTGCATTACATGACTCTCAGTTTAGCCATTGTGAATTTAACATAATTTACAGTGTAATTGGGGTGAGCTGAGAGCACACAAACCATTTTTGCCGCTTAGCTAACAAATATTCACTCTTTAAGACATATTCAAGTTACTGACCACCCCCAGGCCAGGCTTGCTGGAGAAAGTGTGGGAGGTTTAGGTGACTGCAGGTTTTTGATCAAGTTAAAGTGATGCAAGCCCTCTTTATACACTCCTGCATGAAGCCACTCCAGATCAAGCGGTTCATTTCCATTTATTTGCCATCTCTGACACACCCCCACTGACACAAGCAGCAGGAGCAAGTGAAGATGCTCTGGCTCCCTGGCTGCTTGTCTGTCCCGTTGCCAAAGGCTACTGCCTACTAATTCAGGAAGAGCAAAAGGGGACGAGGACACATGTCCTAATTCCTTCTGCTTCTAATTTGAGATTTTAAAGTAAAATTGCCTTTCTAGATAATTTGATCTAGCAACCTGTAAACTAGTGAGTGGAGGTGCAGGAACATGTGCATTAGGCCATTCTGTCCTGGAGATGGACATACAAGCAATAGGGGCAAGGAGACAGAGGAGAGTCATAGTGCCTGTATTAACTCTAACTAGCTCTATCAAAACTTGTCTCTCAACTCTTAAATATGCTATTTTTACTAAATACATTTAACAAACTTTCACATGAGTTTAATCCAATCAATTTCAAATCACTTTCAAATTTATATTAGCACAACTTTGCATCTAAGGGAACCTTTGATGAGCACTTTACCAAGGCCTTGGCTCTGCATGCACTCAAGTATACTCTTAATTTTAAGCACATTCCTCAAACCTATTGATCTCAATCCTCTTCGCTGAATTATAAACGTACTTAAAGCTGGAGACCTCTATCAGTGCTAGCTTAATACAAATTTGTCGATGTTGAAGTGGACTGGATTTAGATACATTATAAATGAACCTGATCTGTAATATTTTCTTGATTTGCACAGGCAGCTGACAAGCTTGTTATTAAACACGTCTTGGAGCTCTGCTATGTCACTGGCACTAAACAGTAACACCTTAGCAGCATCTCTCCTTTCCCCTGCGTCCATCCCTCCCTCCTGACCAAGGGGCATCACGTGTAGCTGCCCTGGGGCAGGACCAGCACAGTCCAGCAGCTGACAGCCCAGAGACATTGAGGGAGGTGCAACCCTCACAGCTAACACATATATGTTCATCTCCCCCTCTTTATCCGGGCTGCATCTCCTCACGATGTCTCATGCAGAGGAACATGTGAATATGAAAAAATAGTTTAAGACAGGAATTGCCAAGAGTGGTTTGTCTTCCCTGATGCTATTCAACATTCAGCACCCTCATTTTTATTTCTCATGTAAGCGGCCAATCGCTTTTGCAATGCTTCATATTATCTAGAGCTCAAAAATTTCCTGCACCCAACTCCACAGTCTAACTCCACAGCAGGCAAAAAGAAAAAAGTATTTATTTCCATAAGTTTTGAATTTCCCACCCTCCAATTGAATTAAATCATTGTGATTCTTATTTTATGAGATTGGAAGAAGAGAATCTTATCTGTCTTTTCTGGGCGACTCATTATCTGATCTCCTTTTATCTCGACTTCTCTTATTCATCTCCTTTCTAAGCTATCACATCCTCCTCATAACTCTTCACACGCGTGTCTTCTCCAGTGTTTGACTATTTTTCTCAGCCTTTTCCCCTCTAAGTCAGCCATATCCTTTTTCTTTCTTTTTTTTAAAAGGGAGTGGCCAGTACCTCATACAACATCAAGTTAAGACTGCAGCAGTGATTTACATAATGACACTGGAGCCTAATAAGAGCTAGTCTTTCAAACACACAAAATAAGTTCACCTGGATGACTCTTTTTAGCACAAAAATCACCACTACTCTAATAGAGAAAAAAAATGCAGTATACAAAATTACAGCAGAATGCATCGATTTCATTTTAGACGATAGGAGAGGATAATAACAGCAGCTGAAAACTAGATGTGCTGCATAGAGGAGAAGGGTGGTGGAGAAGTAGGATTTACCGCTATTGATCTATTTGCCTATTTACTTATTTTTGCTTTTGTTACCAAGACTTAGTTATAATTCACAGGGTTTGAGACTGAAAAGCTGGGGGAAGGAGTCCTACTTGGGTAATGTGGAGAATATTTATTATTTTAAGCATTATTCCCCCAGTGATTTCTTGTCAAGTTCAAACAGTTAGTATTTAAAAATGTATGCCTTAGAATTGCCAATGTGAACGAGATTCACTCAAGAATATGCAGAGATAAATAAGGAATGATTAGATTCTGCCTCTCTAATGCAAAAAATCAGAGGGCATCGCATGAAATTTCCAGGAACAAGTTCAAAACAACCAGAAAGACTTCAACACAATTTTGCACAGCTTTAAATATAAGAAGAAAAAAATCCATCAAGGATTATTAAGCAGAAAGACACTATCTCTGGCTCAAGCAGTTCCTGAACCACAAGGCCCTGGGTCTGGGAGTGCACACTGTAGAAGTTCCACTGAAGGGTTTTCGTTGCCCTTAAGCATATGTTCCTTATGCATTTGCTGCTGACTACTGCCAAAACCAAGATACAGGTTTAAAATGTCACTGGCTTCACTCAATATGGCTTTTCTTACAGGTTTGTGCCAGAGCATGGAAAAGGATTTCAATCCCAGGAGAAGTTTCTCTTTTCGTCCTCAACTTTTTCACTGAGCTTGATATTATCATCTCTTTTGCTATTAATCAGACCATTACCGTAAAATATGATAGACATTTCATCTGAAATATTGTCACTCATTGCTATCAATAGCAATACACCTGTATTTTTGTATATATGAGTATATGTTAGAGAAGGACTATATAGAACTATAGCGCTCAATAGTCACTTATCACTCTCCAAAACAGATTTAATTAACATAGACCAAGTAAACAAACAGTAAGTGCAGAATGGAGGTGCATGAAGAAGCTACGACTCACCTATGACTCCACAGCAGGTTGTTTCCATCCCAGGCATTGGACAACACTACCAGAGATCAGCACAGTTCATACAGTGGCCTTGGCTTGTCCCATACTCATCTCTGGCATCCACCATATTTAGCCTATGTCTCCTTTGATCTGTCACCCACTGCTCATAGTGGGGTGGTGGCACCATCTCACACTTCAAACATTCTTCTCCCTGCATCTTCAGGAGTAAAGAAGCAACACTTGGGCAGGATTCCACTTAGGCTTGCGTGACCTCTAGCATCTTGGCCATTATACTAAAAATCACAGGGAGGATACTTGGACTTCATCAACATAGCTCCATAGCTATGCTTAAGTAGCGAGTCATGCTGGGACTAGCATAGGAGCAGCTCTGTGTATGAACAGTGTCATGCATTTACAACTAGGGCCCATCAGCACCAAGTGTCTTTTCAGGAACTTGGTCTTCTGTTTGTGGCCCTCAGAGAGCACCAGCAGCGTCCATTCAGCACCAGACTGACTGATATTTAGGATGTCAATGAAGGAAAGAAAATTATATAATTTATTTCATAAATGTATGTGTCTATACATATATATATATGTATACACACATATATTTTCCTCCTTCTCCACCTATTCCTGCACTGAAGTAAGGCACCTCCGCATTATAGATTCTGTGGCATCCCTTTTATAATAGTTGACATGCTGACTCAAGGCATATAAATCTCTAGGGGAATATATTTTAAAAGGAAAAGGAAAAACCAGCCCAGTAGCAGTACTCCAGCATGCATATCAATGAGAGAACTTCAGCAATCACTTCCTGGGTGTAATTACATTCATCCGCATCTGTGACTAAGTGACCTGTCAAAGTGTCAAAGAGTGCAGTAAGAGAACAAAATTTCTTGCTCCCAACAACAACCCATGTTAACATCTGCAATTTTCATTTGAGCCATACAGAAGTTGTCTGGGCTTGCAGTTAAGCAATGCCTGTATTGCAGAGTTGCAAAGGTGTCTATCCTGAGCGCACAGGGTCAAGTCTTAGCATGATGAGACTAAATCCTGCCTAAACCTTCCTTGGAGGATTTGAGCAAAGCCAGGGTGATAAAGACTTCTCTGAGGAGGGATGAAATTCACTGGTTGAGGGCAATATACTGACATGCAGGAGCAAAGAAAAATCCTTTCACATTAGTGCAGAACTACACCTATTATCATGATGGCAGCAATAATTTTTCTGTACAGGCCAATTCATGATGGCCAAGTGCTATAAACTGCAAATTACATTAATTTCACAGGGTAACCTCAATAAATTAAAACTCCTGACTTCCACTCCTATGACAGTGCTTGCCATCTCGCTGGCTAAATGCCACTGATCTGTGACAGTCACAGGTGAATCACAGAAAGGACTTTTCCCTTTCCTGAACTGAGTTCTAGCACTAAATGGACAACAGAAGAGGAAAAAAATGGAAATAGCAAGTGGTCATTCTAACCCATGAGGACTAATACGCATACAAAATGGTCAGAGTATAGATCCAAGACATCCAGCTTCATTCAGATTCAAAACACAAGGCTAAGGGGACCTCATGCGCTTAGGAGCAGCATTACCAAGTGTTCAAGGTATGTTTACTTAAGCTACAAGCTGCTAGCTTCTCTTGACCTCTGCAGAAAGGCACCAAAATCCCCAATGAAGGCAATGATTTCTGAGATCCAGCTCAGCAAGATGTGGTAAGTACCCTCTATATGGCCCACATATCCTCTCATGCTCCTAAAATAGAAGCTCTGGGGTGGAAAAAAAAATAAAAAATCAAGAGCGAGCATTGCCTGTGAGATACCCCCCAGCTTCAGAAAACAAGCTGGCCGTTATCTGACCCCATTTACCAATATCATACAGAGTCTGAAGGCACCTGGCAAATTGTCAACGTGACCCACAGCTGGAAAAGTATGAACATCCCTGTTACGGAACAAATGGACTCAGAAGAAAGTAGCATAGCCTCATAAATAATTTAGGCTGGCTCAGAACCTCCTATATAGAAAGTCCATTTGCACTCTGCAGCAAGATTGTAGATATATACCTCACACCCTGCTCTGCACAGAGCAGAAATTTTGCTTAAGACCATAACAAATGACCATGCTCAGAAGAGAAAAAAGAATAAAATACTGACCAACGCACAGAAAAGAGCATCTTCATAAAATATAGCTGGAGCTGGATTCTCAACACATGGTGTCACATAATGGACCATAAAATTGCCTTCTGCATAAGGAGAGAAATTGTTGCGGTGCTTTAAAACTTCTCCTGACAGTGCCCAATATGACACGTGCGAGGAACAACTTTCTTCTAGTCGGGTGGGCTCAACCTGGCCCTACTTTATTCCCCAGCTTGCTGCTCACACAGTATTGGTAACACGTTAAGGTGGAGTGAAGGGATGGCAACAACATGTCTCTTGCCTCAAATTCAGCTCAATGAATACCTTAAAAATATGTATTTGCTTTGGTCAAAACTAGAGCCAGGACAAAATTATCACATAGAAATCATTTTTGGTCAAAACTTCAAATTTTACTGAAGTGCATTGTAAAGGCTTGATGATTTTGTCAATATCTTTGCTAATATATATATATATTTTACTGAGTATATGTGTATATATAAAATATATATTCTACATATTTTATATATATATAATATGTGTGTATATATATATTTTTTTATATATATTCACACACACACACATAGAGACACATTTTGAATGGTCACTTTTTAATGATATGTCATTTTCTTTTCTGGCTAAAATAATGCATTTCAAATATCCTTTCATTGTGTGCCCAAAACGCTGGACACTTATCTGGAATATTTCAGCTTTATCAAACTGAAGAATTCTGCTTGCTTTAAAATGTCTTTTCTATTAACCGTTTTACCAAATACTTTGAAGTTTTGTTTCAACTGAGAAAAGTGGTTTTGCAAATTTGAATTTGCCATGGAACAGAATGAGAGCATGAAAGCTCCAGCACGCCCTCCTGGTGATGTCAGGAGATCAGAGATGTCAGATCCACTTTTAAGTAGCTATTAGTGAGGGGGCAGAAAGCAATCCCCACTTTCCTTCATTAACCTGAACCCAAAGAGAAAGTATCACGATTTTAGATGCTACCAGCATGGTTAAGTATCTGCTTAGGTGTTACAATCTTGCCACATAACAGGGATTTTGCACACTGCTAGGTAGGGATAAAATATAGACGTTTATGACCAAGAAACAACAGCAGTGGTTGTCACCGCATTATAGGATAGAGAGGACTGAGACTTTTCCCCTTGCTTGCAGTTTTTTGGGTTTTTTTTTTTTTTTTTTTTTTTTGAATGTTTTTTTTTTTTTTTTTTTTTTTTTTTTTTTTTTTTTGAATGACTCTCTGTATCCAGGATACCCAGATATACGGCAGACTTGCCACCCCTTAAAATCCTTTTGTCATTCTGGATGTCATTCTCAAAGATACCACTGCAGTTCCACTGCATAATTCCACCGCAAATTGTGCAGGCTCAACACAAGATTTGCTAGGTGAAATTCTGTGGTAGGCGCTGTGAAGGACAGCGGAGTGAAAGCCCAAGTCAGGTTTTGTGCTTTGATTCGAGCTGCTTCTTGTGTTATCACGCAAGAGCAGTAACACGAGTAACATGCACTCCTCAAAAGTTGACTCTGCAGTTTTTACAGGCCCAGTATTCTATTAATTCAAACTTGAGTCTAGTTTGATAGAAGAAAAAAAAGATATGGTTCTTGCAAGGGACAAACTGATTTGTCAGAATATCAGAAAATTACCCCAGAGTTTTGGGTGTCAGCATGGGGGCACTACTGCTTCTTGGATAAGTAAAGTAGATCATTCATCATTTTGCTAAAGGAATCTCCACTTCTTGCTGCTTCTACTCCGTCCCCTGGAGCCAT
The DNA here is from genome assembly GCA_003342815.1 of Eudromia elegans. Lineage (NCBI taxonomy): Eukaryota > Metazoa > Chordata > Aves > Tinamiformes > Tinamidae > Eudromia > Eudromia elegans. The sequence goes on from PTEX01000030.1 coordinate 2,967,931, forward strand.
AACTTTTCTTCCCACATAGGACCCATCTGCCTCTTTAACCCATCACTCTCCTTTTTGTCTATAAATGCCAAAAATGAGCACATTCTGCTGGCCGTTATCCAACACGTCAGGTAAGAGCAGCCACTACAGAGCTTCTAAAGCAACAGACCTTAAACTCCAGGCACCAGTAAACAGATGCACAGAATCATCTCTGTGGGGAGAGGCCCATCTCTTCCCTTCCATTTTTCAGGTGTCCTTTGATGTTAAACAATTTGTGATATAATTGGAGTCAGAATTGTTTAAACTTCTAGTGTCAATCACCAAGCACAAGTGAAATTTCTGCAGTGTATGCAGTCACTCTGCATAGAAAATCTTTGTTTTACAAATGCCCACAGCTTGATAACAAAATATATTAAAACATACCTTCAAATAAAATCAAAAACAAATACGTAAATACACAATCATGAACACAAGCTAATATTTAAACATTAGTACATGCAACCACACAAGACCATATTGTCTTATCAAAAAATATATATGTAGTTGAGTGGTTCAAGTGCATATTCATGCACAAACTATATTCAAGCAAAATCACAGCTGCACATGAGAACCATAAAGAGACAGTCTCTGTCCCACATCTCTGCAGACCAAACTATGAAAAAAGCACATCTTCCCTCTCCTACAGTCCATAGAGCTCTATTCAATTGCATCCCATTTATTTCACTTGCAGCTTGCATCCGAGCACAGTAAATAATACTTTCCGAGCCTGTGAGACATGAGCAATGAAGACAACAATGTCAATGATATAAAATTAATAGGGCAAAATGGTAATAAAAAGGGAAAATCCCAGCACTGCCCATAAAAGTTACTAGCCTGACCTGTATTTATTCTTCTTTTCTGAAGAAATTAGTCCGTTTCTCAAAGCTTATGGGAAACACTAACAGTAATGAAGCAGAAAAATGATGAATGTTAAAAAATTAAGGTGATCCATAAATGGTTATAAACTTGCCCCTCTTTGTTGCCCATGCACTTTTGATGAGCTTGCAAAGTTTTAAACCTCTTTAATTTAAGACAGAGCAGTTTTATTTCTTTCAAGCTACACTGGAAATAATTTTCTTATCTATCATTTAGAATGGTTTAATACTTTCATTAATCCACACATCATAAAGCAGAAAGTGATTTTTATACCTAGTCCAATCACTCATTTTGCCTCCCTGGAAATGGAAAATGGATGTTTTCTGCTGATTCTGAATTTAAACCTAAGGCCAGTATCTTCACAATCCAGGCTAATTGTAAAGGCAAAGATTTAAGGGCAGATAGATGCCATCTCTACATTGTCTTTAACAGACAAATTGCTGGTCTTTGCTATCTATCAGGACTATTCAGTTCCTTGCAAGAAGGCATTACCTTATTACCAGGTAACATATTTCATATGCCTATGCCCTCATCTCTGGGTGTCCTCACTCAAGTAAAATTTGAGGAATATTTTTGAAACACATTGGCAAAGCTGGGAGGCAGCTTGGCCTGAATGACTGAGATGGATCATCTGGGACCTGAAAAGATGGTCTGTACAGGCTTTAAATAATAAAGTCCCAAACATAATCAGCAGAGTAGTTATGTCACCTTGCAAGGCTTGCTAGTTTGGTCCATAAGCGTTTTCTTTTATTAGTGTTCACATTTTCTTTGCCATTCAATCTTCTTAAGCATCTTTGTCCAAAAGGCAGATTTTCCAGAAAAATCATCTTTTTCTATTGTCCCTAGTAAAAACTGTATCCTAACTAGGTTACCTACTGAGCTTGTCAATCTAATGCTTTCCCAAGATGTTAAGTTGCTTGCCTTCCTCCTGCTTTTCTCCTTCTTGAGCAGTAGTTTTCCTATATAGTGAATTTATAAATGTATCTTATTACCAATGTCTCAGGATGGTATCAGTTTAAACCTAGATCTACAGAGGATCCAGGCTGAAGCACTCATGATAGCACGAGTGCGTGGGCATTGACAGCAATGTCAGAAGGACTTGGGCCAGTTCCCTTAATGCCCCCAGGACTACATCAATACTTTCCAGAAGCATATGGAAAATGCAGTCTACCATCCCCTGGATGACCTGTACCTGTCATGACAAAGGGCAGAGAGGCTAAAGAGTGCAAAAAGACCTGTAGAGTTGGACTTGCCTGCATCTTTTTACACTACAAAGCCAAAATAAAAGCATATAAAACCTATGGGGGTGTGACCCTTGGGTAGACATGATCCCATGATGTATCAGCCTATTCTTCCCAGGGTAGTCAGACTTGTCTAATAGTCACAGATGAACAGTAAGATCATTGCAATTTTGCTTCTTCATGAAGGCCACCAGTTTTTGTCTGTATTAAGATCTAGCTCTAGCAGTCCAGATGATTGGTATCTGATTAGTCACATAATTCTTAATAATGCAGAATTAATTACTAAGTAAGGATTTCTCAACTAGTTCTTGATGTTCTGTTGGCTGGACCAAAACTCAAATGTGCACTCAAATTACAAATATCTTTCCTAACATACTACTGAAATAAGAGTATCATATGACAAAAAGAGAACAGTAGTCAAAAACTTCTAACTACTATGATGCTAAAAAAGGGAAGCATGTCAACTGACCAATGATGAATATAGCAATGACAACAACTACAGTAGTAACTAAAAGATTAAAAACTGGACATCAGAACGGCAATGAATTGCAAATGTAAACAGTCTGTCAGAGTCTAACACAAAGATTATTCATCACATGTGCGTGGAGATACAGCCAAGCTAGGTTTAAAGGAAAAAGAAACTCTTGTTAAGGATGAATGATGAAGCTGTGCTTGCCTTTTGTCTACATAGATGAAAGAAAAATTAAAGGGAAAAGTGTCATCTCATAATTGTGGCATATTTTGAACACAGTCAGCCATAACAGAAGCCAGTGTTGTTATTCCGTGCATGCTGGTACAGAAAAGGTGGACAAGTGGCTCAATGCAGTCTTCACCCGACCATCTAGCTCTATTGAGTTTTGGCAATGTCCAATGAGAGAACCCTTCAAAGGTTTCATTCGGTGTAGAGTTCATCTTACTAAATAAAACCTCCTAAATAGCAAATATCTGCTCTAAGATAATTACATAAAATACTGCACTGTCACTACAGGACAACACACTGAACCTAAAGATAGCTTCCCAACACAGAACAGACAAGGATAATCCCTTCAAAGCTCCAGAGGAAGTTTTGTGGATCATTGTCCTGAATACAGGAGGAACGTGTAGTATTTTGATGGCTCTAATAAGCTGGCTTGGTCATTTCTCTTATGCTGCCTTTTCCAAAGCAATAAGCAGGAGAGACTGGGGCTAGTTCCTGAGCAAAGCGAGAAAGGTCTGGAAATACGAATGTGTCAAATGTTCACAAGCCATCCATGCTCAATGGCAAATTACCAAACATTTCTTGAAATCACCCAGCATCTTGAAGAAGAGCCTTCAGAAATGTCTTAAAACAAATTCAATGCGTTGAATTGAGAACCTCACTAGCTGGGCCCACCACTCTATTAGATTGCAAGCATCATGTCTGAGCCAAAGCAGGACACCCAGCCAATTTGAGAATCAGCTTAATTCTGTCTACATTTTCAGAATTTTGATGAGATTGCAGGCACAGGGGGACAGCAGTCACATCTTTTTAATCCGTAGTTAGTTAAAAGGCTTTTCAGAGCATTCGCCATTTCTCTTTCAAATAGTAAGTTGAACACGTTTGTCAGCTGGAACCAACATTATTTCTTTTCTAGAATGTCTAATCAGTATGTCAGCAAGGTAATTACTAAGACAAATACACCATGTAGGTCATAAATGCTGTATTTCTGCCAACTGCTCTACTCCTTCTGATATTCTGCTCATTTGTTATTCTACTATATTGCAATACCACCTTTTTTTTTTTAAGTGCTAAACTAGTAAAGATCTTACTTGTTTTCACTGAATAAGAGAGGTATTCTTTTCCTAATACTCAGCCATGCAATGATAATGTGAAGAAGAGCACAGAGATGAAAAATTGTTTCTTTCCCTAGAAGTACTGAAGGGAATAACTACCATTATAAAATGCTGGTGAAAAAATTAGCCTTTTTTTTTGTCTCCTACACTAATATTTAGAAAGCCTTGGTGAAAGTCATAAACACAAGAGGTAAATTTTTTCCAATTTAGCTTGTGCTGAAATGCTGCAGGCAACAGAAACAGAAAGCCATATCCATTTTGGGAGGCATGCTGCCAATTTAGCACTTCTGTATTGTTTGCTCTTCTAATAGTCTGGCCCCAGCGCTGCAGATTTCTGCCCCAGAAGTCATGCCCTCACATCCACTCCATGTTCATCCCAAGTGACCCTACAGACCCAAACGGATGCTTAATCCACAGAGTCGCACAGTGGGTCAATCTCCTTGGCTTGTCCTGGATTCTGAAGAGCAGGAACCCCTGGGTACCGCAGTGCTCCATATGCTCACAAACAAACAAATACACACATAGAGCAACTCGTAATGCATTTGGTTTGGGTTTGAAGGTGTGTCAGCACTGCAGAACTCCACTCAGTCATTCCTGAAACCTGAGCCAGCTGAGTCAGAGAGGATCCAATGTTGGGATCAGTTCAATGATGCTGATGTGGGGCTTCCTTCAGGTTATATGGTCTTGCCTAATACGGCAAGGAACTTTGCTATGGATAATGCAAAGCATGTATTTCTGTAGAGCACTCTCTTATATCACATAAATTCAGTCCAGAAACATCTTGTATTGCTGACTAGAAAAACAAGGTAATTGGAGTATTCCATAATACAATGTGTCACTCTGAAAACTCACTAAAAGTCTTTCATAACATTGAGAGATCCCCGTAGGATAAGCAGCTTGTTTTCAAGCCACTTTCTGACATTTTAAGAATTGGTCTAGCTCTGACCTGGTATAAGAGTAAAACCTTTCAAATGTTTTTGTCAAAACATCTCCTTTCAGATTACATCTGTATGTTGTATTTGTGCTCTCACTGCTTCCATACTTCAACACATAGAGCCCTTGTGGATAAAACAGTTTCTCAAAACTTTTCAGCCTTGACTAGTAAAGTTCTTCCATAAAAAATCTCTTGCAGAAAGTTTCACACACCTTTAGAAATATGAAAAACTATTAATTAGGGAATAAAAGTTGAGCAATTAAATCTCTTCTCTGGAAGATCTCTTCTAAATGCTTAGTGCTTAAATTTGGAGGAACAAGCCATATTTCAGAAAGATATTTATGTACTCACATATATATATAGCACTAAAGAGGAAAACTTTGTCATTGACTTTCATTTGTGACTCATTTTTGATATAGATACTGGTTTTTGTAGCTCTGGATTTGACAGCTAGATCATGGCACTAACTATCATGCTTAGGGAGCTGCCTGAGCTCACCAGCTTGCTGTCCCTATAGCCGTGGTCAAGGCAGGGACCTCGCTGTCCGGAGCGACGCTCCAGGCTGGGTTGCAGGTCTGACTTGATCCATGTAGAGCATGCACTAGCACGTGCCTGCAAGGTGGCTTATCGGATCCCTACTGCTAGCGAGGCAGGAAGCAAATGAAATCCATGCACAGATGTTCTTATGCCTGAGAAATGGAAATCTGCAGGTACTGCTCTCCATACCTTTTAAGTCACCATGCTAAATAGTGCTCTGTCCAGAGGGATTTTCTCCAAGAATAAATATCCATACTAAGCACAGGACACTGCACAAGAGCACCTTCAGCCTTGCCCCGGTGCTATGAGATGGAGGGTTAAACCCACTCGCTGACTGCAGAGAGTTTCAGCTCAGCCATCATTTCAACTCCAAAAACATAATCTGGATGGAGAACTTTTTCCCACCTGGCCTCACCCTTTTTAAGCTTTCCATTCCCTTCTACTGCATGCATAGCAGTCTGCGGGCGGATACGCCGTTCCTTCAGCTCAGTAAGTTAGATGAGACGAATCCCACCCAGGGAGATGAAGCGATTTGTCAGGCAGGAAGAGCTGCAGCTCGGCAGGCGGCTGAGCCCACGCTGCCCACCCAGCAGCTCCCCTGCTTCCCACGTCACCCACCATTGGGTTTATCCCCCCGAGCCATGAGGATCACGCTGTCTGCACCGAACGGGCTCTGGTTCAGTCCACCAAGGGTCATTAACCAAATTCACTATCTCTCTGCTTATTTTCACGTCCTCCGGCCCTTGTCCTGCCTGCTGTGGCTGTCTCATTGCTGGAGCAAGGATTAACAACTGCACTCTGCTTAGGAATTGTGGTAAGTTTCCCCTGCTCTTACACTTGAAACCAATGATGATTCAAATCTATTCAGAATCAATAATAACTCACATTTGGCTCGGGCATCTGGGAATATGTAACTGTTTAATGCCCTTTTAGACACAGTTTGTGACATTAAACTATGTCCTTCCAGCATGATAAAGCTGCAGCAGTAGAGGTGTTGAGAATAGGAGGCAAAAAAGGAATCAGGAATCGATTTAAAGTTTATTTTTTAATTGAGCCATAACCTCATCACATGGCATTTGTTAATGAGCAAGCTTCCGTGTTGTCTCTTTAAATAACTTTTGCTCATATATCAGTTTTGCTCCAATCTATTTTAAATGATAGCAGTGCACAAGCACTACTGCAGTTGCCAAAAGATCACACAAAATACATCATTCTGGACTGGCACTTCGCCACAGCCCTGTTGATGGTCAGTCCAAAGCCATGCAAAACATGTAACCGGGGGAGCAACAACAGCTACAGACGTCAGTGGACTGGAAGTATGCTTTGAGTAAAGAACAGCTAGAAAAAAAGATTTAAGTAACTAGTGACTGTTTCCCCACGCCAAATTAAAAATAATGTGTAGAAAACGCTTCAAATATTTGGTAAAAAATGAATAACTACAGCTCTCTTAGAAATCTTAGAAATCAACTGTTATATTGTCAAGTAATTCAGCAGTTAATGCTTCTAGGGATGAGGGGGGAGAGAGGCAGCAGCAATTATTAGGCAACTACAATTAAACCCTCACAATGGACTTGGTGTAAAAAGATGGAGATGAATCAAATGCAAAAGAAATTGTCTGCTCCAAGACTGAAAAAAAAAAATCCCATAGAGAAATTAATCAGCAGCAGACAAAAATGATGATTTTTGTAAATCACCACACTGTGACCTTTCGGAGAACTGCAAGATAAAAGAGACAGAACATGATGCCACTGTCACTTAGGTAAAGTGATTTTTCACATAATTTCAAACACTTACATTGCATCTTTATGAAAGTTAAACAACAGAGCACTCAAGTCACGTACAACAGAAAGCTGGAGGTCTACCCGGGCCTGAGTTGCTGGAGAGCTTTCAAAGGCACAGAAATTACACACACAGGCTTGGAAGAGGGATGATGCACATGATATATGTATGAGGCAAGGGTCTCTGATGGTTCCTAATAATGGACTCCCACTGACTTTCTATAAATCTGAGCCTTTGCTTGCGAGAACTGTTCAGATCCTCCTCACTCCTGTAGTCAAGCAAATGGAAGGTGCGGAGAGGGCTCGCAGTGATTCATGCCTCACAAGCCTGTTGTCTCGGGGCCTTTCTTGCTGTGTGATAGCTCAAAGGCAGAGCAATAGGACCAAGTTGCCAGTTCCTTACTGCTGGAAAAGTGGAACCACAAAAGGGGAAGGACCAAAAACAGCTCTCTCAAGTATCAGGGAGGAGAGGGTCTCTAAGAACACGACAAGGCTGCATTTTTAACATCGTAGTCTACCCCTGGACTTCAGAAGATGCTCTATTACCGACTCGAGATCCAGGCCAGCAGAGAGAGAAGGTCCCAAAAGGTGGCTGGTTTGGGAGCTTCAAGCTCCCCAGGCAAAGACTAACATGGTCCCCAGGTCTCTGCCTCCCAGTCACTAGACTGAGAGCATCAACACGGACAAGCATCAGCCTCAAGGCTGGGCTTGGCAACGTAGATCTTAAGAATGGGAGTCACATCCCAGGCTTCACCCAAGAGCCGTCAGAGGGTAAGACTCTATGTAAAAAAGGCTCTCCGGAGTTACTCCCAGCTCAAGCCATGTTCAATACTAGTCACCTGCAGCTGAAAGGTGCCACTGCTCATTACAAATCTCCAGAGCCAGCCCGTCTGCCAAGCAGGGAAAATATTGAACAGGAGAGAAGGAGAAAGATTAACTCTTCATCAGTGTCAGCATCCGTAGAAGAGAAGTAGCTGTCAACAGAGCTCCCAGCCAGCAAAACAACTTAATGGAGTGACTTTCCACACCGAAACAGAAATTCAGCCGTGAGAGCGAAACAGGATTCAGTCTCCGTAAGCATGGAAAATACTCGTAATGACTGCATTAAAGAAATAAAAATACATCATTTCTTTTACAGAACATAAGTTTTCATTCACATTTCTTTAGTTCTCTAAAATAATGCAAGAACAGACAGAAACAGGGATAAGAGTCAAATACTAAGTCCTACTCTTTTTACAAGCTTTTTCTGGAGAAAGGCAAAGCAAACATTTTTCACTTAATCTCTTTGGACATGAAAAACACTAATTAAAACATTCTCTGCAAACATTGATAGTTACACATGTCCATTCACTGCTCAAATGCCACAACATTTTCTCACTTAGAAAAGCAGAGGCAAGTTATTACATCCTTGCTCGGTATTTGCTGTTGGGTAGCTCTATATACTTGTGCCAAGCAAGGATGTGTGCATGGAATTGTCTGTCTTCCTAATAGCATAATAATTGAGCATATGTAAACCAGGGGACAGCAGTCTGCAAAATACTGATCTCTATGTATGAAAAAAAACATTTGATTGTGCAAGGAAAAACGTGCTGTTAATACTCCTCCTATGGAAAAAACTTGTCCTTTCCAAACTCAGAGTGCCCACACAGAAGCCACCTGTGGTATGTCAACCCAAAATAAACATATTTCCTCAGTCCTACAACTCACTGTTACCCATTTTATTTTTTTTCGCCAATGAGATTGTCAGAAATTTGATTTGTATCTTTACACAACAGTTCTGCTCACCCAGCTCTTGGGACAAGACAGGGCAGAAACCAACTCCACTGGCTCCACTCGGGATACTTGAGGGATCCAAAGCTTGCCCATGACTGAATCCACAGAGACACAAGCTCACTCTCTGGCGAGCCAGTTACGTTTCTGTTGCAGGCTGCATGTCCTGTTCATTTTAAAGAACTAGACCCAAGTCACCTCCTAATCACACCGACAATTTTGGACTGTGCCAAAGACGGACTTTGATTTATTTCATGCAGAAGTTTTGGATTGGAAATGAGAAATAAATTTCATTTATGCAATAAGTTTAGTCTGCTAAGTTAAAAAAAAATAAAATAAATAAATATTCCAATGGTAGATGATTCATATCAAGACTGTGATGATGACTATACTCTTGCTTTGATTTTTTTTTTCTGCTTTATGCCACAAATATTAACAATATTATAAAAAAATAGAATAGAGTAATAATTTATTAGAGATGAGCTGAATATTTTGCCCTGCTTTGTGTATAAACAACCTGGCAACAAAGCTCTCTAACTTCAGGATCAATCTTACCCTTATTTTCTATTATGTACTTCCTGTTGTTACAAAGCAAGATTAATTTTATTTTATGCAAGTCACCGAGCAGTCTCCACTAAAATAAGATTGATTTTGAATTTCTTTTCTCTCTCTCTCTTTTCCTCTCCTTATTTTATTTTATCAGTGTTAATATAACCACAGTGACTTGTAAAATTCAATTTAGAATTATTTTCCACCTGGAGAGGTTTAGACACTTTCCCCCCCTCTTTTCACAATGGAGTTATTTCTCACTCACAAGGGTTAGAAAGTAGATCTTTTATGCAACAGTTTTGTAAAATAAATATTCTGAAAGAACCTAAGGAAGGCGACATGTTGTATTTTTCTGACATAAATCATCTCTAGCAAAATAGACAGTAATGGGTGTTGTTGAGCGATTCTCCTTTTCCCTTTGTCATTCATGAACTTAACTCAAAATGAATAAGACATCATGAGCCATTTCGGTACCATTGGCAGAAAACAAGTTTCTCAGAAAATGCTGAAGAGTTTTTTTTCATTTAAACTTTATTGAGGGGTTGCTACCCAAATTGGATGAAAAAATATTTAGAGAGCGGGATTTTCTTTACCTGGGATATTACCTGACTTGAAAACGGGCCGGGGGAGAAAATGATTTCTTTTTTTAATCAAATTTATCATTCATTATTTGTGATGCCCATCCTATTTTGTCATTTCATTCACAATTCAAAATGAAACTAGAATGATCCTTTTCACTTACCAACATGGTGGCTCTTATAAATTTGAAGTTACATCGAAAACTAAACTAAAAAAAACCACCAAAAAACTAAAGCAAAAAAAAAAAAAAAAAAAAAAAAGGGAAAAAACCTTAGGTATTTTCTGTTATTTTGGTTTCCCCGCCTCAGCCTCCGAGACCAGCGCTGCTCCGCTGCGTACACAGTGCTGCTTGGAGCACGTTCACAATGCAACACAAAATTACTCCTCATTTAAACAACCATCATCGAAGGCTACACCAAAGCAGTGGCAAACCATTTTCAGGGGAGGAGACAGAACCGGATTGAACTCCTCTGGCAAACATCCAGAAATGCATGTATTTGTTTCAAGACCTCATTATTTCCCTAGCAGATAGCTGTCAACAACAGAGTGCTACCACCAAGTGCACAAAACATTAGCGGGGAAGAAATATGCTCACAGTGATTAAGGCATTGCAGGCACGGTAGCTGTAGGATTTAAATTATAAGATCAGAACGGCAAGAGAAGGATGCTCAGGGTTTGGAGCTCCCTGGGAACGCACAGCTGTGCACGGAGCAAAGCCCCTTGCAGGGCACGTTGCTTTTGGCCTCAAGCAGAGGGGATCCCCCCAGGGATCTACCCTCTCCACCCATCGCCAGAGTGGATAAATTCTTTTGGACACCCCTCAATGGTAAGGCCAAAGGGTACACCCAGAAACATTCACCCAGAAACGTTCACCTAATTTTCATTGATTTTCTAGTGACATTGTTCCTAGTTTGAAATTCCAGCCCAGCTGAAATACTGTCAAAAATCCCTTTTCTCTAATGGTAATTTCTTCCTCTTGCCCCGAAGCCACAGGGCAGCAGCTGCATTGCAGCCAAAGGCATTTTTCAACACGCAGAGGAAGAAGCCTCAGACCTGCAGAGGTTGCAGCTGTTTTCTCAGCGAAGAAGCAGGGATCTGACCTGGAAACCCACACTGAGCATAACTCGCCCTAGAGAGCCTCTTCCCAGGTCCAAAAGCGGCCCGCAGGAGCTCAGTCCTTTTGCAGAAGCTTTTGACAAAACATTACTGACGCTTTTCATTCTAAGTCGAAACATTTTGCATCAGTAAGACAAACTGTTTCTTTTCAAATGCAATATAATGTATGATATGAAAATATAATATTATAGAGGCAAACTATTTTTCACATCCTATTTTCCCTTTGGTGTCCAGAAGTGCAGATCAACACAAGGAAAAAACTACTTTCCTAAATGGACACACACAGCTCACACATATCTGCAGACAGTGGAACGACAGATGGAAAGTGAATTTCCATGTAGCTGTACATACGGCCAGCACTGCTGATATACAACTTTGGTTCTTATCCAGATACCTGCATTTTCTCTCTGCTGAAAGGTCAGGGTAGATACTGCAATCAGCCCAGTTGTAGGGAAGCATCACTCTCAGAGGAGGCCCAATCTGAGGGGTGTTACTGCTAAGATAGCAAAGCACTGGAAAAATTACAAACATTTAAACTACTCCATCGTCCACCGCATCAGAATTCAATGCAAAGCCATGTTGACTGTGCCTAGAATAGAAACGCATGCTGAGCGTACATCAGACAATGGTTTCCATTTGTTTTAGCTTTACATACAAAGTATTCCCTTTGTTAATGGGGAAAATAACCTATTTTTCAGTTCACTCACAGAAATTGCCTTTTATTTCCAAAAAGAAGACAATCTAGGAAAAAAAAAAAATCACGTAAGCAGGTAGGGCTGTCAGCAACATATGGCTTTCCGCAGGAAAAGGGAGCCTATTTCTGAACTTGTGAGGCTGGGAGAAATCTCTTATCAAGATAAAATATAAAACTTGTTTTGAAAACTTTACAATATTTCACTTGGGTTCAAACAAAAGCTGCTGATGACAGACACAAAGAATATGCATCTTCACAGCTATGTGTGGGAACTGGAAAGCCTGCAATGAAGTTGTTGACTCTGGATTATTCACACAACCCATGCATTTCTAAAGACTTGCACAAGTTTGCTCCATTTCCCTATATAGTTCTCATACCCCTTTCATATAAACACTGTTCATTTACAGCTAATCTTACAGAAATAGGGAGGGGAGAGCCCAGCTGCTCTCTAGAATAGGCTCTGTATGATACTCTAGGATGCTTCTGTTTTTCTCAGATCCAGTGAGATGTGTGGTATTTTCAAGCAGAGATTTTTTAAGAACCTTATCCTAGTTACACCAGCCCCAAAAGGTCAGATGGCTCCAAAACTCCGTTTACCTACCCAAGCCAATCCCATAATCCAAACACTCAGCCTGTATCCAAATAACACTTGACCAGACCTAGGAACATACAGCTAGAAACACTAAAGAAAACAGTCCAAGAGTTTCTTCTAATGAACTCCTTGAATGTTTTACCCCAGCCATGGCAAATGAAATGCAAGCAGATACCTCAGACGGGTCCACGGGCGTGAATCGTGTACCTAAATAACACTGCAGAAAAGCACACTGGATAGAAAATGTTTTGAATATTTCAGAAATACTTGTAAGCTGTTCCGGAGGTGAAGATTTATAAGCACACTGACTGCAAGTGAACTTTTCTGCAGATAAATTATGAGCTCACCTGCTCCACAGGCTTTCAACATTTGCATTAGGATACAGGAGCAGACTATTAAATTTGCAGCTATAACAGCTCCTGGCAACGATCTTATGACAAACCTCCGAGATCCCACGGAAATACTTCATTAACTCACAGTCGAAGACACTCAAGTGCATGTGTGGTCAGCGGAGTGGTTAACAAATGCACGGGTGAAGACGGCCTCCCCTAGACACGTCAGCTCCAAACACCCCACTGCTTTGAGGGCAGCGACCATCCCTTCACCTTCACCGCCTGCTCCGCTAGGCGTTAGGCACCGTGCTGCAAGAAACACACCCACCGTTTTCCTCCCAAGCATCATGCACATACAACCAACACTCTTATCCTACAGGCCTCGTCTATGCGGCGCCTGGCTCTTTAGCCAGCCCAGTCCAGCCCAGCTAGTCATGCAGTCTGTGGTTTTTTTCAGTAAAAATGGACAATCTTGGTCATAAAGACAGAGGAGACAAAGAGTCACCCTCTGCCCCAGAGGGCACGTAGGAGCCACAGCATGCATCTCACTGGAGAGCAGCCTGCAGCCTTTTACCATGTTGGCTGCATTTAGTGAAAGTGCTTCTTTATCAATTACAAGTTTTGGCACCAAGCAGGTTCCTACGTCTCTCGTGCACCTTTAAACTGCAGTTCAGCCCTCTTCTCTCCTCTTCTCTCGCTTTCTGCCCAGAGGGTCACATCAGCGTTCACCAAGCAACCCGGCCCAACATAGGCATGCAGATTGCACCCTGCCACATCCATGCCAGAGCTTCCAGTGGTTAAGCACAGTTCACTTACTTGTTTTGGGAGAAAAAAAAAAAAAAAAAAAAAAAAATCAGTACATCATAATCAGGCTGAGAGAGAGATGTTTTTGCTTGTATTTTTAATGAAAGAAAACAGATTTTTGTTGCAGGTCTTTCTGAGGGCAATGCTCAGCAAATCAAATCACCCAAGCCTTCCCCTCCAGCTCAGGGGAGCTCAGGACTTACACATTTCTTTCTAATTTTACTAGTGTGACATTCACACTCTCATGTAGAAAAATACATCTCCTGCATTTCATTTATAAGTTTCCTGAGAGTTTTTCCAGGTTTATTATCATTATTTATGTTCCCTGAGGTAGGGATGTAGGAGGAGCAACAAAAAACAAAGATGAAAAAAAAGATATAAACCAAAACTTTCCCCTTCCACTGCTCTCCTGCGCATTTGGCAGTGATTGCCATCACGCAACAAAGAATAATAAACATTTTCTTTAAAATCTTGCCACGAGCCAGCAGAAAACTTTCAGGAAAATATGTTTAAGCCTGGACTGAAAAGGCTGCTGGTTGAGTGACACGCAGCAAGATGCTCCTGCTCATCGTGGGTGCCATGGGAGCCCATCACCTGCTGCAGCAGGACCACAAGCAGCTGAACCGACGTGAGAAGGACCAATGATCCCCATGCCCGCAGGAGCAGACGCAGCCTGCTCCGCCTGCGGGAGACACGGCCGGCTTGAAAGATTAATGCTTTTCCATTTCAAGTCGCAGCGCCTCATCCGACCAGCATAAAACATTTACAGCTCCCTTGCGAGCTGCATCGCACGCGTGCGAGGTGGCTTTGGACACTGCTCTTTCATCACAGCATGCAAGCAAAGGCCTGGAGCTCCCCTCCTGGTGCTTGGGCACGTGGTGGCATTGCTGAGCTCCATGGAGCTCCTCCTGCCAAGGAGCCAACCTCCATGCAGTACAAATGATGCCAGGAGCAGGATAGCAGCAACAGAAAACCCCAGACAGAAAAGACATCATACGTGTTTGGGTTTGCACACAACAGCCCCATCAGGATGGAGTTACCAACCTTGTCAGCCTGAGAATCTACTGCTGTTGCTCCTCTCCCTGCTGGAGCTGCTAGAAGTTGGGAGGAGACAAGAGCTCCAGCTCCAGCTGAAGAGAGTTAATGCAGCTGGAGAGCCTATAAGCATGAGAGAAGGGGAAGAACTCTATTTCTAGAGCTGTTTGAGCTGAGAGGGGAAGTATGTCTTAGAGCTGCTAGGAGGGCTGGCCAGGAAACCCTGGGGATTTTAGTTAGAGAGCATGGAAAGTCTTGCTTTGTTTGAGCTCGGATGCCCTTTTTGTGCTTCAGTGTTTAGTCTCTTCCTCCAGACTATAGACTGAGATTAGGTTCTCAAATGCTCTGCACACAAGCAGTTCAGACAGGACTTTCGTTCCAGGTCACTGGCAGTGTTTGAAGGGAGACTTATACCTGACAGCACTTGGATTTTGGTTCAGGCTCTGGGTCTTTTCTTAATCACTGCAGTTTCTATGCTATCCAGCAGGCATTCTTCCAGCCTAGATGAAAACTCAACTAATACAAAGCAGCTCTTCACTACAGGCATGAAAGTAGGAGAGAGAGAGAGAGAAAAAACATCTCAGAAATTTTGCCACCATCTCAGTAGCTTACACTACATAAGTATTAATCTGGGCCAAACGTCTGAAGTTAATCATAATGCTCTCTGTAATACTCGACAGTTATCCCTTGGCATCCTCATGGCCATTGTACTGCAGCTCTCATTTTAATTACATTTCTGACAGCAAGAACTATGCAGCTCTGATCTTAAAGTGCTGAGTTATGTGATGTCAAGGTATCGGAGAAAGCAACCTTTTTTTCACACACAGAAAACCTTCTACAAACAGAAGACTACTTAGCAGTAAAAAAGCAATGCTTTCTCCTGCAGACAATAAAAATGGCATTTTTTGTATTTGATGAGTTAAGGGGGGAGAAAAAGTCCCTTCATCCCAGGAGAGTAATGTTACGCTATTTTCAGCATGAAAGGCTGAAAGCTAGTGGAAAATAGCGACATTTCACCTCGCATTAATGAATACAAATAGCAGAAATAGCATTTAGAAAGCACCTAAAACAAAGAACCAATGGGCTCTTCTCTGACTAGTAGTACTCATAACAAAATGCAAAAAGTAATCTAAAGCAGCAGAGTTTGTTTAGAACAGAGCTAGGTGAGAAATTACAAGCAGAAATAGGCACCAAGCTCTATCCAGGGGCAAAGCATGGACAAAACTCCCTGTCTGTCACAGCTCTGGTTTCCTAGTGCAGAGACACGGTCCTTGGGGACCGCAGTTACCAGTTCCTGGCCACCCAGGCGACTGGGAAATGGTTATTGGTCACTGGCTATTCTCCATCTATGTGAAATAAGTTTGCTAGTTCTCAGCCACGTGACCTCAGCTGGTGCCTGGGTCTTTCAGAAGAGCCACTAATGGTTGAATAGAGGCCAATATCCGACTGCTTTTCAAAGACCTAGGACTTGGAACCCAATGCTATGTGACCAAAAGGCCCCTCTCTTGCATATTTTGTCTCCATCTGCTCCTGTTTTTCAACAGCAGACTTCCCAAAAGGTTATCTCGGGGAAACGGGAATTGTTAGGGTCTTTAAAAAAATAGTGAAAACAAATAGCTCGGATATATCCAAAGCACTGCAAATTCTGGATATCAGTTAATCAGAGAGAGAACATCATAATCCCTGGTTAGAAAAATCATGTACATGATTAAATTAGTTGCAAATAAGCTGTGAAGCGTATGAAATTATGAAGTGATGTAGTATTTGCAAACTATTTAGGGGAATTGCCTGGAGTCAGGGTCTGGTGAGCGCTGACAAAGAGAACAGATCCTACCTCAGTAGGCCTGGAGGGCAGCAAAGAGGAGGTGTAAGAACCCAGCTGTATCTGGGTCTCTGAAACAAGATGTTATCTGAGCTCTCGCACATGCGGCTGATCTTCCTGTGAAAATCAAATAGGCAGCGGATGTTTTATGCATGAAGTGCAACAACGTTGAAAATGCTTTTTGGAAGCCTGCAGCCCCTTCTAGGCAACCTCACTTCCAGGAAGCAACAAGATCGGAAGCACCCAAGCACGGGCAACCAGGCCCCTCTGAGGTTTTTTCACTCGGTTTTACTCCGATGCAGAGCATCATCTGAAATAATGATGACCAGGTTGTCCTTTCTTTGTTTAGCCTCAGCTGCAACTTTTCTCCTTCTCCAAACTCCCTCTCTCTCTTGCTCAAGTGCCTCTTCCCCAGCTTCTGAACATCTTTGCTCCATCAGCCTCTCACCCCCTTTCCTTGCTTTCCCTGTACCTCGGTGCATTAAAAATGAGGCCAGGTTCAAAACTCAAATTCATTTCCTGCACTTCAAGAGCAAACTGCCTGTGTGAGTAAGTGCTGCAAAGGGACAAGGCGTGCACACGGTACGTAACAAAAACAAGTACGGAATCAAAAGCTCTTGGCTTCCAGGTGCAGGTCAGCAATCTCACCAAATCATCGGTTTACATTATTTCTTTGTTTTTCTCTTTGTTTTCCTGGGGAATAGAATATTTCTCTGTTACTTTCTGGTGGGTTTTTGAACTGTTTTTGAACCTCTTTGAATCTCTTTAGGAAACAAGTATAACCCTGTCACAATGCAGGAAATAAGGGCCCTCTTGAGGTGCCCACGTCGTAGTATGTCCTGTCCCCCCTTATACTCCCAAATCATATAGCCAGGGGCCTAAGCCTGCTCCTGACCATAAGCTCAATGGGATAATGCTGGTCTAACCTTCACCATAGGTTCAAAATAAACCTAAGCTGTGTGAGAAAAAGGGAAAAAATATTGATTGGCTTAATTTTAAGACCTGTGTTGCTGCTGAGGAGAAAAGCCTTGTCGAACCTGTAGACAATTCATATCGGTTTGGGGCATTCAATGGGTCATGTAATATAGATTCTGTCTCTTAACAGCTTAACAGCTGACCTTGTGACGGCGATTCCCACTCCAAGCAATGCTAGCTCTGGAAGGTCTCATGCCCTGAAAAGCTGAGGGCAGCAGTTTTAACCCCCGAAGTGTTCCCAGGGTTTGAGCCCAACAACAGAGCGGGCCTTGGGACAACGTGGCCAAGCAGAACGTTCCTCCTTCAAGGAGGAACGTGGTGCTTCCCTGCCCTCCGTGGTTTGTGCTTCCCAGCCTGGAGGAGCAGCAGGAGACAACTTGGTGGAGCACAGAGGTGCCCAGGTAACACTGGATATAAGATAGGAAATACTGAGCTCCCAATAAAGACAGGGAGAATCGTCTTCCCACTTTTAAATGAAATAATGTAATCCATAGTGGGGGAGTGCAGAGTAAGGCAGGGATGGGTATCAAAGCATGGACATTAGCAAAGTTTGGTTTTCAGCCTTGAGAACCTAATAGTTCTTTCTTATAGGCTTCCTACCAGATCTGAGCAGTCCCAGTGAAGGCCACAATCAAATTTAACCACAAATTTAAATCACTATTAAAGCACTCGTTGGAGCTTTCACCAGCAGTATGGTAAAATTTGTCTTGAATTTCCCATGCTCAAAAAGATAATTTTTCCCATTCACTAACATGAGAGACTTGATTTAATTAAGCAAAATTTTTAATTAAAGAAATGCTCTAACAAGGGAGATAAGCCAAGTAATGCACAATGCACACTTTTATGGTATAATCAGGATCTGTATACACATATTCCATTCACATTTTTCCAAAACTTTCTGACAATGCTTGATGACAGAAAAGATACATTCTTTTACTGCTCTGACCCAAGATATTTAACCAAAGGTTAAGAAAGGTTGCTTTCTGTTTTCCTCTCAACACTGGGGTGCATTTTAACCCAGACATCCCAAAGCCCGGTACAACCATTGTCCCTTGACAGCATTAAGATGTTTGGACACATGTTCTTGATGCCTTGAGATTTCCAGCAGGGGCTAAAGAGTTGCCCTGTTGTGCTTGCGTTTGCTCAAAGCTGGTCTGCTTACTCCACGCTCCTGCTGCTCAGCAGAGCAGGCACCTGCACTGCTACAACCGCTCTCTGTTCACACCCCTGCCTGTTTGCACATGGCTGGAGACATCAGCATTGTCCTGAGCCTGCACTTCTTTAAAAGCTTGTGGAAGCAGCAGCACGTAGACTATTGATTAAGAGAACCACCGGGCCTCGTCCACATCTTTCAAGTAAATAGGAAAAGACGTAGGGCTGGATCTGTGCTCTAATTATAGTTAGAAATAAATGAGGGAAAATAGGTGTATGAGGAAATTATTAAACTGTGTGTAACAACACAAACAAGAAAGAGGCAACCATAGATAATATAAAGGAAAACCGTCCTCTAGCAGGGTACCACAGGCTGAGAAATCACAGAGGTACAAAAATTCAAGCTTAATTTATATGACAAGTATCAAGTTTATACCAGGATGGTATAATCCAATATACCTGCTCCTCCATTTGAACAACTGTAGTGTGGAAAAAACAGGAGTACTGCAAACTACTGCAACTGCTGGGTATTCTTCTGCAGAGAAGCACTCTTCCCGACCTTTCTTAAGACAAGGTTCTCACCTTGAGTCCTGAAGTTTTATGCACATTACAAACACGTTGATATCTATGAGATTCAAAATTTGACCTTTGGTCTCAACTCTTACCCCTCATACTCTTGAAACTGAATTCTAGAAAAGTATTTTGCAATTATATTTCCTGAAGTTGTATTTCTTTCTGCACAAGAAATCCCCTTCAGACAGGGGTTCCATGTTAGTCATAACACATCGAGTGAGAAGCTTGACATATATCGACAAGAGACCTAAGAGGCTGAGACCGTGACTCCATCAAGAAGGAACATAATGTGAAATTGCTCGTACACGCTGTTCCCCGACTTGCTGGAAAAGCTCTATTCTTGTGACACTTCAGGGGATTAAGCTGATGACTGTGCTATACAACCAAGAATAAATACTGCTTAACACAGTCTTTCTCAATCTTTTCTTTTTTCCCCAAGTTGAGGACCTCTCACCCTGAGTCCAAGTTTTTGTTGTTTCTTTAAGTATAGTGTAAAAGCATAAATAATAATTCTATCAGGCTGCTTTATTTTGAAGTCGGATCTGTAGGGAGTGCGGGAAGTGACGAGGGGACTACTTGTTTTCAGGCTGAAGTGCAACAGCTTACAAGCCTCTCTTCTTGCTGCTCGCCTGCGATTCATTATCCCTGGAGAGCAGCAGCAGCCTCCTGTTTGAGCAGTGCTGGAACGGTGCTTTGAAGCAGGGAACCAGGGCGCTTCCTTTGCCGTGGGCAAATCAATTTACCTATAGCTCCTGTTGGGAGTGCTCAGAGCTCTCTCCCTCAAGCTGCCAGTTAAGCCAACCAAGAAAAATCAAACCTCTCAAAGAACAGCTTTTTCAGAGCACACTTTTCTTCAGGTGGCCACATTCCTGTCATAAGATGGGCATGTCCAATATGTCTTAGATCCTGCTTGATTATCCCACATCACCTTGCCTAACTGGAGGCAGGATTTCCACGGAGTTCAGCCTTAACTATTGGCCACACAGCCAATAAGCATGGTTGCTTTCCAAACCTGTAACACAATCTTCATGAGCTTTAAACCAGAATCAGTTTGCTCTGGAACAACTGGAACAACTACTCCTTCCCTGCTGCTGGGAACACGCTGGATACATCACTTGGTGTATTTATGATTCTACCTTAAAAAGGTAGTAAAGTTATTTAAGAGGGAGACATCCCAACCTGGCTCAAAAGAATGAAAATAGTCACGGGCTGCATATTTGAATGGTTTTTTAGAGAGAAAAGCAGAGACCAAATGATCTCTTTCCTAAGATAGTGAAAGATGAGATTTTTGTCCACCTAGTCGGACTAGAGAAGGTAGTGGAGAGCATAGAGACTGCATATTCAAGCAAATTGGCCTGAACCAACAAAGTCTGTGGATCAGCTGCAGTCTTGCTCCACACAGAAAGCAAGCCCAGGCCATCCAAGGCGCCAAGGCTGTTTGGAGCTGGCTCCCGGCTGGCAGAGCTTGGGGTCAGCGAGACAGTTAATGAAGTTGCCACACCATGGCCACTGCCGCACTGGACTGGGGACAACTGGCACTCCTCTGAGCAGTATTGGTCCTGAATCCTGGGCAGAACCTGGCAGCTTTCCTTTGACACCTCCGTGAATAAAAACCGAGGACCTCATCTGTAGTGGGTGCCAGACTGCATGGGTGCAACTAACTGCATGTTAGTGCCCACTAACAGGGGCTTCGAGAGTCAGATTTGTCACTTCTATGGGCACTTTGGGGCACAGGGACTGCAATTTGAAATCCTTCTTCCAGAGCCCTCTTTCTCCCCTAAAACCACAATGATTTCCCAGTCTCTGGCATAGACAAGAGTGAGCTATCAGGTCACTGCTATTTTGCCACCCCTGAAGGCACCTGCCCCATAGGGTGCCCATCTTTGCTCACCCCACAATGGGATTTGACTGAACAGAAGAGACCTTCCCCCTGCCAGTGTCAGAAAGAGAGCTTTTGAACTTGAAATACTGTGACAGATGGTTGTTTTTCCACAACAAATTGCCCGTTTATGGGTTAGTCTGGAACTTTAATGCAATGAACTTTATTGCCAATTTGACATTTATTTGCAATGTATATTTATTGCCAAGGGAGAGCAGGTGAGCTCTATCTTTTCTTCTCCAGCAGGCAGTAGAAAGATACAGCAGGCCTCTCTACATTAGCTCTGCTAAAAAGAAGCAGATTTGGTTACCTGGACTTCAGAGAGTCATTTTTACTGGATATCTCCATACTTTTACAAGGCAAATGAGATCTACCTTATTCTTAATAAGATATGAATACATCCTTCCTCTTTGGTTGTAATATCCTGATATGGGTAGAAAAGGCTGAAAGAGGAGGATGTTTGTTACTTTACAAGCTTTTTACAATGCCAGCCTAATGAGATAATGTATTTATTTATTGTAACAATAAACACAGCTGTAAAATGGACCATAAAAAATAATAGATGACTCACAGATTTCTATACCCAATGTGTCAGCTGTAATTGGGGAATAAATTAAATGATCCATCTGCTTGCCATCTTCTACGCTATTTTGCCCAGTATCCTCAATATTTAAATACAGTCAGCATTATTTATATTAATTACCTACTAACTGTAGCAACAACAAAAACTCTGCATGGAAATTGATTGGTCTTGTACTGTAATTCCCCAGCAACCATCACACGTACTATATTCTTTTTCTTACACTTAAATCTAATGAGTATGATGGACTCGCTTTTCTGTATTAATAGTTTTCACTTTATCATGCCAATAGTATTGAATTTCCTCTTTATTAGTGTCTTAGAAACATTGCTAGCAATGATATATCTTATAAAAGGTTGAGAGACAGTCCCATCCATTAAGCTGGGGAGACAGCTTCCTCCTCTCCTGCAGCAGCAGCTACAGAAATACAGAAATTCTGACACAATCCTAAGATTCTAATGGCATCACCTCAATAACCTAACCTAAATAAACCTAAATAACCTAACCTAAAATAACATAAACAACCTAACAAAGGTGAGGCGTTTGTGGCGACAGATGATGTGCAAGCAGACCTTGGGAAATGTGTATTGCCTGATAAACTTCTATAAATCCGTATCCATGAATAAGCCTGTGAATACTGGCAACCTCTCCTTTGTATAAACAAGGCAAAAGGAAAAGAAACTGGCCCATGCTGAGTTATCAACTTGCCCATGAAGCAAACCCAAATTTCTTCCATTTCCTTGCCTGGTGTTAGACTCATTTAGGCCCAGGGTCATTGCTTTGGGGAATATTAATTGCCTAGTAGCAAGTTAAGGAATTGATACACCATAATTTTCTTCCCTCTTCAGACATTACATCAAAACGGTTTTCTATTAAAAATCCCTCTTATTATGATCTTAAATGCAAAGACATTTTGTTACAATTTTCGTATTTTTTTTCTACAAATTATCTTGATTTGTTTTAAAATATGGAAATTACAAGTAAATTAGTAAGGCTTGAAACTTTAAAAGACTTTTTAGTTGTTGTTCTGGGAAACCCAACTCTAAAGGTTTCTTAATAGTCTATAGAAGATGATGATTAGAAAAGATAGACCAGCAATTTAACTATTAATAGGGGTATTCTTGACTGGATAGTGTGCAGTCTTTCCCCTTTACTCAGCATATTTAAAGTATTTTAGCCTAACAGTGCTGAAAAGCTCATTAGCATGTTAATCTTTGTACTTTCATTGAAGAAGAAAGATTTAAACTTTTTGTATGAAAGATTAAATCTTTATCATGACTATAATAGTGTAATATACCAATACAGCCACATATTCTGTATATAAAAAAGTAATGTTGCCTGCTTGGTTCAACAGACCCTTTTAAAATACATTCCCCATTGCTGTTTCCCATCAGACAGGGTCTTCTGACAGGCTATGTTCATATATGTGTATATATACACATATACAATATGTATATATAATGGCATCTCCCATATACCAATATATATCATGATCTATATTTAGTGTGCATTTGTGTATACATATAGAACATAGACATATTTATATTTATACCTGGATGAAAGTGTGTGTGTATGTGTATTTGTATATGTGTGGAAAACATGAGATATTTAGGATTTTTTTCTTTGCTGGGTTATTTAGATGGGTATTTTTAGTAGGTAGTTCTTTAAGAAAAGCTCCCAAGAACACAAGAGCACAAAATATTGCATCCATCACCCAAAGGATCTGGAATGTAACATGCAGAAGATGCATTTGCAGAAGGTGCTGCAGCCTGCAACCTCATCATCTTCATTTTGGGAACTGTGCCTACAAGCTATTTTTTCTAAATAAGACAATATTTTCACAGAGCAACAGATTTCCCATCTCCTTTATTTCCATTCTTCTCTTATGGTTTTTTCCCATAGTACGTAAATTAACCCACTGCAACCACCTCTGTCTCCTTGATTTGAAGGAGTAAACTATGTCTTCTTGTTAGCATTTAAACACTGACATGTCTGCAGTGAGAGGTTATAGAGGTTTTTACTAGTTAGTGCTGTTACAGAATGCCGTTGTTTGTCTAATTTCTAGTTTTTCTCTATTAAATAATCTATTTTTACTCCATAGTCTTCAATGGGAAGAAAAATCATAATGAGATAGGGAATCTGAAAAATAACTATGAGCATTTTTCTCCTAAAAAACAAAGCAATACATATTCTGCAAGAGGCTCAGGGTGCTTTTTTTAAAAAATCAAAAATAGTCAAAGGGATGTCTCAATTTCTGTTCTATGGTGATCATTTCGCCAGCTAAAATAATCATCATTAATTGCTGGAGTGTTTTTCTTTGGGATTAGCCTATTGTTAAACTCCTCTAATCAAATTCTCCTCTCATATAGTTGCACTGACAGCTATTGAATTTGTCCCAGGAGGGATTTGGGGGGCCCTGTGTTTACTGAAAAAGGTTTATTTCCAGCTTTTTTTTCCCTTGTAGAATTTTTCAGTCCAAATCTACCACAGAAACAGCAGTTTTTATTAATGCCACTCCAGATCCTAGCAGGAGAAAACTTGTGCCATGTGTTAGGAGAAAGAAACCCCTTCACTTCCCATTCACTTGACTTTTCCTCTACTAACTGAGACTGTTCAACTCAGCTCCCCTCTCCTCTGGTCTCCTGAAAGGTAAAAACCAGCCTTTATGGTGGATGACTCGGGGCAGTCAGGTCCTTTTAAGTGCATTGTACCAGCAAGCGAAGTTTTCACAAGTTTCCTTGCTTGAGAAAAATTCTAAAAGCATAACATAGCTCTTTGGAGCAATCAGACACTATGCAACTGTAATTGGGTAATAGCAACCCTGGGGAAATGCACTGAAATTTGTGTCACTCTCCGATATCTGATTTTGACTGCAGATACATCGTGATTCTCACGGTTTCCAGGGGAATCTACCAGTTTACTCCTTGCTGTTATGTTTCCATAGCCTCCGTGAAGATGAAGGCTCTCATTTTCTGTTTGTTTTCCTCTTTGTACAGTTTAGGGACTAATTCTGCATTATGACAGGCAGTTTTGCTTTTGACATCTTTGAAACATAGTCATTATGATTTATTCCAGTGACTATGATAGTGGGGGCACTGAGGCATCCATAACAGCCCCGGGTTCCCAGCTGGAGGAAGCAAGGAGCTGTGCTTCCTCCAGCACTCTTGCAACCTAATAAATCTTCCATTTGTCACCTTTGTAATCAATACAGAATAATCTTGTTATCAAAGCCCTACAAAACAGTAGCCATACCTAGCATTATCCCTTGCACTAAAGCAAGGCAGCTGTGTCTAGGGCCAGGGGCAAAATGTCTGTTTTAATTGTTCAGAGTAGATGCAGAAATTTTCTAGGCTAGAGGGGGAATGTTGCTGTATGTAATTGGCCCTGGAGGAAGAATCTGGGAACTAAGTTGATCACAGAGTCATGCTCATAGACTGAGCAAGAATTAATTTCATGCCACTAACTCCCGTATGTCGACAATTTGGAGTCTTCAACATCTGCAAGAATGTAGGGCTTAATATTTCATGTGTCTTCTGAGTGACGGA
Source organism: Eudromia elegans (assembly GCA_003342815.1). NCBI lineage: Eukaryota > Metazoa > Chordata > Aves > Tinamiformes > Tinamidae > Eudromia > Eudromia elegans. Next base: position 2,993,124 of record PTEX01000030.1, read on the forward strand.
TTCTTTTATTCTAAGATATTGTCTGAGAGATGAGGATTTTCACCTGCTGTACAAATCATTCCATCTCTGATATCATCTGAATGTTTCAGGGGGAAAGTCCTATGGCTTACTGGTCCACAAGTTCAGCTCCACAAGATGTACAGAAAGGATTAGATGTTTTAGATGCATCAGCTCCATTTGTAGCTGTTTGATATTACAAAGTTTCACAGTGGATGAGACCCTGCAGGAAAGTATGGAGGAGATGCATTATGAAATCCATCTATATGTACTATATACAAAAAGTTCAATAGAACTATAGGGCCTCTGTATAAAAAGTTCAAAGCAGCTTTTGCAGCTTATTTAAAGTGCTGTCAAGAAACACACACAGAGCAAGCCAGAAAGCACCAGTTAATACAAAGAATAAGGATATTACTTCATGGCTGAAAAGGCTATTCCAGGGTTCAAACCTGGAATTAAAAAAAAAAAAAGAGCACTTTGTCAACAGTTCAGCTTTCTATATATATTGAAATTTTTATCTTTTCTTGAATTTATTAATAACCTTATTATTTGCCCTGTGTTGTGCTGGCAATTCAGATTCTGTCCATAGGGACTCAACAATGGAGCTGAAGAGGCAAGTGAAGCACCAATGTCTGTCTCAGCCTTAGCCACATGTCCTAATCTACTACAACTGGGGAAAGGGAGTTGTGGCCTAATTATTATTATTACTTTTGTGTACGAATGTCATTATCCAAGGCTCTACACAGACAATGCTTTATCCTCCACTACAATTAGGCTGGCAATGCTGCTCCAGTTAAAATACTGATTTATCTGTGACGACCTGCTCGCTTCCATGATCCCAACCGTCTCTGCTAACATGAGGATGCTCCGCCTTGCACAACATTAATAAATCTTTCATCAGTACATTTCAGATTCATTGCAGTTACAAGCAAAGTTGTTTGAACTCTTGTTGTGCTGTTTGATGTATCTTTTAAAGATGCTCGCAGCAGAGGGAGGCCAGAAGTGGGACAGCCTCCTGAAAGATGCAGATACAAACCCTAGTTTTGTACTATCCAATGAAGCTTTGAGGGATGTTGATTAAGGTCGGAAGCAGAATATCAGTTCAAACAGTCCTCCAAATAATTCAGATCTAATCTCCAACTCCCCACTGTGGCCTGCCTGTAAGTGCAAGATGTAAATATGGCTGGAGATCCAGGGAGCAAAATCTGGAAGTGACAACTGTCCATCATTTTACTTGATAGATATCTTATTATGATACTTAGAATGGCCTTTTAGTAGAAGCAATAACCATTTTAGACTTTATCTTTTAATCGGAATGTAAATGCATTCAAAATCCACCAACACTACAGGAAAAAAAAATCACTTAATTTCAATGAATGATGGATTAGGTCTTCCTCAATTACCATCAGGCTGATGGCTAAGAAGATTCAAATTTGATAAGCGTGCTTTGGCACCAACCCCTTGTACAAATCCCTGAAAACAGCAATGTGGTCCTTCCCTGTTCAGGATTTGTAGCCCAGAGACACGAGTGCAAGGCCCAAGCCCAGAGCAAAGCCATGGTTCAAACAGTCCTACTACCTGCACAGGCCAGATCGAGTCCAGGGCATCAGACAGTTGGCAGTATATATTCTCCTGTGCTTGCTTTAAAATTACTGAGAAGAGCATCAGGAGGAGAGCACAAATCTAATGCCTTTTCGATTTAGGTAGAAGCTTTCTGCAACACCAGTGTCTCATCACAAGCCCCAGTGATCAACTCCTTTAGCCGTTTGATTCACATTCAAGGCAATTTTTATCATCCGCTGGAGCTGAGACTCTGAGGTTCTGATTAGAGGGGCCTTTTACTGTATGCTTACCTCCCCCTGTTTCGGCATGGGAATGAGGCATATTTACCCTGTGTAATTGCCCTGCTTTTCTTCATTCTGCAAGGTCTTTGTTCCAATATCCATCTCTGATTTCATTTCCGTGCCGTACACCTCAAAGCACATCACCTCACAGCAATACAGGTAAAATTGAATTCTTCTGATGTCTGTCACCAAGGACACATCGTTGGGAGGTGAATAGCTAGCCTCAGGTCCCAAAGCTCTGGTTTTCAGGAGCGGTTTGGTAGCTCAGTGGTGATTAGAGCAGTGAGCGGAGAATATTGATGCGCTGTGTTAAACTCAACTTCAGACACAGAAACTGACTGACAAAAAGGCTGAAATGCTTTTGCTTAATTAAAATAAAATAATTGATTCTCTTTGTCTGTTTGGTGAAAGTTTTGGCATAAAACTGATATTATGGTGACCTTGGAGGGAACAGCCCCTCTTGCAAAGCCCTGAGACGCATTCGCCTGTGAGCTGCTGCCATAGGATGGTGGCAGCATGAAACGCGCTGTGGGAGCCTCGGAGAACTGACACTGCTCTTCTCCCTTCGGCTCCCAGTGGGACAAAATGACAGGAAGAGTGAGACCGGGTGGTAGCAGGAGTGCATTTGATCTTAGACCTTGGACTTCAAAAGCATCTCCCATTTCAGGCAGAAATTGTGCCAGAGGCTTGAAGCACGGATTGTGCTTGACAGAACTCAAGCCTACGCTTAACTAACAGCACAAACATATCCCGGGTCTCTGCTGCTCGTAACTTTTTGAGAAAATCGGCTTTTCATGTAAGCCACTAGAAATGAAAGAATTACAATCAGCTGGTTTTGTATCATCAAAATAAGTTATAATCTTATATTTCCTGCATGAAAATGCAAGAAATGACAGATACCACTGAAGGCAGAGGAGGGGTGACTGAAACACTTTTTATACTGGTGAGCAAGTGTTCCGGAGCAGCGCTGAGTTAAAAATCAGCTGTAACCCACGGCCTGCAGCAGCAGGAGAGCAAAGTGAAGTGAGTCTGGCTGTTGTAACTGGAGTGGAGACATCAGTTCACTCAGTGGTGGCAGCTCCGGGGCCCCTGCTCCTCCACAGCCGCAGGGAGCAGGGCAGCAGCAAGACTGCTCTACATCATGAACCTTCCCTTCCTGCAGGAAGCCCTTCCCTGGGAATGAGCTGGCGTTTGGCTGGGTGTCTATTTGTGCAATCGGACACACGCAGAGGCGTTTTCCCAGGCAAGCAAATCGTCTCGTTTTCTCTGCGGCGAGGAACGTGGCACGTCTGCTGGAACCGGTCCGTGCTCATGTTGGTTAATCCTGCTCAACAGCTTGTTTACGCCTTTACCATATGTTCACTGTCTGTTAACAGAAGGTCTGTGGCTCTTTATAATCCCCAGCACCCTTTCCCTTTTCCCAAGGCTTTTTACTGATTTTTAAAGTTGGAAACTCGCTCCCCCTTGGCGATAGGGACCCTAACCTCCCGTACTCCTCCAGGACTGTTCAGGCCCTTGGAAGCTCCTTCTGTCAGAAAACATGCAGCTTTGCTGAGACTAGGCTACTTGCTTTTCCATAATCTACATATTAAGCTCAGGCCCACAGCCCTTAATTCTCTTACAGAATGCATCACATAACTGCTGCATCACATTTTGCATTCTTCTACTCTCCCTTACACTTTTTTCCTATTAATCACCTCTCTCTTTGTTTGATGGCCGTGATCAGTCTACTCTACTCAGCCCAAGGTGCAAGTTTTCCTTTCCTTCTCCACCAGCTTCCATAGCTCTCATTCACCAGCAGAAGTTAGTCTGTCCTTCACCTTGTTTTTGTCCTTCAGCTAGGGCCTAGTCCTTTCCCAGCCAGGCCATAATGTCCTTTCCACTTTTGCTCCAAGTGTCTCAGATGTTCACTCATCTTTCAGCAGCAAGGCAACAGTTTTATCTTCCTAACGTCAACACCATGCACTAACTGCAGCAGATTTCACTTCTGTGTTCACAGCTCGCTTCCCATCAACCCCAAATTCTCTGCTCGTGTCAGTGATACAGGTATAATGCTTTTATATTCCGTGGTTCCTGAAAATAACTTACCTTCCAATTTTAATGTGGTATTACAAGCCTTTATTCTTGCAGTAATTACTGCGTGTTTCAAATGTGTGTTTGGTATTCCTCATCCCTGCTAAGTGACCCTGACCAGTAACCACTGCAGGAAGATCTCCACACGTTGCAGCAAAAATAAGCAGCACCTTTGCTCCACACTACTCCCTTACCCCATTCCCTTGAGAACAGGGAGCAGTTTTACCTGCCTTGCCACATACTCGAAGGCATCCAGGAGCTGGGACATCGTGTCAGCCCCAAGCAGGGCATCGTGGTACCGATGTAGCCGGCTGGAGCTGCCAGCAAATGTGAAGGGAATGATTGAAACCCCATCTTCCACATGCACAGCCCTCTGCTATTAAGGACACAACACACTGCGGTTCCCTCAAGGGGAAGCGATACATGAACAGCAGAGCTATGATCAGCAGCCGAGGGACGCGCAGCTAAGGCGACGCATGAATCTTTTAATGAGATTAGTACGCAGAGGAGAAAAGAGACAGGCTGCTGCTGGAATTACAGAGGAATCTCTGCACCAGGAAAAGCATTCACCAGGATGTTGCTGAGGACAACAAAAACGTGCACGGGAGCAGTGTTTTGCAGGTGAACAGGCTAGATATAGACTAGCACAAAGTGCAATCAATCAATTTTTGTGCTCACAGAAAAGTGCAGAGCGTAACTGAGCTGGGTTTACTTGTTTTATAGACTTTTAATAGGCTTTTCAGAGCATGTGGCAGAAAGGAATATGGCAAATTTTAACACTATTCATCATTCTTAAGGAACTGACCAAGCTTATAGCAAGTCGATGTGCGGGCCATAAGAGTGCATGAGTTATTTGATGGTGACACATCGCACACAAGTGTGGTGCTCCCTAAACTTGTAAGGATATGCTACATAGATAGACTCGAGACACATCATAGCTGTAAATACACTAAGCGTGTGTGGCCACAAGGAACCCAATTCCAGAAGCAGGATGAGGACATGATCCTTCTGGATCCATGAAAGGAGGCTGATGTGGACAAGATGTCAATAGCGATCAAGACAAGCTCTCTGGTTATCAGCAGTACTAAATGTAGGTTACACAGTAAAGCTCTTGGTTCAAACCAGCAGAGAGCAGGGACCCATACATAGCACAGCTTCTATACACAGGTATAAGTGCCTGGAAGCTCAGCTCATCCGGGTGATGTTGGGAAGAAGGCTGAAACTGCTTTGAAGAGGGAATAAAAGCATCCCAACAGGACTGTTGTGGTATATACTCTTTAAATGCGCTCATTTAGCCTTGTAAAGCTAATATAAGTAGGTTGCCAGATGCTACAGCTAGTATAAATGAGTGGAAAAATCTGACCTAGTGGTGTTTTCTATCTACTTTGTACTCTGTTTGCATTGCTATAAATGACAACATGAGGCACCAGGCAAGTGGAAAATTGAGCACAATGTTTTAGGCTGGAATATAAAGTGGCAGTCTATGCTCCATTCATTTAAATGGGAGTCCTGTTGCTTACTTCAGGGGGAATACAACCAGCCCGCCTCAAAGTCCTGCTCTTGCATTTTCCTAAGCAACACAAGAGCTTCCCACAATGCAAAGCCTTTGCTGCACAATGAAATCTGCATCCCCCACCTTATCTATAGCCCTGATGTTCAAGAAAAATGTCCACTCCCCTTGAGATTTCCTATAGTGTAACTTAAGGGACTGTTAATACACACTTACCCTGCTAAAAGGGGAAGTGTAAAAAGGGACAGAGTCCAAAATATCTTCAGAGACACATGATGACTATTGCTGGGTAATAAAGAACTTTTTAAGTGTGAGTACAGCATAACAAAAGCTAATGGCAAGGCATGTTAATCACATTGGTTTAGGCTTCAGGTAAGATGTCAAGGTGAGAGAGATTAGCTAGTGGGAGAAGCAACCAGCTTTTTATACAGTTTGCATTTTATGAAGTCTTTCAAAACAAAACTAGCCCTTTACTGGAAGCGAAGCTGGCCTCAAATGTGTGTAACCAGGTTCAGTATGATGGGAACTGGGTGCAATTCTGCTCCCAGAGCCAGGCCGAGTAGGTAATTTAACTCACAGATTCACAGGAGGAAGATCAAAAAAGATCTCTCTGTTTTCTCCTTGAAATATCTCAGGCCACTAAACTTCACCCAATTATCCAGCCCTGAGTCCAATAACTTGTATTTGAGTAAAGCATCCTTTGTCTTAGATTAAAGCTTGTCTCAAAGAAAAGCTTTCAGCCTTTACTGGAAAATCTGAAGAGACTTCGTTTCTATCCCTTTCCTTGTACTTTGTTCCGGTGGTTAATCACCATTACCATGTTTTCTGAAAAGCTTCTTTAGAGTCTTAATCCAGTTTCAGCTTTTGCTTCTTGTGGTGCATCTCTCCTCCAGGCAAAAGAGCTTGCTAATACCTTCCATTTTTTTCTGCTTCTGGTTGCACTTCACAAAGCACAACTAAATCCACCCCCCATACAAACACACACACAAACACATACACAGTCATGCTTTTAATCAGGTGCAGATTGTGTCTATCCTGCATTGAAATCCTACAGCACTCCTCAAGCCTGGAGCTTTTCTGATCTTTTGAGAAAAAAAAAAAAAAAAAATCATTTCAGAATTTGGAACGAAGATGCTGGTGCATTGATCACAGCCATCAGAATCTGTAATCATTAATAATTGTCTTCTCTAACTTTCCTTCACATTTCACCCCTTTGGCTGATGTTTAAGGTCCCCTCAACCCCATTTTGAGACATCTCTTGCTCTTTTGAAAGTTTCTATTTATCTCACTTGTAAAAGAGAATGTTAGATTTTATTCCCTGATTTTTGAATACATAATGAGTCTCCATCATGCAGCCATTAACTCCCTAAAATTAGAATATAACTTCTTTAATTGTGGAAAATTATACTCCTGTCTTTTCACGGTTTATTGCCTGAAAATCTAAGTCTAAGGACTCTTCAACTAGTGAATGTGGGAGCTATATGAGGTTTACTAAGCTAAATAACTAGAAAATTATAGCTACCAAAACTTGTCTTTTTTTAATATATATATATAAACATCCAACAATAGAACTGTCCTTTCCTTTTGCAGTTTACCTAGTCAGCCAAAGCCAACTATAAACTAGAATCAGATGGACAGGCAGCTTTTACCTCCTTTCTTTTTGTGTTCTTTGTTTGACTCTCACGCTCAACTGTCTGAGTCTACTTGATGAAAAATATTATTCTCTAGAAGAAGTTGCCTAAAATCCTAATTTTATTCATGGATTGGGAGGTATTCCATCTTTACATGTTATGTTCAGCACCTGCATATTTCCAGCTACAGGACAGAAGTATTTTTTGAATAATTTCTTCTTTCTCTGCACAAAGTTTTATTATTCCTGTCTAGTATTGAGAAAAATACCTTTTGCAAGAATTTGGGTTCATAATATGACTGAAATGAAAGGAAACTGTATGACTTTCAAGCATAGATTTTCCTCTAATATTTGTAGCCCCTGTTTTTTGTTTTGGATGTGGATTATTTTTTTGACATTATAATTTCTCAGGGTTATTATTGCCATGTGTTTCCCCCTTTCAATGTTAACTGTAAATTGCTTTGAAAAAAATTAACTCCCTCCCTTTCACATTGAACTAGAATTAGGTTTTAACTAGAGTTATGGTTTTTCCTGGTTCGTCACTTCCTAAATTTAAAAAAGCTCTCAGCTTTCACTCACACTCCTTTTTTCTATTCCCTCCCCATCAAACGGTTGAGCTAATAACTCTCCCTTAGCTCAGTGAAGTTGGTCTTCTAATTTTTTTAAATGAAGCCTAATTTTTTAAATGAAGCCATGGCTGGGACCTGTGAGGATCCCAGTGAGGATCCCAGATTCCCTTGGGCTGAAGTCACAATGTTTCTTGCCTTGCAGACACAAAAATGAGTGTCTGAACTGCAAGTATTTTCCTCTGTCTTCAGGCCATCAAAAAAGATGATTACCAAAGATGCTGTAAAGAAAAAAAAAGTTTAAGAAATGTGGGAGCATCAAGATAGCAGCCATCTCTGCTCTCCGTAACTGCACCAGGCCGTGTACTATTAATCCTTCACTGTCATTTCCGATTGACAGCCCAAAAGCAAGTTGCACCTTGTTATCTCCTGAGTTTGCTTTATTTAAATTGATTTTTCTTTTACCACATTAATGGTGATTCACTGTGATCACATCCCAATAAAATCAAACTCCTTAAGTGAGAAATACACCGGCTTTCAGATTTTAAGTTTTAACATTGTTTTTCACTTATTTCTAAAAGAAAATATGTGAAATATACCACATATAGGAAGATGTGAAGTAAACCGCATATAACAAATTTGGAGGAATGTAAATTGATCTCCACATATTGATGTCACCAACTTACCCATAATGCCATGGATGAAATCTTAGCTCCATTATGGATCATAAGTTTGAATGTATACATTATTCAAAACCATCTACTAGTTATTTTTTTGCAAATAATTCTACTTCTGAAATATGTGGGATGTGTGTATATCTTCTTTACTCATTTAACATTAAAACTTCCTTCCTGCTTTTAATAAATCAAAACTCCAATTGATGTGGGCAGATATTAATTCTTTTTCCTTTATATTTAATCTCAGACTTGCATCTCCGTGGCTTGTCCTAATTTAAAATGGATTATGAGTTAATCTGGGCTATTCCATTTTAGGATGCATACTGGCTAACAAGATTAATTTAGTTTCCTTAATCACTGAGCTCCTCAACAAAACCAGAAAATCTCTAACATCACCACTTACATTTTGAGTATTAATTTTTGCAAAAGACTCCCTTTTTAACCACGGATACTATTCTCAAAAAGACATTATTATAGTTTAATTACTTCTGAGGCTTTAGTAGCTGAGAATTTTAGTAGTTGCAATTCTGACCTTTATATAAAAATTATCTTTACCATGTAACCAAATTTTGCAAATGACTTCCCTTAGGGCAGCAAGGAAATTTCAATATTCCTTCCTTTAACAAGAGGGTCATATTCTGTCCAATTTCTAGTGAAGTCAATGAAGTCACTTTGCTGCTCAGTAGTTGCAGTAATGGTTGAAGCTACTGTAAGAAAGAGCAAAATTTAGCTAGGTGAATTTCTCCAGAGAAAGACATACTGCACTTTACAGTTTGTTCTTATTTCCTATTTATCATTTCCTTGAAATTGGTTATTTTGGCTTTTAAAAAAAAGACTTAAATTTTAAAAAAAGGAAAGAATAAAGATAGTATTTCTGCGTCTTGATGTGAGGATTCAATTTAATGAACAGACAGATGTTTACAAAACATCAAACCTAGCTGCAGTCATTTTCTTCTCAGATTAGACATACCAAAAGAGTCAGAAGATGAATTTGTGCCTCGATTAATATTTCTGGAGTTCCACTGGTGCAAATTTTGCTCTCCTATCTTTCTTGAAATTGAAAGCTTTGAAAGTGCCTGCAGAGATGCACCTTGCATGGGTTATAAAAGCTAAAACCACCTGAAGTCGCTATTGAAGTTCCTCGAAGCTGGACACCGAGACCATCTATGGGTCTGGAGATACAAATGTGGAGTCACAGAGGATGCTCAGGGTTCTCCCAGTTGTGATTTGCCTGCAGGTTTCTGCAGATTGTTGGGGCAGTTTTCGCCTCCTAAATTGCCATTTTCCTCATCCCTCAGGCATTTCTGCTCAACTTTTCCAATCACAGACCTGTGCCAGGGACCCAAACAAAATCCCTCCTTAAATTCCCCATAATTCAGAGGCTTTTCAAGGCCTTTCACAAGCTGCCGACGCTCCCTTGTTGCTGATTTTCATATCAAGAGCCCAAATGAATCTCTTCTTGTACAGATTTGACTGAAATCAAGTTGTTGAAGGGAAAGGAGAGTTTATAAGTGAAATAATCAAGTGAGAAGCAAAGGCAAATTCAGTTCAAGATTGCAGGCATTTAGGTCCTCTATAGCCTTGGGGAGCCATTCAGACAAATTCAAGAAGTTTGGAATAAATGCAAGCTAGAATGCTTAAAAGAAAAAAAAGAAAAGATGTCAGCAGTATTTAACAGTATCTTTATGTTGGGGGGCAAACCTTGACATCTTTACATTGCCGCTTCTTAATTTTCTAAGAAAAAAAAAAAAAAAAAAAGAAAAAAAAAAATAATTGAAAGCCAAACCAAGAGGGAGAAGAAGATCTTCCATGGAAGTTCTGTGAATCAAAACCCAAGCTAGCAGACCTGTCTCAGCTTTACTCTTTTCTCAATTCTTTACGAACATTTAGACTTAATAATAGTTTTCATAACCTTGAGCTTGCTCTGTAAGAAATAGAAACCTAGTGAAATATAGCAAACAAATTTAAACACAATCTCTTTTGACATGCAAAATGGATTTCGGTTTTGTCCTACTGTGGTCTTATGTTTCATTATTATTAAAAATGTCAGCAGTATTTTGCCTGCTGGGAACATATTTTTTCCTCCTCTTCTTCAATCTTACTCCAGGTCTCTCACTGACTATTTTACTGCTCATGTCATCAGAGACTATTGGGGAGGTGGGGGATGCTGGTGCTCCTGGGGCTGGGTCGTTCCACATGTGTGAGCATTACGGAGGCTTCGCAACAAGACAAGCATGCACAGGACCTGCCTGTTTAATAACTACATAAAATACAAATAAATGTAAACAGTTAGGACACAATGCAGTTCCCTCTAAACCCACTTGGCAAAAATTCCTTTGATGCCCACGGGGTCTTTCCACTGACAAAAGTCCAACTTTTATCTGATGTTGTAGATTCAGACAGAGATTATCATGATAAGGAAATGGAGATGGGAAGGTGATTTCTGTGATTCCTGCTTCTGGAGAGAAAAAATTCCTCTGGTATTTGCCTAGAAACCATGGACGTTTGCTTGATTATCCAAGAGGCCCGATTATTTTTGCTTATTTTTTTCCTAAATTAGAAGATGAAGGGAAAAGCAGAGCCTTAACACCGAGAGAAAAGTTGTGTTTCCACAGCTCATTACTGAAGAGGAAGAAATATCTATCTTGATTTCTTAATATTAACAAACTGCATCATTTCCCACGCACACACTTTCTTGGTAGGGTTTGTAACAAATTATAGGGAATTGTTACCATCTCCTGGGTCTAAGAAAATCCCTTTCAGGTTTCAATTTCTTATATTTTAAAAAAATATAAAGGATGAAGGCACATATAGTGTTTTCATATTTGTTTAAAATTCATCAATTCTATGCATGCTTTCACCCTTACACTCATTTACTAGAAAGTAAATATGAATGAGCATGATCATGAGAACCAAATACCATTTTTAATAGTCAAATATTTACAGTCCAAACATTTGAAATATTTGCAATATTTGCACATCTTTGGAGTCAAACATCACCAGCTTGGATCTGCTATTGCACAGTCCAAGCAGTATCTATCTAAAGTGAGAATGACCTTCAGCTGAGTCGTACAGCTAAGCCTCCTGATTAAGCCACCTGCTGTATCAGTTACACTCCCAAACTATGCAATGCAAATTCTTGTACCAATAGCATGTTTCCTGTTATCTCTTTGAATTACCATACTGTAGGCAATGTTCAGTCTAACATAATAAATCTCCACTGAGCTGGAATTTAATGTAGTCCCTTGCCTCAACATACTGTAGGCAGAAATATGCTGGAGTCCCTTTTGCTACAAATGGCAAAAAATACCACAGCATTGGTGTTACAGTCATGATGCTAAATACAATCTTGATACAAAAATAAGATTCAAAATTCATTGTGGTGTGAACATTGTAAAACATGAAGGAATGATTTAGTCAGTAATAGTCCTTCATTATCTAGATATATTTTTTCTTATTTTCTGTACAGTATATTGCATTTGGCAGTTGTTGGGATTTTTATGACTTTTGCTACTGGAAGAAGGAAAGTTTTGGACTTTCAATATGACTCAGAATAGTTTGGCCCCATTCCCAGCTGTTCCAGTATCCTGGCAGTCAAATTGGGGACATTCACCTGGCCATGCAAATACTGGAAATACTTTGTCTCCCTGCCAGCATCAGAGCCCCCAGTCTAGGTTTAACTTGAGCTTCATTTGTCCACAGAGGCTGAGAAGGTTTTCAGAAGCATCTTACCTGGCCACCTTTTATATCACCAGCCCAAATGATCCTATCCCTTCTTATAACCTTTCAGTTGGAATGGGTTTCAGCCCAAATCTAAATCAAGACACAAACTACACTGTGGACACCAGCATGTATCGACCCCAGTCACTCTGCTGCCATCCACTTGTGAGCACTGCATGGATAGGATTAACAGAGCAGGACCCAAAACAGACAGAATTTGATTAAATTCCTTTAGCTCTGGTAAAACTCTAAGTCTGGAGTTCTTGAGAAATGAAAACCAGTGTATCAGACTGGAGATGATGAACTATATTGGTGAGATTCAGGACAAAACCAGGGTTTTCCCCAGGATTCCCTCAAAATGAAGCATAGAGTTTCCCCCTTAAAGCTCATGATGCATCTTGCAGAGAAAGCAAAGAGGAGGCCAGAGGGGGTCTTTTAGCACTGTCTGCCTTGGGCCAAAGGACCCTGCCAACAGTGGAAGATCAGATACAGCAACAAACTGCTGAGACTGTGAAACTCAGCACATTTTGGTCACTACACATAGCTCATGATAGGGTAGGATGAATGGGAAAATCATTTTGCTGGAGCTGAAAGTGGGAGCTCTTACATTTCAGCTCAAATAAAGGAGGTTTTTAAAATTATACTTTAGCTTCACGGCTGAATTTTCCTGCATAGCAAGTACCCCTGGGACTCCCTGCACTGACATTGAAAGATGCCCCATTCATTCATAGTCAAAACAGGATGATTCAACTTTGCATAGTTTGAATGTCAGAACTCCCAGTGCAGATGCAACTTATCTGGGCAAATGAGCCCTTTTGTCAGCAGAGCTCATGCCATTTAGGGAAGCAGTTTAATACCAAGAAAGAGTTATTTGGCTGTACAAGTTGTATCTCCATTACCAGAATTCTGCCACTATAAATAGACTAACCAGATTCCTTGTATTGAAGAGTGGTCCTCAATTAGCCATCCATTGAAAGAGAGGGACTTCAGAGACATATAAACATATAAAACTGATTTGCAACCATAAGCATCATCTGCCTTCCATATTCATCTATTATCTACATTATCCTACATTTTGCTTGATCTTCTAACTGAATATCAGAGGCAGAAAACACTCAGGAACAATTAAGTTTTATTTTTCCTTTATTTGCTGGCCTCTAAAGAAGATAAATTCCTTTGTGTCATAAGGAAATAGAGGCTACACTTAAAATAAGTTGTGATTTTAAGTAGCCAGGGGTTGAATGAGGCATAGTTTGGGCAGAAATCCGTCTTGTGAAGGGCCATTGTGAGTTAGCCTCTGGAATTTCCTGCATCCGAGCAATGTCTTTTGGATGCCACACAGCTTGGTCACACACGCTTGATATAATGGAGCAAGTTGTTCTGTCTCATGTAGACTTACGTATAAACCCACACTTAGGCACATTCCATTTGCCAAAATTGAGATGTGAGACACAACATTATCTATTTAAAAAACTGGAAAACAAGGGGGATAAAAGCTCCATTCTGGACATGGACTTAAAGTGTCCCAGGGTCTGCTAAGGAAAACGGCTCTTCTGGTAAAGCAAAGCTGATGACGCAGCAGTGGCTGCAGAAATGGCCTTTCCGTAGCAAAAATATGAGATGAAGGTCAATTGAAGCACGCAGTAGCATTGAGCAGCAACGGTCCCGTTTCCTGTGTGTCTGTGAAATCACCCAACAGGCATGCTCAGCTTTTCCTGACCTCCTGGGTGGTTTCTGGCTTGCAGGTTATCCCCAACACTGCAGTGAGAAGAGCCTTTTTCACTTGATCCTTGAGGTTGAAGTCTCCTTTGGCAAGCTGCCTCCTCCTGAAATTGACTCCTTTCCAGGCATTTTCCCCAAGGAATTCATGCTTCCTGCAGCTCCTTTTCCTCCTGCCTGTATCCCAATTTGTCCACAATATACATACCATCACATACCTGTTTTCTGTTAGTCAGTGGTAGGCAATCTTTGGCAAATGAAACCTTTAACTCACACCTTTCAAACTCCAGAAATCTGGCAATTTGCCTCATGCCTTAAAATGACATGAGTAAGACCCATTACTAGGGAGAAACACTGGAAGGATAAGAACAAATAATCCCTGCCCACTCTGCTGTTAATTAAGAACAGATAATATTTCCAGTCTTCAAATGACAGGTTTTTGGATGACTCCACTATGGAGGCAAACAGTCTCAGTTCTTCATTTATCATGACAATCCCTAAACTTCCTCAGTTAAAGCAGAAAGAAAGGGGAAATTCTTCCAATCGATGCTCTATAGCTCCATGTGTCTTTTCTCATGCAGAGAAGGCAAGTGTGACTTGGAAAGAAAACGCAGGAATCTATGTAAAATCAGACTGAATACTAAAAGAAACAATCCTTCATCAGAAAGAGGGAGAGATGCCTCGTGCATTGGTTCACAGAGCACAGGAGCATTTCTCTTGCTGGTGAGACTTTCAGCTCCACTGCTCATGCTGCCCTGAAGATGCCTTACAGATGATGCTATAAAGGCCAGGGGACTCTATCCAATTAGGATATCGCTTTCCAGTGTGATGCCTGGCTATTAATGAGGTCTGCAACATTGTGATTGTGATTTAAAGCAAAAATAGACACCCCCTTCCCAATTTGTAAGAGTGAATCTGGTCTTGTACCCCAGTTCAGAGTAGGTGCACTCTGTCTTAATTCCATTTGCACTTCAGTGGGATGTACATCACTCTGCAGTGCCTTAATCCAGGTGGGATGCTGAACACTGACTGCTTTCCCTCCTAAGAGCAGTAAGGCAAGAGACTGATTATTGTACGGGCCCACTTTGGAAGAGTTTTTTCCTCTTCCTTGAGGATCCTTCAGAAAGAGGTGGCAGTGACCATTGCCCTAAGCAAACTGTTCATCATTCTTGCTGCTTTTTGTCCCAAAAGTGGTTCCTTAGTTTTCATCTTGTGCATCCATTTTCATATTCCCGAGTCATTCTTAACATTTTGTCTGTGTGTTTGCAAGTCCCCTGGAAAGCAGAGGGGCTTTGCATCTGCATGGTAGCCTTACCTACCCTACTAGGATCCCCTACTATAGCTCATATGCACTGGATGGAGAAACACTGTGTGTCCCTGAACCCAAGCACACTCATCAACTGTGCAAATTGATAAATGTTTGGAGTCAGAAGGAAATGTCTTTCCTGCCTTCATCTGACATTAGAGGACACAGGAGGTCACTGGCAGACTGTAAAGTGGATTCTCATTGTGGCCTTGTTTTAACACAGACCCTTCTTTTTCAAATCCCTAACTTCATACAGCCAAGGGGACACAGCTGCTTTCCTGCTTGGCAGACTGAAGTATTGCATTTCACAGCATGCCTTGAACTGTCCTCCGGGCCCACGAGCAGCCTGGCTCTGTAGCTGATGAGGGTAGAGACAAAAGGCTGGATCCTTCTTTACTATTGCTGAACTCACCAAGTGCAATGCACTGCAGCTCAATAGTTTAATAGCTGCCTTGCTGCATACAGATAGCAGCCCTTACCAGATGTTCCTTGTATTGCCTTGATAGATAATATATCAGATAAGGTTCATTTATGATGGGTTTATTGTGAGCTTCATCCGTCCCAAATGCTACAGCTCTAACAAGGGAAATTAAGGTCCCGCAGCAATCTTGCTCTCTCAGATCATTGCTAAAATGAAAGGGTGAACTGCAGCAGTTCAATAGTGATTTCTGGCTCAACTTAAACACTGGTTCTTGTCAACATGGTAATGCTGGGGAAAAAAAGATGGGCATCGTTGAAAGAAAAATATGGATGGAAGGGGAGAAAAATAGCAGATATACGGCAGTAATTTGTCAGATGCAAAAATCAAAATGACTTTTCAAGGAATTTATGCCTGCTCAAACAAGACGCTAGTAGCAGACTGGAATCTAGCCCAGCATACAAATTCAATAACCAAATTAGACTCCATAGGACCTCACATGTTATGAAGCACATTAACCTCTCTTGTGCCAGACTCTGCACCTTTTCCATTTTAAAGGAGTGAACCTCTGCTTCTGAATTTCTCCTACAGAGATTAAACTCAGTGCCTTGATAAGCGACTGACTTTGATCCCAGACCTATGACGTGTCTCCAGGAGAGCAGTGGCAGGCCCTGTACTCTTGTTGAAATGTCAACACCTTGGATTGAGCAATGAATTCCTGGAAGCATAAGGAAATCCGCTTCCCATCAAGCTCAACTATCATCAAGGTGATCAAGCCTCTATCACTCCTAGCTAAAGACCACCTTGAACTCCAAGTTTTCATCTTCCTCTGGAAAGACTTGATCAGTATCACACTGTCACTCACCTCTCCCCCAGCCAACGCTGCTGAACCCTTATCCATATCCCTTTGCAAAATATCCAGGTCACTTTCTAATTAGTAGAAGGCAACATGAAAAACACTGTCTCTTTCAGTCCTGTGGGATGCAGTAGGAAGGATGTAAGTGTCCAATTGCCAACTGTAATCAGGCCACAAAACAGGCTAAGGCACAGAGGCTACGGTCTCTAACATTCCAACAGGGTACACTTGACAGCTTTGTCATGTTCAAATACACCAACATCCACTTCATCTCCTTGGAACAGTGGTGGTGACACTGAGGGGCCCAGCTTATGCTCCTCAGTATCTCACAGCACACACAGGAAAACAGAGTCTGAGCAAGCTCTCAAAATGTCCAAAACACCAGCCTTGGGGTGGGAGAGGTTAATAGACAGGCTGACTCCAGATAAACTTATTATCCCCATAAATGGCCAATCTTTTTCAGAATCTTACTAAGCTCTTGGCCTTAAGAGCTTCCTGTGAGATTTGGGTTGATTCCGTTATTATCAGAATCAATTTGCTCATTACCCAAAGATCATTTCATTGAACCAAGTACATTAAGGGCCAGATTCTTGGCTGCTATGAATTAATCTTCCTTTCAGGCAGTGGGGCTGCAATTTTACACCCATACAAAGTGAATATAAACTGCTCCTAAATAAGAACGTTTGCAATTTGCAGACTAATGGAAAACCAGACCCAGTAGCTATGTAATTTCTTTCACATTATCTCCTGATAATTGGCAATCTAACCAAGGTAAAATCAGAACTGATCTGCTGATTTGGAATTTGGCAGGATTGAAGGATTTGTTCTGTTACTGTCATTGCTGGTTTCAAAATTGTTTTCTCAAATATTTTAAAATATTTCAGACATCTTTTACATTTATTTTGAAGGGAAAGGAGAAGAATAGTTGGGAAATGTAATAACATTTAACAACTCCATGAAGTCAAATAAAACATTTTTGCTGCTCAAGAATATATAGAAATAAGCAGGAATAATAAGACCATGTAATCATTTTTGCTGTTGGCAACTTCAATTTCAATTGCTTGTGGTACCTAGCCAGAATGTGGACATCACTGCAGGAGCAGTGACTATTATGGTATTTTGGAAAACTATCAATTACTGCACAAAGTACTCTGGATATTTTAACAGTCTTAAGCCTAAAGCTTGAAAATATTTCCAGAACTTTCACCTGCCCACAGATTTTATAACTGGTAGGAAATTCTCAGGGAAAGGCCAGGAAAAAAAAAGAAATCCTTTTAGCAACAAAATGAAAGAAATCTAGAGGACCATCTGACCAAAAAAAGGAGGTGACGTAAACAAGGGGTTCTCACATTTCTACGTCTTGATTTGAAGATAAGATTACAAATGCTTGCCATAAAGAACGCACACCCACCGCTTCTTGATATTTGCTCTATTAAGAGGGAACAGTTCAGGAATGTGTCCCCTCTCCCTGTAGCTGGAAGGACCCAGAGCAGCAAGTCCTCGATTGACTTGCCTTGGCAACCTGAGAGAGGAATTAACCCAGTCCAGCACATTTCCATTGCATCCCATGAATACTGAGGAGCACGAAACTTTATCTGTCCCGATTCCTGAAAACAGTGAGCACACTCATGTATCTGTGAGTGCACATGTGTGGGCAGGAGCTGGGTCAGAGAAAAAAAACAGGCAGAGAATTGCATGACAACTTTTAAATATTACCTAGGTAATTTTTCTCACCATGGGCTTTCTCCACAATAAGCTATTTTTAAAGAATGAGCATAAAAACAGAGTCCCCCATAATGAAACTAACAAATGCCTCAGTGCAGAGTGTGCAACTCAGCCATTGAGAAACCCAAACAACTGATAATGAAATGGAAAACTCCAGAAAACAAGCTGAGAACAACAGAGGGAAAGGCCAGCCTGCCACACTGCTGAAGGCTGGACATATTCCAGTCAATGGAGTCAATGTGAGAGCTGAAAAGAATGAGCAGAGCAGGTCCTATTCCTTACAACAAGAAAGGCATTCAAAAGAAATGAAACCAAGTTTTTAACCCTTAAAAATTTTGTTATCCTCCAGCCAAATAAAAGTTGAGAAGAGTCCACCTCTGTCAGCTGCATTAAAGAGACAACCATCTCAGCCCCACAACCCAGATGTCAGGTGGATTTCTTGACATGTTAGAGAGACAAGCAGACTTTACGGCTTACCTGGAAAAACACACACAGCATCTTCAAGCCCAGCATGGATCTCTAACATAGGCCCTCTCTTCAGTAACACTTATATGAAGCCTAAGTTCAGGTGATGAAGTTTAACTCCTAATTCACTATAGTTACAGCTGCTTCTCATCATGTAGATGGACTTAGAGCTGAGCCCCACTACAAAGATGAACCTGCTGCAAAAGTCAGTTTAAGGTCCTTAAGCATCAGACCTATGGGATGCCTATCACAGATTCAGTCAACCATGCTTAGTTTAAAAAAATAAAATAAAATCAGCTTTGAGATAAACTGACCTGTAAGGGAAATAAATCACCTTCAGCTAAAGTGGTTTTTGTGGAACATGTGCACATACATACATTTTTCACAGTTATTAACACTTATCTGGTTGACATCAGAATGCATTTACAGCTAATTCAGAGAATGAGAATGGGTTGACTCAGTAGATTTATGAGTTGCAGACTCACTGTCCCCAAATGTTGTCATTCTACCGTCTGGGGGTCTAAGCAAAGCCAAGGCCAGTGAAGCCGTCACTCCAGTCGCATTAACACTGTCTAATTTAAAACCTGTCCAGTATGGCAGAGGAAGACAAAGTTCTTCGGAGGTTTCTTTCTCTCCATCTGCAGTAAAGGGGACAGATCTCCGTGAATGTCCATTTAGGCCTCGAGAGAGACAATGAAGAACCCACTCCAGAGAAAGTAAAATAAGAGACACAAAAAGGTCTGATTCTTGGAAAAAACACCAAACTTACAAACCCCAGGGTAAATTGTTCCTACGCATGCAAAACTCACAGTATTTCCTCCTCTTTCCTCTTTCATGTTTTCATAAGGAGGAAGTCTGGCCGGCCTTTGGGGCAAACACCTTCAAAAATAAACTGTATTTGTCCTCCTCCTTTGTAAAATATCTAGCTGGCTTACTCACTAGAGTTTCCATTTGTTTTCATCAGTGAGTTGTCTTTTTCATAGTCAACTTCTTTTGTTGGTTCTCTCTTTTTACTTTTCCATTTTTTTCTTTTTTTTTTTTTTACCCTTTTTTTGTGTATAGAGGTTTTCTTTGATGTCTCAGTAAGTAAAAGGCCCAATGAGCATTTGCCTGCTTTCTTTGTACTTATGGTGTCAAACCTCAGATCCCCCTCCTTTTCATCGGCATTGTGTGCACATCCTTGGAGAGCAGGGTGTTTTATCTGCCTTTGTTAGCGAATCACAGCAGCAAATGTGCTGAGCAGAACTGGAGAGGAACTGAATTCTCTTGCACACACACGTGCCCACAAACACATCCAGACCTCCAGAGGGGTCATCTTCAGTGGTCCCGCTAGTACCAGGACCACGATAGCATCTGTGACAATAGACCTTATTGTAGTGGCTATGGGAGGCTCATTGCACACAGCTCTCTGCACTTTGGGGTGAAGCATGACATTTTGATCATAGAGAAATCAACTTTCCAGATAGCTCAGGGCTGGGGCTGAGTTGTAAAGATGAAATTTTACAAAGAAGTTCAATTCCCAAAAGTTGTCACATTACCACTTTCATGGCCTCATTCCCAAAAGAGTTCTCAGCCAAGTGTGAAAAATCTGGCTCTAACCTGTCACTTCATACTCTTTGATTTGGGGAAATCTAGCCCTAATTTGATACTAGCAAGATCTGGGCTTTTGAACAGTCTGACCAAGGGGAGCACTTCCCGACACCAGGAGGAAAGGGATGAGAGTGGCTGCTAAGGGTGACCGCAGTGGGATATGCCGAGAAATGTGTGCAAAATACAGATACAGTTTCTAGCATTTGAACTTCATGAATGTGAATCACCTTAAAAAATCTAGGAAGGAAAGAGCATGTAAAACTGCCCTTGTTCTTTCTCCTTCTTTTCCTTCTCTTTATCCTGTCAGCACTGCATATATCAAACGGGAGCTCTGGGTTTTAACTAGGCTTTACTGTTTCATTCTGCTTCATGAATTTTTCAGTGTTTACACTTATGCTTAATATAATAAGATTGATAATGCAGCTGCCTGATAGATTCTCATTCAGGCTTCTCAGCTACAGAGATGTTTATTCTTTCTCCCTAATTTCTGTAATGTTTGAAAGTTCATTTTCACCTTCTGCATCTTGATGCCGTTTCTCATCTCTCAGATATCCCTCTTATGAAATAAAACGATCAAGGTAGCAGCATTTGCTGGGTGGATTTATTTGGCTGGGGCTCGGCGTGCTGCCGGAGGTGTGCAGGTGAAGTGGGGTGGCTTCCTTGCCTCGTTGTGCCCTCCAAAGAGCTGTGCAATGCTGCACCCGCACTGTGTGCATGCTGCGTTGGTCCAATAGAGGGGGATGGTGTCATCTGCATACTCCAATTCCTCCTAAGTTTCACTTCTAAGCAAAAAAAAAAAAAGGGAAAAAAATTAAGAAGGGGCAGAAGAGGGAGGATTAGTAAATAAACAAACAGTTTACAGCCCAGCAGACTGCATGTGCAGCCTTGCTGCATTGCATCTTCCAGCCCTGCAATGCAAAAGCGGTGGTCAATGAAAATGATGGTAGTGAAACTGAAACAATATATAAAAGGGAATAAGCCTTTTATGCAGCATATATTGACTTTGCTGCCAAGGGAAATCATTGAGTTGCACAGTTTAGTGGGATTAGGAAGCGGAACAGGATATTCACATAATCAAAGGGCAGAATAAGCTGCAGGAGGACGTTAGATGAAGTATTTTAGGGCTCAGCATCTCCTCATACACATACTCATACTCGCACACACACATGCATATTGTCTCTTTTTTTCTTCCTCTTTTTTTTCTCTTTCCTTCTTTATTTTCTTTCTTTTGTTCTTTCCTTCTTTCTTTATATGTTTTCAGACATTGTTTAGGCTGTAATTAAAGTTTCACCGTAATGAAAGACAGCAAGGGAGATTCTAGCTGAATAGGAAACCATCCCCAACTATATATATGAGAGTAAGTTTTCTTCTTTTTTTCTTTTTTCTTTTTTCTTTTTTCTTTTCTGGAAGCAAGTTTTACATCTTAGGTTGTTATAATTAGACAAAATCCAGGAAAAGTTTTAAACTCAGTCCTGCCTGATTTCTATCAATATAATCTATTTCAGCAATATAATCAATTCAGACCAATCCTGTTGCTAATATACTCTTAAATACCTTGCTCTGAAATAGACAAAAGTATTTATGTACATACTCAACCCTCAGTACTTTGGGAATCTCCTATATATCAGCATGACTAGTCCCTCACTAGAAGTTAAAACGATGCTTAAGTGCTGCCCAAGGGCCCTTTAAAGAGATTTCAGACAGCGTTTCTCAAGGAAGCTCATGACTTTTGCATAGTCACTATTCTTGTGAGCCAGGCCAATTAAAAATAACACAGATGGAGCACTTGGACCTAGCATCTCTTCAATCATTTATGGGTCAAACACAGCGCTTCCTCTTTCTGCCAGTAGCACACCTGCCACCGTGATACTGCCCGTGTCTGGGAATTCACTCCTTGAATTTTTCAGGGACCACGAACTGGATTTTTTTTCCTGGCCTAGTGTTTGTCTCTTCAAAAAATTAAGTTCTTCTTTGGTTTAAATAAATTGTTCAAGCTTCTAAAAAAGTTAAAGCTGGTTTTAATAGTATGTTATTAAAGCCTTAAAAAATGTTCAAAGGAAGACAGGGAGAGACATGGATTACTTGATGGTGAAGAACCACTAGAAAAGCCTGGGTAAGGATAGTGCTTCAATATGTGTTCACTAGAGCTGGTGCGATGCAGGATACACCCTTCCCTACCCTTACTTTCTTGCTTGCTTTCTCTTTGCAAGATTAGGGCTTGTGGCCCCATCGGGCACAAAAAAAGACACAAAAAATGCTTTGTGGTTAGTGGTGCCCACACTCGACAGCCTCTGTTGCGTGATGCTATATGGCTCATAAATGGTAAAACAAAATATCTCCCGAATCTTGCCTGGAGCCCAATCCTGCAGCTACTAAACCAATGTGGTTCCATAATGTGGTCTTCGTGTGGGCCGTGGACATCTGGTCGTCTTTGGGGGAGCATAAGATAAATAGTGTGTGAACTGACTGCAAGCAATAAGCTGAAAAGAGAGAAAGGCAAGGAAACCCAAGCACTCAAGTAAACAAAAAGTGGGAAGAAATGATGGAAGGCAATGAAACACATGGAAACAAAAAGCTTGGTTTTTATTTGGTTGAAAAAGAAAACCTATAGCTCAGATGTGTAAGATGTATCATAATATTTTACTCATTTTTCTTTCGGGGCTTTTATTTTATCCCTCCAAAGTTCAGATGGGCTGTATATAACTAACACAGTATCAAATGACTTTGCCTCTCAATGTCATACCTGTATCAGGGACTGTATTAAGGAACTTAGGAAAGCTGCATGAAAAATGTTTTTTGATCCCTAGATCTAAGCATTGATGTGTACATAAACATTTTGTCTCTCTGCTGCTTAAAGGAAAAAAAAAAAACAAACCTTGATTAAAATAAACGAGAACTTTAATTGCAGATTTTCTCTCTGTGTTTATTCTTGTCATAGTAAGCTTGTAAAAGCAGCTTAAGATGCGCTTTTAAAGATTGTATCTGAGAGCTTATATTTTCTAATATGTTTGAGGATAATTGAAGCTGTCACCTATTATTATTAATCACACCCCTGGGTAAATATTTTGACAGTACAATTGCAGGACCAATTAAAAAACACAGAGACTTGCAACTCTGACACTTTCCTGTCACAGCCACTAATGATGGCATCACTGCTAATCTAGTCATTTAGATCTCCAAATACTTAGTGTTTGTTTAAGACTCTCTGGGAAAAGAAAGCTTACTCAACTATTGGGGTGAGGGAGCATTGGAAGAGATAAAAAGAACATTTTGAAGCTCTCTTCCTATACTGGAAAGCTTTTTGAATGTTTCCCATCCTGGAAGATAATTTTATCAAATAATGAGTCTTTTTGTTATAAATAAAATCAAGATTGCAAATATAATTCCTGTCCCAAATCAGGAAAAAATTAAAATCTTGGCAGGAGAGGGAGGGAGGTGGGGAGATTAGTCAACTAACCACTTGAGGGAAAGAATCAGTTTAAAGAAACCAGAATGTTTCAGTGTCTCTAACATACACATATCACAGTATTCTGATTTACACAGTAAGACTTAGCATAGCTTAGCAATACTTAACACAGTGTTTTGAGTACAAAAACGCTAAAGTTTGTGATAGCTGATTTAGAACATCAAATATATGTTCACTGTGACACAGCAACATTGTTTTCAAGATTGGAACAAAACATGTTGGCAAATAAAAAAGTTATATATTCCAAAAACGTCTCCAGGAGAAATTCACTTAAACTGCTATTGCTAAAGGGCTGATTTGTCTAAGCAACGACTAGTTTGAGTGTATCAGTATTTCCTGACACAAAGCGTAGGCTCTGAAAGCTCCTTGCTGTCTCTCTCTGGCCATTCCCCACACTTGTCACTTAACACGAGGCACTCGCTCGGGGGCTGTTTGTGACCTTCAGACAAGCTGCTCACACTGTGACACAGCACGGACCACCGGCCAACAGAAGGGCAGATTTCAGGTCCACGGCCCAGTCTGACGTCAGATGCTCGTCACGGCCCGGGGCCGCCTGCAGAAGGACACGGTGGCCGTGCTGTGCTCCGCTCGCCCCTGGCCGGAGCGTGCTGGGGACCCGTGCAGCTCTGCTGCTCCTCGGTGCACAGATGGTGGGCAGCCAATATGACAGGTCATCCCTCAAATTTCCAGTTATGCATCGCTCCAAACCACCTTCTCTGCCTCGGCAAGAGAAACGGAGCGTCAAATATCTGCTCATGTAGGTGCAGTAGCCCTGGGCAAATGAGGGGGGCACATCAAAGATGAATGACCAGAAAAGTCCTCTGTAGTCACTGTTGCCATAAGAGCAGGTGATTACCCTTTCTCAGCCATTTTGCTGCCTTGCACAGTGCAGTGGAACTAGGTTCCCGCAGGGCTGAGGCAGACGTGAGTCACACCAGGTTCTGTCCTCTACCTCTTCCTCCTCTCAGAGCTTCATCATCCTTTGGAGCAGTCCAGACCTCACTAAATTCACTTTACCTGATGCACTCAGGAGCTGGTTTAGAAAGGCAGTTAGCCTCACTGCACTGCTGGATCCAACCCACGACACCATGGGTCACTCATCCATTCCTCACTCTTCACAGCTCTCCCTCCATGGACCAGCTTGAGGCCTGGCCACAGGCAGTGAAAACCTGCATGAGGAACGATCCCGCTGGAAACCAAGG
Organism: Eudromia elegans; assembly: GCA_003342815.1. Classification (NCBI taxonomy): domain Eukaryota; kingdom Metazoa; phylum Chordata; class Aves; order Tinamiformes; family Tinamidae; genus Eudromia; species Eudromia elegans. The sequence goes on from PTEX01000030.1 coordinate 3,017,888, forward strand.
CTTAATCTTAACACCTATAGATTTCCAGCTGACAAGACCTCGGACCAACCTTAGCCATGTTGCTTATTGCTCAGGAACCTGGATGGCTTCTCCAGGGCACTGTGCCAGTTTAAAAACTCTTTAATTCAACTACCAGCTGTGGGGCGCACTCAGATGCAGAGGTCCTGCCCCAACCTTCTCTGACGTGGCTTCCTCAGTTGGGTCACCCTGGCAGCTCTGCAGTGGCTCACTCACCACTAGCTTCCAGTGGTGAATGTGGGCACAATTCACACATGGCAAATCGCACATTTCCACTGAAAAATACTCTCTTCCTTCTTCCCATCCACTGCAAGACAAGTAGCTCTCCACCCTGTTCTCCACCTATTTTCTGTACTCCTCCATCATATCCTCCCCTTTCCAATATTAATGAAGACCACAGCACATCCTTTATAGACGAGCCGTAGTTTAAAGTTACACTTTCCTTCTCAGCACACATTTCTGCTGGAAAGACTTAAGCGCTCTCCAAGGCCATTTTTTTGCACGGGTGCATATGTAACACAAGCAGACCTGACCAAGCATAACCTTCTCTGCTGTTAGCTTCTGTTTGCATTACGACTTCATTTGCTGCTGAAATTAAATATGGGAGTGTGTGCGTGTGTGAGCTTGTGATTTCAGTGAGAACATTAGCAGGGGCTGAAACACTTGTACATTAACAATTCAATCCTGTCCAAGATCTCTTTCCTTCCTCTTCCTGCCCCCTTATCAAGTTCAAAGAGCAAACAGAGGCAGCATTTCTTTCTTCCCTGCAGTTTGCTGGTCCCAATTCACTACAGACTTGCTCCAAAGTCATTTGAAGGACACCCCGGGATGTGCAGATCCTTTCATTTTGGATGGCTGGTATTTCACTCACAGCAGAGATGGTTTTAGGCAGCTTTGGGGGGCCATGTGATAGAAAGGTACAGACACAGACACAGACAGCAGAGACAGGCCAAGTCCTGCCATATTTCTAGTCTGCAAGAAACAAGGCCTAATAGGTGGGCACAACAGAGACAGTCCTGGAGGTGGGGTGGAGAAAAGGTTATTGGAATAACTCCTACTGCTTCTACACAAGAGAGAACAGAAAACTCAATGCAACAGCAGAATAATAATGAGGAACCTTGAGGACATATGCCAACTTCTTTGTTTTAAGCCAAGACTTATCTAAACTAATGCTGCTCCTCATCTCCACAGTGTTATCATCAGGCACCTTCCTCTGCAGCACCCAAGCCTTGCTGCCATCAGGTCCTTGGTTGCTGAACTAGCTAGACTTCGGGTCAGACTCACTTCTTAAGACCCTCCTATCTCATGATGGAAAGAATGTGATTACTCAAGGCACTGGCTGTTGGACAGAGGGCCTGCCTGTTGCTCCTTTGCACTGGGCTCCAGGGCATGTTCTTGGAAGCCTTTCAGGTTAGATTTCGCTGGCACACAGCATGGTTTTTGCTATTGGAAAAGACCCTGAGATGGATGCTGGAGTGAAGATCAGTTTTCCCTGCTCCCTCCAGGCTATGCAAGTCCTTGAACATCAGGGAAGTCATTTTAGTGCAGCTTCCCTCTCCATGTTTCTTGCAGAAAATAATTGGTCTGCCTCTGTCAGGAAGGGGTTGTGAAACCCAGGCTCCACAGCAACAAAAAACTAAATTTAACTACACGGTCCTTAAGACTATGCCTATACAACACACAGGAAGGCTGAAGGAAACACTGGGGTTTCTGATGGTCCTGGAGAGTGGACCACTGGGATGGGAGCACCAAAAGCAGGAGGTGAATCAGGAGCCCAGCACTGCCTACCAGGGTGCTCATATTGCCTTAGTTCCCTTGCAAATCCAGGGCTGAGTTTCTGTCCACCTGATTTTATTGCCCAATGGTCACATCAGTGTGGATTAGTTCTATTTTTAACCAGTCAGAAGCTTAAAGAGTTTGTTAACACAAACCACAAATGAGGCACTAAGTGATGTACTGAGCTCTGTGTCAGTGATGCTGCAGCAGAGTCCCAAGCACTGAATCTTTTTCGCAAGGCTCAATCACTTTTGCTCTGCAACCTCTTCAAGCAGGAATGAAATTACTTCCCTCCCCCTCTCTATTTAAAGAAATTAATGATATTTTCTGTCCTGTCTATCTAGAGAGAGCAAATAATTGGAACAGAATTGATCTTTTGAAGTAACAGCATCAGCACAGTCTTCTTTCTCTCCCAGCCCTCTTCCCAGTTCCTACGTCGGCAGAAGGAAGGTTTATGACGGAAATTAGTTTCACCATTTGCATACACCAATATATTTAGCTGGTGGCTGTGCAGGTCCAATTAACTTAACTAACAATATGGGTGAAATGAGGTTATTGGATTATACTTGTAGCCAATTAGAGTTGCCACAGTTGAATTACTTCCTTTTTTAACCTTATTTAAAGTTAAGAAAACATGTTGATGGTGAGACTAGATGGTTTTGCTCCCTCTGGCTCCACAGATAAAATATCCCTGTTGGTTTTTACAGTCAAGTCTCAGAACCAGCGCAAGCCTGAGTGTGTGGAGGAGTATCTTCATGGGCAGGCACAGCTGCACAGGTGAGATGAGGACTGACATTTCAGAGCCGATAACCTGGCCGACCCCAGGGGCTGTGCTTCTCTGGGCTTCCTCCAGAGAAAACAAAACGGCAGGGTGGCCCTGCTGTGTGCAGGTCCCAAGGCAGCGCCCAGTGTGTGGCACCCAAAGCAGGGCCAGCATGGATGTCAGCTCCCCACCAGCAAAGCTCAGCGGGTCCCCTCCTACTGCGATGCAAATAGCCCCTCATGCTTTCTTAGCACAGTCCTTTTTTGCTTTTTTCTCCTGTATGGTCATTTCACAAAATGATTTCTTTCTTGCAGGAACATTCTAATAAAATAGAAGTCCCTCCCATTTTCCAGAGCTCTTGCAGACAAGAACTAAAGGCTCTCCCTAGGCACATCTGTTCCATATTTTTTGACTGGGACTATGGATCTCTCTACGAGACCCTCTGCCCAACATCTAAGCAAATATTTCATTACTGCTGCTTAGAAAAGGCAGGTGAGAACCAGTTAGAAAAGAATCTGCCTTGAGAGAAGCCAAGAGCTTTAGATCCTGGTGGAAACAACTTCCTAATTTTCCTGTCGGGGGGAGGACAAGGCTTGGGCTGCGCCACAGGATGCCCATAAGGCACCTTCCTATGTGGCCACATCCAGCCCCTCCACGCTGCCCTCACCAGGGTGCCAGGACCGCTTGCCCATGAATCAGTCCATTGAGGGCCTGGAGGAGGAAGGCCATGCTGGCCAGGGCCAGGCTGGGGCCACCGGCAGGGCCACGTCCCCCAGCTCTCCATCACACACGGCCCTTGTGTGTCCCTGACTCCAAGGGCCGGGACGCTTCCTGAGGCACAAGTCCCCTCTTTGTGCCGGGAAGCGCTCCCTCCCGGCACGGGCTCCGTGCCCTTCACGTCCCAGGCACAATGCGGCCCTTTGTGGCGCTTTCCAAGACCGTTTGGGAAAAGCTGCAGCAGGGACAAGCCCTGGAGCATGAAAGGAAGGGATTGTGTCCGCCAGCATGCCCGGCTTTCTGGGGACGGCCGGGGGCCAAGGAGGCGCCCGTCCTCCATGGGCTTCCGTGGCGGAGCTCGCCTCCGCCTCCCCCTCCAAAGTCTTGCCCTCTTCTCCCAGCCCTGCTGCTGGTAACTGATCTAAATATGCAGTAAATTTAACTCTGTGTCTCCTGCAGTTTCTGGGCATCAGAGCAAGCGAAACATGTACTTAAACTCTTCTGATTTTAGGAGAAACTATGATCCAGATCATAAATGGTAGCCAGGTAAACCGCCAATGCTCTGGGCAAAATGAGCTTTCCATAGGGAGCTTCCACACCAATGAGAAAAGCTCTCCCTTCCCAGACATGCAGCTCCACTGCTCCTGGGGTGGCCAGAGACAGTCCTATGATGGGGCTGAGCTCTGCCAAACCAATATAGTCCCTGCTGCATCCTCCATGCAAGAGGTTACCGCAGCACAGCCTGACCTCCTGAGGGATCCAGACAGATCCTGCTGTAATAAAGAGGCCTCTGTCCACAAATAACAAACCAGGACTGGCTCCACTTTCATCTCCTGGGAGCAATTCTGCTCTCCTGATAAGTGAAATGGTTCCAGTAATGAGAAGCAAAGCAAGGAGGAGCACAGCGAACCATCCATCTGCAGTACTGACACACAGCACATTAACTAGCTAATTTCTCACTGCATTTTCCTAGATGTTATCTGAAGAGAAGAGCAAGGACACCGGAGAACCCAGCTCCCACAGAACAGTTTATTAATCATTCACAGTAATGGCTTCTGCAGGAGAATAAACATAGCAGAAAATAATCTTTTTTTTTTTTTTTTTCCTTCCAAAAACCAGACCTGATCCAACAAGGCTTGATAAGCTTGTGGTATTCTCATGTGTACCACTTCAGACACAAATGGCTTCTGTTTTTGCAAACAATGACAACCCTTGTGCACGGCAATTTAAGCCAATCTCTATCTGAGGAAGAAGGGATGTCACTGCTGTGCAGCAAGAGCTGTACAAGTGTCAAGGAGAGCTGTGCAAGTGCTCACAGCACTGGCCATCGGCAGAGAGGTCACGGCACTCGCTGCTAGATCGCTGGGGGACACCCAGGGCTCTCCCTGTGAAGCCACTGTGTGCCAGCAAGCATGGAGCTGGAATACCTGGGCTCCCTTCTCATTGCCTCAGGCCCAAACCATAAGCAAGCCGTGTCACCTTTTGTGACTGGTTCTGACCCTCTCTTTAGCCTATTTAAAAGAGCTAGAAAGCTGACCTCTGGTGTGCTGCGTCCCACTTTATTCTCCACTTCTAGTGGGGAATAAATTCAGTGGAAGTTTTGGAATTTGCACTAAAAAATCAAAGCTACATTTGTGGATTGCCATCTTCACATCAGTTCAGCCTGAAACATTGGTGCAAACTGACATTTGTCAGCTGGAAACTAAGAGCATCGCAGACCAGGTTCTCCACAGCTCAGGACATCCCCAAAGCAGTTCGCAAAATGCTGGTCTATTTGTAATTGTTTGCTCTTCCAAAAAGTTTGCTTCTTTGATCTGAATGTTTTCCTTTTCCCTTTCTGGGTCAGTGCAGACAATGATGCACAAATGATCACGTTGGGAGTCACTGCCAAGCCAGGCTTTGCAGTGCAGGACTTGCAAAAGCTTCCCTTGCTCTTCCCACCGTGAGCTGTGCCGTTGGCATTAACATCTCTGCAGTTGACTTCATCAGCTTCTGCCCTTCGGGAACAGGAATATTCCAAGTGGACATTCCTCACCCAGAAAGGCTGTTTTTAACCCTGAAATGCTTGTTGAATGCTACTTTAGCCCAGCATTATCTGGTCTTGCCTCTATCTTAGTGTTTAAGTGGCTTTGTTTAATGATCCAAGTGATATAAGACTTGAAAAAGATTAAGATGTTGTTTGGGGACACTCTGATCTGAATGACGGGAAAACACAAGCTTAATGTTGTGGGCTGGCATTCAAATCCAAAAAGATAATCCCAGGCATTAGATACTCACGGTGCAAGAGAGAAATTTGAACATGCCTGAATAATTCATCCACACTGAGGAAGCAATTCTTGGAGCTATGCAATATATCCAGCTCTGGCTTCCCATCTGCTTCTTTAGAGGCTATGGCCTTCAAGATGCTTCCTTTAGGTGCTTAAACTAAGGAAAGGAAGGCGAAAAGAATTTCATTCCTCTGTTTTGGCCATGGCCCCAGCCCAGCTCCCTAAGAGGAAGCTTGGAGGAAGTAGTGTGCTTCAGGTGACATGGGGAGCTTCAGCCAGCCAATTTTAAAATTTAAATTTTCCAATTCTAATCTCTGTCCAGGGGGAAATACAGTGTGAAAGCAGCATAGCAGGAAGGGTCTGTGAGAGAAGAGAGTGGCAGAAGAGAGAGGTGCCTTTGAAGACTCCTCTGATTGTTCTCACTCAGCACAAGGTGAGGGCTGACGTCTGCTGTCTGCCAGCTCACCTGGTGGGCTTGAAGGTCCTTTGAATTACAATGGTGCACATATTCCTTGATTAGATGGTCCCAGAAGCAAAATCCATCAGATGTGAACAGTCGCCTGATTTGTGATTAGAGCCAGAAAAAAAAATGGTCAGAATCAGATAGGAGAAGGGCTGGAAATGGACACATGGAAAGTATCCACCAGGGTCAGCATTTCAAAGCATCATTTACGGTGAATTGGATGCCAGTTTTAGTCCTGCAGTGCATCAAGCTATTGATGGTATTCGATGGGCTGATGGTGGGATAAAAGGAAGCTAGGGGTCATGAAAATTTAATATTCCCCTGCAAGATGAAATGGGCCTATTTATTTCTCACTCTGATTTATAATGCTCCCATATGTTGGCACTCACACATCATGGGCCAAAAAGAGGAGATTAATAATGAGAGAAGACCAAGAAATGAAACATTTCAGTGGACTTTCAAATGCCTCTTTTGTAAGAAGTTGTAGCATTCCGGGAGTGACCCACTGAAAATCAGAATTTCTTAGTCTTATCTAACTTTTCCAATAGTGCACAATGCTGTGCTGTTCAAGGGTGTCATCCACAGTTTTTCATCCAACAGTAGCAAGGATAATAAATTGAAGGGCTAGGAATTAGTTACCTTTTCCTCCCTAGACCTTGTACAATGCTAAGTTTTTATCAATATTTTGCTGACCTGCCCAGAATTTGAACTGATTTTGCATGTGAGAAACACTCTTATCAGCAGAAGCTTCATCATATACCCTGAGTGCACTAAGGTGCAAGTCAGGCACTTTCATGACTCCCACATGCCCAAAACATGCTGCAATCTAACCTGAAAAAAAGGAAACACTTGTATTCTGATGCAAGTTTTGTCTTTTGTGGTGTAGCTCTACTAACATCAGTTGTTCCATTTTTGGTCCCAGGGACACCACAGTAGCATTGATGTAGATGAAATAGATGACTTAGTCCTGGTGTGGGCAAGTGACATATAAACAGCTTTATTCAAAACCACAACCAACACCCATAAAAATTGAAGTAAAATTGAAGCTATGCTCATACCAGGCCTGTCAGTTGGGCTTTTTCTTCTTTCACTATATGTCTCTTCCTAGGTTCCAAAATGTTTTACCATGAAATTCATATAGCCATATCTGCAAGTTAAGTGCTGTGAAATTTTAATTCTTTATGTGGAAAGAAGAGGTAAAGTGAAATTACCTACCCCAGGTTACCTGAAAGCTAATTGCAGAAATAAAAAAGTCTCTGCAGTCCCAATGCACCTTCTTTGTTGAGGTGAACATGGGTTAATTTACTTGTTTTTTGAAACATTCAGCCCACTTCAGCTTGAACTCCTTCTGTGTTTTGTTTCTTTATTTTTACTTCATCTGATTCCTCAGAATGATGGGAATTTGCAATCCCTAACACAGTGGAGAATTGAGGGGAAGGCAGTGCCTTTTATGCAAGTAGCAATTCAGGAAGCTTGTGACTTTGCTCAGTACCAGGTGGGTTTTATTTAAATCGTCGAGTACATAGCTTCAGGGTGGGCAGATGGGTGATCTGTGTGCTTGTGTCTGAGGTGAGGCAGTGCATGGCTGGCTGCTCTTTGAATATTTCCTTCTCTGGAAAAGAGGGTGAAAATTTAAAGGAAGTTGTGACTTTATGAAAAGAGCTGCAGAGCAACTTTAACTTCCACAGGAGGCAAAGAGATGAGAGGAACTAGAGAAGGGAAATGGTGCTCCAGCACTTCTTGTGGCAATGAGTCATATCTTGAGGTTGCTATTTTCATAGACTGCCTTTAACACAACCAGCTCCGCCACACCTGCGCCTCCATACCTCATTCCTAGTCCCACAAAACCATGGGTTGACATGATCCACCACGGTCAGCCTCCCACGAGCCAGCACACTCACAGCATGCAGCACACAACCATGCTCCATGTGCTCCATGCACATCTAAAGCCTTGGTCCCTCTGATGCCAAGGTAGGATTGGAGCTGTTCGGAGTGCTTTGGGTGGGTGCAGGTAAGGGGAAAGGTGAACAAAATTCAGAGCATGGCTATGCCATAGACACCGTAGGGATCATTGAGCTATAGATGTGTCTGAGTTAGTTTTAACTTACGATGCTTCTGACAGCCCTGAACTTTGTGTGAGCAGTGACGCTGTCTAGAAAACTAGATCAGTCATTTATTTGGATGCTACTAGGACAATAGCTTGAGAGTGTGCCTGGAGTGAATGCAGAAAAGGAAAAGGTCTGCAGAAGAATAAGACCTGGATCTGAAAAAGGAAAGCACAATATGCCTAAAAACAGCTAATATAGTTCAGATAGGGCTGAAATCAGTCATGCGAGTTCCAGAGAGAGCTACCTGGAAAGAGGCTGAAGCTAAGACGCAGAGAATGGGCATTGAGGAGTAATTTTGTGATGGGAAAGGGACAGATGAAGTGACCCTGGAGAGCCTCCACCCCTAGGTAGAGATCTTCTAGACATTTACTACCTCTGCTGCCCATCTTTTGGGCATTCCCTGGTGGGAGAATGACTTAAAAGATATGATTTATAGCATGAAAAGCTGAGTGTAAAAAAGGATATGAGGATCCGACCCTCATTCACATCATCATTAGGAAAACTTTGTCCAGACTATAAGGGGGGTTAAAACTGTGGAATTTTCTTTGGGAAAGGGAGCATGCACTCGTGTACTCCTAGGCAAGCTCGTGTACTTTGAAGTTCACAGTGTCGGGGCATGGAAAATAAATGCCCTGAAGTTTGCTGTTGATAAATGATTGTGCTTCTGAAATGGTAATACAAATGCAGTGAGTCGTGAAATGCAGCTAATATAATTAATCTTGCAATATTGTAAATCTGTTGCAGAAAGATAACATGAGAATTTTGCTCTACAGTTTCACACTACAGCAAAAACCAATAAAGTGGTGCTTAAAAGGAAGCCTGGAGCCTAAATATTTCCAGGTGACTTTGGTGATTTAAAAAAAAAAATGTTTACAATACCTTCAACAAAAATGTACATAGTACATAACAGCAGTTTGTTTCATCTTAGGAGAACTGCTACAAAAAATACCTGAAGAATGAAGATGCACATTATGTTCATTTATTGAGAAAAGTTAAACAATTGCACAGATACCTGAAGTTTCAGGAGATTTTTTTTTTTTTTAAATTCTTCTTTTCTTGAGCCATCACTGTTGGAATACTCATAACAACAGTGGTTCTCCAGTTATGGATCTTAAAATCAATGACCACTCTTTATAGGAACTGAATTTAGGAATATTTCAGTCTATTTCACAGTCAATAAGTTCCCTTATTTCCTGCATTGCAAATTGCCTTTCTACTATTTTTCTTGCTGATAAGCAAATGGAATATCTAGCTATAGGCACAGAGATGGGAGAGGTTTTCCCCTTTGCAGTTTGAGAAAAGTTGTTCAGATCAGAAACAGGCCAGAATGAAGGAAATCCATCATGGCATTGTAAAGAAGACACGCTAGAGAAGCCTGCCACAAAGTGATCGTAAGGCTCAAATCAGCAACAGAACAGGAATAAATGAACTATGAATCAATCACAAAGGTTTCCATAACTTTCTTCGTATTTTTGGACATGTTTGCAAGTAAGGCCTTGAAAAAATGACATAAGTAATGCTTGAACTCTCTAAAATCCAATCTTCTACCATGATATGTTATCATGGTAGTTCCAGTCATGATCCAGGATTCACTGGACCAGGGACCAGTAATAAAAGACCTGCTTACCCCCAAAGAACTTGCAGGATAAGCTGTCAGGGTAGGCAGAGAAACCAAGGGACTATGGGTGGCCCACGCTGTCCCATGTGGAGCACCAACCAAAGAGATCTTCTCTGAAACAGTGGCTTGGGTTTGAGGAAAATTCTCGGCGCCTCTTGGCCACTCCTGATTCCTCATGTCTTCTCCATTGCATCACAGAGCAGGGAACGGTCCACTGCTTGTCATACCAAGATTTTGGCATGTAAAGTTCAGGGGGAGTACAGTGGAAATTGTTGTACAAGCTCCAGGGGGAAGATTTGACACAATAATTAACAGATTTGAAGTGTCTAACAAGTTGACCACCGTTACTCAATATAAAAATGTGGGTGAAACACAGAACTATTAGGTTAAATTCTTGTTTACAAATATTTCTACTTGAAAAGCTTTCCATTAATTGAAATCTGTTAATTACTCTCATTGAAATCCATACAAATAGCATGGTGCAAAGTGAGGGATTATGTCTAATTGGATTGCATGGACATGAAAACATTACTGACAAGGTACTACATGCCACCAGCCCCAGATGCAAAGCAAATGAGAGCCTCTCCCTGAAATATTACTTTGCTGAACTCTGCAAAAGGAGTATGTTGCCTCTATAATGGTCCATACTTGCTCAGTCTTATGACTTATTATCCAATCCCCCTGCTCCAGCAGGGACACCCAGAGCACATGGCACAGGGTGGCATCCAGATTGGTTTGGAAAATCTCCAGAAAAGGAGACTCGACAACTTCTGGGCACCCTCTTCCAGGGCTCTGTCACCCTCACAGGAAAGACATTCTTCCTTTTATATTGGGTTTAAATTTTGTTCATAAGGTGTTGGAAAGTCTGTGGTGCTGTCTGATGATAGAGGGGTTGTCTCTGTCGTGGATCACATGGCGCTGGATTGATGGATCTGAGCTGTCCTCTGCAGCCCCTTGGGGCAATCTCAGCAGCTGTGTAGGTAACGTTTCTGGGTCAAAAGAGAAAGCAGAAAAAGCAGGTTTCATGCACCCAGGAAGGACAACACCTCCCAGTACCAATACAGCACTTGTGTAGAAATCTTTCCCATCACATTTCCTTCTTTTAGTCTTGGTGGGGTCTTGGGTATTTTGAGAAGACATGCAAAGCTCATAATAACTATAACTGACATCTCTCATCTTTGTCTGGTAACTTCATTTTGAAGGATGACACCATGCCTCACAGAGAGGAGAACATCCTTTGTACACCAGCATGGTAAGGAAGCATCTGCTTGGGAGCCTCTCAGAGTGCCTGAGAAAATATTAAGTTTCTTCTCTCTGAAATCACCGGTATCATCTTTAATTCTGGTCACATCCTGTGTTTATGGAACATGAATTACCACCAGGAGAAACGTTATCAGTGGTATTTGGCCTAACAGAAAACAAAAGAACAAACAAAAGTATCTCAGCATGCCTTGTTGTCAGTCTTGCTTGTATCACGTGCAAAACACTTCCTGTTGTCATTTTTCTTCTCTGGCAATCTGATACCTTCAAGGAAAAAAAAATCAAGCCTGAACAGTGAAAATTCCAGGACAAACATTTTGTTGAACAGTCACCCTTTGATCTAAGCTGCTGATACTTACAGAAGCAGCATTAATCAGAATTGTTTAAGGAAATAAAAGCTGAGCTGCTCGTTCAAGCCCCAGTTCTGCCTGCCTTTATTCCTGCAGAGCTGCACTGCGCTCCATAATCAGTCCCACGACAACAAGTCCTGCTCCTCTTTCTCCTGCAGTACAGAGCAATGCAGTAATATCACAGGACAGAGCTGCCATTCAGTGCAGTCCAGGGGATACTGTTCACCTCTCGCTTTTTCCTTTCATCTGAGCAGTCTCCAGAAAAGCATCAGTCCCTCCAAGGTGCACGTGTTTTGGATGGGTGCTGTGGCAAGCAGCAAATGGTTGCTCTCTGCCGTCCTTTCTCAAACTACAGCTAACTTTGGGGACAAAAGTCCTTCTTCAGATACAGAAGCTGATGAACTGACATGCCTAAAATCAGGCTTTATGTTCACTTTGCATTAAGGACTAAACATTTCATCTAGATAAAACAAGGGAGCTAAACAAAGTTCTCTGATTTCATGTCACTCCCTTTCTTCCCAGGTCGGAGACCAATCTGAAGGACCTTGACATGAACAGTGGTTTAGCATTAGGACAGAAAAATAATCTGGCAGAAAAGGGGACGGGGACTGTTCATTTTGCTGGGAATTGTTGGAGCAATTTCTTCTTCTATTATGAAAGCTGTCAAGGAACTTCTTTTAGCTTGCCAGTCAGTCAAAACTGTAGCTGCAAGACGTGATTATTTACCTATGGCAGAAGTCTGGGAAGTTCAGGGGCAAATTTCCCCCAAAGCATCCCCAGAAGCAGACTCTGTAGATGTATTTTCATTCCATGACATTGGCACTTGTTCCACCACGAGCTTACTGAAAAAAGCAAACCTCATTAGGAATCTGCATCCAAAGAGAGAACAATCATGTCAAAAGCCAAAGCTGCGTTTAATATATGAAGAAGATAGGACTTTCCTGCACATTCGGTAAAGGGAATGTGCTAATTAAAGTATACTTAAATAAGAGTTTTAAAAGGTACAAAGGGACCTTTTTACATGTGTGTAGAATGTGCCTCATCTCTATTGAAATCCCCTGTAAAAAGAAACAGTCTTTTCCTTCGTTTTCTACTGTGACCTGCAACTGCTTCAAAATGCTCCATTCTTCTGGCACTTTAATGACAGAGAAAATTTTAGCAGTGAATAGTCAGCCGGGTTAACAAAGGCAGCAATTTCCCCTATTTGGCACAGCTGCTTTCCCAGTGGATTCCCAGGAAGCACAGTGTGGATGATGCTTCACGACCATTTCTTCCCAGCCTCCTCATAATTAGCTTCGTAATTGCATGGGAAAATTGGCTTAGCAGAAATGGTCTAAAAATGCTGGGAAGTTGCACAAGGCTCCAGTATGTGGAGACCCTCCTGAAACTGCAGTGGGGGCTAAACAAAATACCCAAGGGCACTTCAGATTGCACTAGACAAAATGCACTTTGATGAAGAAAACTGGGTTCAAATTAGCTAATAATAATCAAAACATCAATACACTCACCCAACATAAGGTGTTTAGATGGCAAGGTAAGAGGTCCTCAGATATTTCTAAAATAAATGTTGCTTATCTGTAACTAGCTGAGAATTAGGTAAGATCTAAAAAAGTGGAGATGACAGTAAAGATTTCTAAGTCTGGATCAAAAAATGTGCATTCAGACGTGGCTTTGGACCTATGGCAGTGCCTCTTTCAATCATCTCAACAATAATTAGGTCCTTGGTCATTCAAGCTGCAGAATGAGGTGTGTGCTGGTAACATTATTCCATACATACCATAGGATGAAAAAGTGAGTGTTATCATGTTGCCCATATGGACCATATGGGCTATGTGAATCCAAAAGAGAGGATTATGTGCCAAATGTCATCCATGCACACAGCAAGAGTCAAGACAAGCTTCCAAAATCTTGTGATCTGAATTTAAAAATAAAATGGTTTGAGAAAGAACAGAAAATGAGATTTTTTTAGGTGGCGAATGATGCACAGAAAGTGAGTGAAACACAAAGAAACTAGGTCCCAGGTCGGACTCTGGGTAGAATAGAAGAACCCATGGTGGGGAGGGAATTGGACTTTGACATTTTGTGTAGAAAGAGAACAAGATCTGATTTTTATGTCTGTGGGCAATTTTGAAATTGCAAAATAATTCTGTTTAAAGATGAATAAATTCCTCTTGTGAGAATGAATATTTTATTTCTGTGTTGATTATTTAAAGGAGACACTGAAATACTGTAATATTTCATGTGAAGAGAAACTTTTGGTTTAGATATATTGATTTCCATGTACTTTAGATTTCTGTTTTTATCTCCTATCTTAAACCATCATAAACTGGGAAAATAACATAAATTTGATGGTTTTCCTGTGTTGAGTTTTTTGATTTGTTTCTTCAGAAAAAATATTATCCTGAGTAACTACTATTCCAGTTATTCTCTATTCTAAAATTCTAAGTGTAAAAATTTCATTTTATAGAACCACCTTATAAAAAAATTGATGCCTTATAAAGGCCTGAAATTATACCTTAAGATATGTACCCACCAGCTTCAGCTGCTTGTTACATTATATGTTTCTTATCAATGCTTTTGTTGCTATAGATTTTTTTCCTCATGAAAATCTTCCAAATATATATTATTTAGATTCAAACTATGCCAGAGGATATTTCAGCTGATACAGAATACAAGATAGAAGATGATTACACTTTTAAACAGAAAAAAAATGAATGGAACAGCAAGGCTTTCAACTTAAGAGAAAAGTCTGCTGCAAGCAAATCTTTTTTAGAAATAATTGCCTGATGATTAGTGTTTTAAAATCTGCAAAATCACTGTCTTGCTATTAAGCAAAGATAGTGTTGAGTTGAAACAGAAATGTAGAATGGAAAGAAATGTATTTGAATGATTTTATTTCTATACCTACATCTGGGCACATTAAAACTGTATTCATCCCTTGGACAGGGTTGGTAGCCAGAGGGTTTTGCACACCATGCAGGCACCCATCACATACAGAAGCTCCATCACAGTAACAGCATTGCAGTTGGAAACCGCTTTATTGTAAAGGAATCTTTTGGTGATCAAGGGGATTTGCTCCTTGCCTATCTTGATGAGACAGAAATGTTAACCACAGGGGTAGGATGTAGGAAGACTAGCCAAGTACTGTCACTTCCTCGTTAGGCGCAGGAGGTTTACTGAGGACGTTAATGAGCCCTTAACACACAAGTGACAGCTCTGGGTTGGTACCAAGGCACCCTGGTCCAATTTGACATTGACCAGTAGTGGATGTTTTGGGAACTGGTGTGTCAAACAGGTTAAACAGTGTCACCCTGATAATATTTTTCAGCTTCTAGCAATCACCTTTTTGGAAATTTTCTGAGCTGGAAGATGCCTCAAGACTATCATGAATAGTAATTACTAAATAACTAATCTCTAGGAGTATTATTCAAGCTGCAGAAAAACTATTTCAGTAGATTTGCCACTCGTAAAAATTGCTTTCATTCCACCTTGGACCCGTTGTCCACCATCGTCTCGCCACTGCCCTCTTTGGGCTTCCACCACAGAACAACATCACAGCCACCTCCAGAGGAATTTGCAGGGTGACCCCCATGACATAGGCAGATATGTTAAGTCCATAACTCTCTTTTACTTTCAGTGACATCACCCATTACTCATGCACATCAAATTATCAAGTCTAAAATGAAGATAAACTATTGAAATCCTGCACCTTTTTTTTTTTTTTTGGGTGCCATTTGTGATTATCCCATGAATTTGGTAATATCAGTATGTACTGCGGCTGTATCTAGCCAGGCTACGTGGTGAAGTGATGTTGATTCCATACAGCTGGATGCAGATGCTGCACTGGATGGTGCTAATGAGCATCTGCCCTTGTCCCAAGTGACGTACAGGTGACTTTGCAAAGCCCCTTCCCAGTTATTCTTTGCTACAATCCTGGCACAGAGTATAAGCTGAATGTAATCTGGTAAGGGGTCAAGAGAGAAAATGAGCCATAGTCAGCCTTTTGAGTCCATAAGTGCATCTGAATAGTGAGTTAGTGAGGAAAAAAAGAAAGTGATAGGTAGATTAACTATAGTGTGGATGTGCCTGTATAATGCAGTTCTATTTAACTAGTTATTAAACAAGCCAATAACAGAAAACTTCCAAGATTTTGACAAGTTAGCTAGTATCTTTGCTTTCAGCACGTAAGACGTAATTGATATTGTCCCAAACAATCAGAAAAGCTGTAGTTAACAGTAGAAATGTCATTATTTCCTGACTCCCTAGGAGACGTGAATGCAAAGTGTAAAATTGCATGCTTTACTTACGCTGTTAGCAGCTATAGGAATGTGTAGCAATCTTCTCTTTTCCTACTCAATATGGGCTGCTGCCCAGTTAATTAGCTGAGGTTTATTCACTTCTCTCATTTGTTTTGTTGTTATTTTTAGTTTAGAATCAAAACTGGAAACATCAATCCCACCAAAGCACAAAGTGCCAGGATTCATCTTACCATGACAAAACTCAGCTTTATCCACACAGCTCCTGGAAGGCAGAAATATCTTTTCCATCACGGCTTAGCTTGCACAGCACATGCTCATTCAAGAGTCATTCAATGAGTAGGGGAGTGCTGCTTGCATGGATTTGTTAACAAATGAGGAAAATAAGCAACATATCACTGTCAGGTGTGGATCTGCTAGGCAAAACCCACCTGAGAAGTTTGCTCAGCTCAGACTGTAAAGACTTCACTGAATTGCTGGAGCATCCAGGCTGAACTGATGTGGGAAGAGAAACTATTACACATTGAGTCCTGTTGAATTAACCTCACTGTTTCAGCACTGAAATAACCAAATGGGTGTCAGCGGGCTCAGAAATATTCTCATATCCCTTCCAGCCAGCAAAGGGTCACGTGTAGGTAACAAAAGCACACAGAGTCTGAAATATTCCTGCTGGTATCTCTCATAAAAGCAAAATGGAGGAATTGCTGCTCCCTCCCCCAAGATAAACACCTCTTTTTATAACCTGCACTTCAGGTATCAGATATTTTGAAGTAATCACCAGCAATCAAACAGAAAGACACAATTTCATGGAGCTTCGAGACTGAAAGAGAGGGTCCCCCTCAGCTGAGGATAGGGACATGAGTGGTGGGGACAGCTCAGCCCAAGCCCAGGGCTGTCATGGGACATGGCACCACAGCAGGCAACCTAACAAACCTTCCGAAATCAGGTCCCTACTGCTTTTCTGGGTGCAAATGTACTAACTGCAGCAAAATAAAAGCAGAAATCTTTGCAGTTTAAAGAAAGGAAGATCATTAAAAGCTGATGTGGATGGTGAGAATTTTTTTTTTTTCTCTCAGGTCTATATCATGATATTTTAACCAGTAAGGATGTTAAAAAAGAAAAATAAATAAATAAAAATAAATAAGTGTAAAATCATAGCAGAGCAAGACAGGAATATCTTCTTTTTAATCTTCTTGGAGACAAGGCTTGCCTTGCAAACCGGGTGGTTTTGGTTTTCCCTTTCAGCAATCTGCACAACCCAGTTTAGCATCCCTGTACTGTATCTGCCCACACTGATTGAGAGGCTAGAATATTTAAGAAAGTGCACAGTCATCCATTTTCCCAAAAATGCCCTTGTAGCAGGGACATAGTGAAGGAAGACCATTTATTAAAAATACACTGAAATGGCTGATAAAGAGATTTTCTAAAAAAAAAAAAAAAAAAGAGAAGAAAGAAAGAAAAGAAAAAGAGCTTTGTTGGCTGAGGTAGGATCTCTAGCTGCAGGGAGAATGTGTGCAAAAAGCTGCACCATGAGCAGAAAGGCAGCCTGAGGGCTGCACCAGCGCAAAGCAAGCAAGGAGGAAGCAAGACTCTGGAAATGTGGCTCACACATAGTGTCTTGTGCTTTGCCTGGGCACTTTTACTGCACCCAGCAATGGGGTGTTGGGGGTCAAATAATGAGTAACGACCCTGGTGTGTGAACAACACCATAGTGCTTGGGATTATTTCTTTCACATAAGAACAGTAGGCAACTAAAAACTGCCAATCCACGCTGTGTTACAGACTCTGCCACCCCTCACTGTCCTGTCCCCTCAGTTAATCCCAAGTGTAGGTATGTTTGAGGACTACAGGTAGGGAATATTTGAACGATGAGCCCGGATGGGGCTCTGGGTGTTTAAGCCTTGTCTTTTCAGCAGCTCTGTGACCTCCCCAGCCTCAGCAGCCAGTGCCTGGAGAAACATCCAAGAAGGGGGTAGGTGCTTAGCGATGCTGCAACATCACACACATAGTGATGAGATATAGGCAGTGTATTATTTTATTACCTTTAGGAGGTGTTTCTTCCAGAATGTATCCAGTGGATCCTCAGCTCCTCTGCCCATGTATAATTTATAGAGTGTATATTCATGTACTTGGCCATACTAATGGGCACTGGGAGAAAAAGAGAAGGGAAAAACCACTTGGGATATTTCACTGCTGTTCATTTTATTCCAACTGATGTTGGCTCTACTGCCATCCATGTAGCTCCACAAATTGTCCTCTACTACCAGCAATCAGCTTGTCCACCCACTAACTGGCCAGCAACTAAAGGTCCTGAAGGTGCCAACTGAAGGGTTTTTAAATGATCTAGCAGGTGTTTCTTTCATGCTGTCCCCCATTTTCAGTGCCATTTTAACCAAGATGGATTAGCTGTTTTCACATGACCTGTTCTTTGAAGCTCTCCCATCAGCAGCATGGACCTGGGAGATGACAGAGATTGGAGAAGTGGGAGGTTTTAATGGGAAATGAAGGCTGTGTCCTGTCTTGATTTCATAACCTGCAAACCCAGGATCAAGGGCAAGGCAGAGCCACTACTTCAGGTAATCCTGGCTCTGGAGATGCCTCTAGTGTCTCAAGGCCCTTGTGCAGCCACCACTCTGTTTAAGACCCATCTGTTTATGGGCACCAACAGAGGGATGAATTTAGCTTGGTACACTGCCAGGTTTCATAGGCAGTTGGCCACGAGTGCGCTGATAAAATTGTAGTGTTCATCTTCCCAGCTCTCACTTGCCAAAGCACTATGGAAAAAACAGTTTGGTAACAGCACCTGAGTGCAATCCTTAAAGCTCCAAATATAGAAATCAGTGGAAAAGCAGTCAGATTAATTATAGTTAAACCTCATGCGTGTAAGTCATAGTTCCTGATTTTGAGGCCACCTGACTCATTATTTCCAGAATATTTTTCCTGAATGATGCCATATCCTCACTTTGATAATGAGATCAGGGAAACTGTCAGAAACACAAAGACAACCAACATCAGTGATTTAACAAAGAAATCCATCTACATTCATCAGGCCTGCAGTAGTCTAGATCTGCAGAGTTTCTGAGAGGCTGAGGAGAAACGAGAGGCTGTAGATAAATTAGCCCAAAAGCACTCTAAAATGTCAACACCCACCAGCAAAGAAACTAAATGCCATCTAATAACATAATCTGAACTCGCATTACAGGTTAATGGCCTTCTACTTCATCACTTAATGGACCACACATATTACAAGCCTTAGAGTAAATGGATTATAGAACATAACTGCATATACTGCTATTATATAAATAAATTATTATAACACTAATTGGGACTAAATTACCGTGTTTTAAAGTCATCTAGTAATTAAAATTTTTAGTGGCTCAATGTCTAGTCCTTTCCTGCTATGGAAAAAAATATTTTCTCTGATTATAGTAGTGGCAAAAGAATGCTGACATAATTTCTGCCTGTTTGATCCCCCCAAAAAAAATCCCTTCCAAATCCATTATCTTACATTGAAAATATCTGGAGGATTAAAGAAAGAGATTGAATGCTAACTCCTTAAGTCTTCGTAGGGAAAGATGAATTACCCTAGTTTAATATAGCATTGTGTCTGGTACAGCGTCCTTCTTTCAAACATTTATCCTGGAGGGATTTTATAGCGTGAGGGTCAGTGCTGTTTCTCCTTTGGCACTACTGTTATGCTGCTGTTGGCACAGGACAGTCAGAGATGGTGTGGGCAGGTGCAGCAATGGGCATGGGTTGCAATGGGCAGCATGGATGTGATTTCCCGCTTAGCTTCTGTTTTTTGAAGCCCATGTTGTTTTGGGGGCTACAATTCCCTTGGTCAGGTCCCATGAAATTCAATTCTCTTGCCTCTCACAGCTGTGCTGACGCACTAGGGCAGCTTATATCCTGTGTTTACTGCCTTTGCACTTAGCTTCAACAAGGTAAATCTATCAGCGAACTGACCGGTAATAGTGAGGATAAGTAATTCGTAAGACCTATAGTGAAAATATTGCTGCTTCTTGATCCTGCAGGTCAAATGAGGTGGTTAGCATGAATTGACCACTAACATCCCTTTAAAAAAAAAAAAAAAAAGAGACAAAATTTATTGAGTTCTTTGCCATATTTTCTCACAGCTCAATTCCTTAGGCTTTAGACAATTGGGAATAGATCAGAAAAGCATCAAACACCATAAAGATATATTTTATCAGTCTCTTCTCAGTGTTTGGTGCCTCATGAAGTGCAAGCTTGATCAACGTCAGAAGGTTTATCCGGTGAAAGCGTCCAGAAGCTTGAAGCCTTATCTGGATTTCTGGAGTATGCAAAATTGGATTGGAGGTCTCGGGAGAGTAATCTCATGCGGGATTTTCTAATCCTTCTGTTGGCAGCTCCAGCCTGCAAATGAAGACAGAGCGGAAAGCTGCTCATCCAAAGCTGTTTAAGTACTGAAAGCCTCAGCCTCTACCAGGGTGGCTATCTCTGAGAGCAACCTCCTGCAGGAATCATAAAGCATTCCCTGCACTTCATGCAAAGATATAACTGTTCCAAAAATGCAATTACAACTGGCTACAGCATCCTAGTTTATTGCTCTTTTGAAGAGCCATCCTCCTCCACAAAGGGGTGTCCACTTTTTCACCATACTGCAAGGGTTCTAGGAGAATAGGACACTGAAAAGGGTGCTCTGTTTAGAAAGCTGTCCCAGACCAATGTGCTCCCATGGCAAATGACTGAGTTCTAATTCTGGTCCCACATTTATTCATACCCATTTGTTCACAAAATGAGGCATTTTCCCCTAGCTAAAATGGCACCTTTCTGTTGGCAGTGATTAAGCAAGAGTTAGGGTGGAAGCCAGCATTAGGCATCCACTTATTAGTTATAAATTATTTCATGGGAAGCACTTACAAAAATCTTCTCCACTTGCGAGGACATAATTCAATTTTTTCGAGTTAATTAGCCAATTGTATCTCCAAAAAGGTGTAATTCTGATTAGCTGCAACTGCGTCTTTCTCACTTAGTTTGGATATCTAAGTCATGCTGTGGCATCAGTGCAAGTGGGGAAAGCACTTGGGTGCTCATCTTAATTCTTGCCTGCATTGCTCCCTGCTCAGCAGAAACTGTCAAGCTTGTCCTCTTCCCATCCTGGGAAACAAGGTTTGCCAATCAATAGCCATTGCAGACACTAGAGTTTCAGTCAATTAGGGAGGCCCCGCTGAAACCACTCTTTTTTCTCTATCTTTTAAAAAAATAAATAAATAAATTACAGAACTGTTCTCTTTTGGGGCTGTATTTTCAAATTTAGATGGAGATGCTTTTCTTCTCGGAAAGAGAAAACACAAGCCTTCATACTACTGCTTCTGCACCTGTCAAGCTGCACTGGTGAGTTGGCAGACAAGCAGAGTAGGGAAGAGCCAGTCTGTCATTTCTCCCAAAGCTGCCTGTGAGGGCTCAGAGTTTCAAGGGCTGGGGGCTGACTTTCTATAAAGCCTTGAAATTCTGGGTTCTAAACTTGAATCTGAAGCAGTTCCTGATTCATGATGGAGGTTTGTTTATTTGCAGGAGATGAGTTAAAAAACCTAGAATATATAGGAAGGGGAAAAATAGAAAGAATGAAAAAAGGAAGAATAAGGATCTGGGCAAGATGTAGCACCGTATGTTGAATGGGGACACTTCTGAGTAATCTTGAATAGCAGGGTCTCATTTTTTCACCTTGTGCTTTCACAAAATCCTCAAAATGATGAGTCTGTGCTGGCAGATGCAGCTTTTCTGGAAGCTGTAGTTGGGATGATCAGAGGTAGGAGATCTCTCTCAACCTCTTCCTTCTTCTCTTCCTGCCCAAGAATGTATCAGGCAGCAGAATAATTCAGCTGCCTGAATTATCCCAAGTAGATGGCACAGAAAGGTCTCTCTGCTCTCACTGAAATGAGCCCTTCAAGGCCATGTTCACTCAGAACCATTGCACAGCGTCTTTGTGGAATCAGTTCTTTTCTCTGAAAGAGGAAGCAACATTTTAATGTTACCAGAGACATTTTGTGAAGATGAAAGAAGGCAGCTTTCATACTCCTGAACTCATGCTCCGTAGCGGTGTCGGCATATTGGGTTAATGGGGCTTCAACAGCATGTCAGTACTCCTCTTGACTGCGGGTTCATAACAGTTCCTCAGGGTCTGTTCTTCAGCTCACTCTAATTATAACTGGCAGGGGAAAACGCGTTGCAGATGACCCTCCTCTCTGAGTGACATTCTCATGAATAGGTGGTTTGCACCACTTAGGCAGAACTCTGGGCTATGACACAAAATCTCCCCCAATAGGTTCTCCTCAGCAGATGTAAAGTCCTACTGAGTCTTAAAGGAAAGATCATTGAAAGGCCAATAGACGTTTCACCGCTTGCCTGTCACTGAAAGGCAGCAAGTGAAAGATTTGAGCAAAAGGGTCCCTAGGAGCCTGAAATCTGTAAATCTGTCTATAGAGCCCCTGTATACTTAAAATCAGGCTATTTTAAAGAACTCTACTCTCTTAGAAGGATGCTGTGCATATTATGCCTAACATCCTCTGTTATGCTGCTGGTATCTTGTACATTCTCATGACAGTATCTATTCATTTAATCCACTCCCTTCTGATTTGAAGCTTGACAACATATGGCAAAGCATCAAACAGAAATTATTGCTAATAGATAACTGCCAATCAATTACCATTAGGCTCAACAAGATGTGGCTGAGCCTTTCCCTTTTTTTTTTCCTCAAGATATATAGATACTTAGAGCTGATTTCCCTGTCACTACAAAAATGTCCCTGGGATATTTCCATTGAACTCTCTGTATGCATCTGCTGTGATGAACCAGATGTTTATTTTCTCTGTGGTCTAGAGATTATTTATTTTTTCTTTTCCAGTTAATCTGAATGCCATATATCAAAATGCCCTATCTGCTTATAAGAGATAACCCCAAAGGTTAAAAAGGGGAAGAAGACACAGATTTAGTTCTGAAATGATTCAAGATGAAACCATTTCCTGGCTCTTCATCTGCCCTGTAAGCCATTTCTGTGGGACCTCTGGTTATTGCTGATGGTGAGTGATCAAAGTGCTACCTCTGTGGGGTTTGCAGCTTTGGATGTCCACCAAGGGGACAGGGGCCAGATGCCAATTGCCAGTACCAACACATGCCAAAATGAAGGGAAGAGCAGGGGATATAATGTACCAAAGCAGTCATGGGAGGAGGAAATAGGAGAATAGCTTGTCTGTAGGGAGGGTTTGGGTCATAGCAGGAACAGAACCAGATCTCCAGGCCACAAGTCCATTTCCTATTCAGGGCAGTGCTGCCACAGTGCAAAGGTAACAACTTCTCTGCTACACTTGAAGTGGCTGGATCAGGGCTAAGGCCAGATTTGTGAGAATTCAGACCTGAACCGTGGATATGTCCACGTTATTCTGCAAGCTAAACACTCCTTTGGATACGCTCCTTTGTAATTTTGCGGCACTGAATCTGCAGGTGACGTGTTCAGCAGGTAATGCACCATGCACTTTGCTCTTTAAGTCAATCTGTGCATCATCTTTGTCCTGCAGCAGGTTAATATTAACATGCACATCCCACAGAGCTGAAATAGCTTGTAGGATGAAATAGTCCCAGATACAAAGGAGTTCTGATGCAAGTTTGAGCCCAGAAAGGCTGAAAGCATGTCTTTGGTGCAAGCTCTCAGAGAGCTAGAAAACAAGGTTGGGAATGATTTTAAGAAGTGAAACTTGATGCTGTGTTCCACTCTAGGAAGTGGGCCATTTTTATGTACATATATATTATGTGTGTGTGTTTGTATAAATATATATATATATATTTATATTTGGACATTGAAATCTTAGATATGCTGCAGGAAGGAAGATTGTAGCCAAATAAAATTGGAAATGAAGTTACTAGGGAGGACAGTAAAGCAGCTGAAGTATTAAATGGAGAGTTCATAAATGTCCTTGCACAGGGATGCACCAAATATATTGCATCTAAAATAATGCTGGCTCTGCCTCTGCTAACCTAAATAAATCTAAGACGAGTAAGGCAGGTACTTAGTTTAGAAAGTAACACCAAACACTCAAGTCACTAGGAAGAGAATAGGAATTAACTTAAAGTAATAAATGTGCTGGTAGGAAATAAACTTGCTTGCAGGCTAGTATACTCTTCCATAAGGTATGGCATGAAAGCAAAAAACAATAGGACAGGCTCATAGCCACACAGGTTGAGAGTCCCGGCTTGACCCTTAGGTCCTTGTCCCTCACACATGATTTGGAGTGATTAAATTTTGTGCAAAGCAAATTACAGGGCCCAACACTCCCCAACGTGCCAAGGCCCCACCATGAGAAACAGTGTGTGAGGCAGACCTGAAATCCATTTCTGCAGGAGATGTAAAAGCCTTTGAGCGAGAGCAGGGTGGAGGTGAAAGATGTTCTCTGCATGGGGAAAACTGCAGCCATTTCTCAAAAGTTTTCTTCCTTGCATCTTTCAGACTACTAAAAAAGCCACTTAGGGCTTTCCATAACCAAGTAGGTTTTGGTGAATCAAGACAAGGATTCATCCCTGGGGCTACCCAAAGACACCTTTAGTATCTCTGGGTTTTTTTGCAAAGTTTATAAAAGATGAGAATTTCTTTTCACAGAAAAAAAAATCGCAAAGCCCTAAAAAATCTTAGTCCATGCGAAAGAAATGCAGCTTTGAGTCAGAAACCAGACTGCTGTGTGAAGTTTGTTGTCATTTAAGTTGAATTTTCAAGGTCAATTTTCACTTTTGTCTATAACAAATCAAGTGCATTTGTAAACAATGCGCTCCTAATCTCTATTTTCATATGCACGAGTATAGGAAGATGCTCCTCATAGCACTCTTTGGTCTCAAGCAATCCATTCTGGTTGAGGGAGATCTGTTCTCTTTATTCTTTGTAGTGGTTGGAAACTGCTATGGAGCAAACGTGTGGGAGTCTGCAGGGACATGGAGGGGCCCTGGGAGGTGACAGCCCCTGTTGTGACTGCCAGGGAGCTCGCTGCCTTACCAACCATCCAGGAACAAGCAACAAATGTGATCCAGCTTTGAGTTACCATTCGCTGGGTCTGACTTTAAATGGGATGCGATTTTCCAGATACCCTGTGTCGGTGTCAGCCGCGAGTTCAGAACAGCCGTTATGTTCTGAATAGGAGCAGATGTACTTTGTTTTATAATATTTAATCAGAGATTGAACACAGCTCTTTGAAGACCAGGATGTGTTGATTCTGGTAAGCCTTTTACTGTCTTATTTTGAAAGTTTTCCTGTAATACAGGAAATTTTATATAAAATTTTCCTAGACTACAGGGAGAAGAGCAAGATCCACAGAAGAAATTCTTTATTCCTTTTGCTAATTCCTACAAGCACGAGCTTGTATTTTCAACAATTAGATTTCATGCCATTTGTATTATTCTGGTGAGGCGATCCCCAAATAAATGCTCAGGCTCCCTCCAAAGCCTCTCCTCTGTATTTCAGCAGCACAGGTGCATCCTTTATGCTAAAGCCTGTAGGAAAAATATCAAACACAATCAGTCCTTAAGAAATTTCACTTGTAAATTCTCTCCAATCCAATAAGCTCCCCTTTCAGCACATTTTCTCTTATCAGTTTCTTTACGCACCTACAGTTCACCTATTAATCCCCGTCTTCCCCAGCTTAGCTCCTCATGTCCTTGGCAGCCTTGAATCCTGTGCTATGCTGCAGCCCAGGCGGATTAGTGCTCCTGCTGTTCCCTTGCCTAAACCAAATCCTACTGGAAAGAGGGAGAGAGGCTGGAACCCTTCGGTAAACCCAAGTTAACCCATGGTATTATTTTCCATTCGTCCCCATGTCTTCTGATTATCTTCCCTTCAAAATTGTGCTCCATGTTGCCAACATCAGAGTAAGCAACCTGACACCTATAAGTTCCCTCTCCCTACCCTTGTTCAGAGACTGTGACACTGAAATACTTTTTTCTTCTTTCTTTTTCTTTTTCTTTTTCTTTTTCTTTTTCTTTTTCTTTTTCTTTTTCTTTTTCTTTTTCTTTTTC